>OZ010572.1:101796900-101826900 GCA_963932145.1 Acanthosepion lycidas
GACTCCTTTCCATGGTTATATCCCAGATACAGCTGGGCCGATCTGGTTGACCTTCTCTGGCCTGCTAGAAAATCATCTCTATGTTCAGCCTAGTAGCTGGCTTCTCTGAAGGATACTTTCCCATACTTTCATCTCAGATGCAACAGGATTGATGATTCGGATCTGCACTTGCGTCTGGGTGGGTACTTTTCAGGGCAACATTTCACTTGCGTTGTTTGAAGGAAACAGTGCAAAAAAATCTATCCTGGCATGATCTGAGGCAGATCTAGCTCATATGTCAGAGGAATTAAATTGTCAAACTTTGCATGCCAATAGTGTTTGGTTTTAGGCCTTATCCTGTTCAGTACAGAGGATCACATGTCCCGTAAAAGTGCACCGTAGTGTAACAACGATTAAAATGTTTCAACTACAAGTTAGAGGTTTTTTTATATATAAGTTAGAGGGTTTCAGTGATTTTTGCGATAATCATGTCAAGATGGCTAATTTTTTTTTTTTAGATATTTTGCTGTTACATTCGGTATATATATATATATATATATATATATATATATATATATATATATGTACACTGCATTCCAAATTATTATCGAGATAACTTTTTTTCTAATATTTCAAAAACTGTCCAATCAATTTGCACAAAATTTTCACACAATGTTGACAACACTGACCTGCGTAATTTTCGTACTGATCTGCGGAATGTAAACAAACTGGCGCCATATTTGTTATCAGCATGGTGATTTGGACGGTTTTTGAGATATTAGAAAAAAAGTTATTTCGATAATAATTTGGCACGCAGTGTATATATATATATATATATATATATATATATATATATTATAATGAATCATTCATATATATATATATATATATATATATATATATATATATATATATATATATATATGTGTGTGTGTGTGTGTGTGTGTGTGTGTGTGTGTGAATCGCACGTGAAACCTGGAAGCACTCTTTTACTCCAGGACAGAAAGTTAGAAGGTTAGCGATTGTGAAGTTCATCTGGAATAAGTTGTAAAATTGTCTTGCTATAATAAATATATATTTGAATTTTATTTCAATCCTTCATGAGCTTCCGATCCTTAGCTATGATTTATTAATGATGAACATTTCATTTTCGTTTATGAACGATTTCATCATTGATTTCTTCTGTCAAGATTAGAAAGATTCATATTGCTGAAAGTAGTGTTCAATAATGGTATACAAACCTCGGAGAATTCCAGTAAGATATCTTTAATCATTTCTAAGATACAACGGATCAAAATTCAATCCAACAATTCGCCAATTTTGCTGTTAATGGATCTGGACAATTTAACTGTTACGAACGTTATATATATATATATATATATATACAAAGAATGCCACACTCATTAAAATAGGAAGTAACATCCTTCGACTGAAAATTCTGAGTGCCGCTATCAAGTCTTACTAAAATATAAATCTGCGCCTTGGACTTTTTCAAATATCTCCATTCCCGAAAGAATTACTCACTTCCCAAACCAACATATATGACGATAAAAATTTTTAAAAAGATTGAAAGAAAATAATTAAATTCCTACCTATCTGCTATTTAAAATATATTGTACATAAATTTATCCCAAACTAAAATAATTATAAATATTCATTTAAAACCAACAAAAACATTAAATAACTTTTGTTTATTAGACATTAAATTACTTAGAATTCTTCATAATTTATCAGAACTTTTCAGTTAACCTGATGTTCTGAAAATCTAACGACGTTTTTGCTTTTGTTTATAAATATGGTGGGTGTAGCGTAGATGTGGCATAAAGCCGGAATTATGGATAACCCAGTGAGGACCGAAGTCACTATTCAGTGGTAATTGATCTAGCGAGAAAAGTTTGCTAACCATTACACCACGTCGAAATTTCCATAATTTTTGTTTATAAATATGTATGGCAAAATAAAATCCTTTCATTTGGCTTGATAAAATCCATTAGAAGAAGAACCGTGTCCGCTAAGATAAGTTTACTTTTTGTTTTTATTTGTATTCATTATCGGCAGTCCTCATTTTAACAACATGCAGATGAGACAGTGTTGCTAACTGACATTGAAAAAGAAACTACAAGATCTCTGACCGAAAATAGTGAAGGAAATCGAGATGAAAAAAAAAAACGACTAAAAATCAATTGCAAGAAGACAGAATGGATGCTTGTTAATATAGGGTGACCCCAAAAAACGGGAATTTTTTAAGTGCGTATTGCTAGATATGAGCAAGTGGCAACACTGCGAGACAGTGACCTTGAGCAAGTAAACATTTCGCCATTTAGAATTCAAGATGAAATTTACAATATCCCAGCTGAGATGTTGCAGCAGTCAATGAGGAATCTCAACAGCATTTTCAAGAATGCATTCGTACAGGAGGACGCCATCTACAGGACGTAATTTAAAAAAACTGAAAATTCAATCATTGTTTCTGAAATGGCATGTTTTAAGGTTTCAATTACTATGAATAAAATATTTTTCTTCCATCACTCTTGGTTTTATTGGATTGTTAAAAAGTTCCCGTTTTTTGGGGTCACTCTATATTTAAAGTGCGAAAATATATATTTAAAAAAGTGGGATTTTGTTGTTACTGTTTAATATTTTATAATTACATAGCAATGATACTCAAACTTTTCTTCTCTAATTTATATTATCACCGATATTGGGGCTTAAATCTCATAATGTAAATATACATTGGTCTGCGTACAACTTCTATTAATGTCAGTGTGATTTGTGCTTTTTCACAACTGAAATGCATGACGAACATTGAATGCAATTACATATATAAAACAAAATGAATCCGCCTGACCCTTTCAGTTGCGTTTTATAATACAAAAATAGAAAGATAAAATCGTGTAAGGATATATTGAAGATATAGAAAGGAGAAGGTAAGGGAAAAATTATATCGAGAGTAAAAGAGAAACGAATAGAATGGAATAAAGAGAAAAAGATGAAGAGAAAGGAAGCGATAAGGAAATGGCAAGAAGCAATAAAGCGAGTGGGGAAAATGAAGAGACCAAAAGAAACAAAGGAATGGAAAAAAATGCAATAAATCGAGTTGGGAAAAAGAAGAGAAAGAGACAAGGAAAGAAGATGACGAAAGACATAATGAAATGGATAAGAGAAAGAGACAAGGAAAGAAGGACTAGGAATGAAAGGAGTGAGGGACTGAAAGAAGGAGTGAGGGACTGAAGAGACACAGAAATGAAAATAAACAAAGAGATTAAAAGAGAAGAAAAAAAAGAAAGAAAGAGAAGCAAAGGGAAGAAAAATTGAGAAAATGAAAAGAAAGTAAATAGAAAGATTGAAGAAAAAATGAAGATACGAAAGAAATACATATTGAAGGGAATACACAATGAATAAAGAATATACGGAAAAGAAATAATTAAATCAAAATAGAGAATGACGACAAAGAAAAAGGAAGAGATGGTGAATGAAAAAAACGAAGAATGTGTCAATGAAGAGAAAGCGAAAGAAATGATAGAAATACAAAAAGAAAAATAACTTCGTATAAGGAAATATCCTTTGAATATACATGCATATGCTATGGGTAGTCTTTTAAGCCGTGCAATGTTGCATTTTACAAGCAAGATTTCCTTGTATCTTATTGAAAATTCTCAGTTTTATTTTCGTGATGTGGATGGCACTTTTTGTGTATTTGACAGTTAGGAGCGGGTTAAGGGTTTCCATGGATTGTTGAATAAAATGCATACAGTATTACGATGTGTATGTGAAAAAAAACAAACAAAAAAACCGCGCCCCCCCCAAAAAAAAAACAATAGAATTTTGCCATTTCTGCATATGTTGGTGTTTCTTTTTTACTTTCTACAACGTAAACCTACTTTTAATGGATTATAAACTTGTTGGGCCATAATAAAATTTTAATCCGCTCAAGACTTCTTTGGGTCATCGTGACCTAAATATATAAATACATACATACATACATACATACATACATATATATATATATATATATATATATATATATATATATATATATATATATATATATATATATATATATATATATATATATATATGTGTGTTTGTTATAGGGATTGCATTTTGATTAAATTGATGAAAAATGAATACTGACTGCAGTAAATTAGAATTTCAAACTTAGATTGTCTTGCTCCTGGCAAGCTGATCATTGTGTTCGTATTCAGAAGATAAACCATTGAATTGTTATTTATCTATTCTTTATATATATATATATATATATATATATATATATATATATATATATATATATATATATATATATATATATATATATATATATATATATATATATATATATATATATATATGTAGTGTTTAATGGGTAAATTGACACCGTTTTATATTTTAAATTTCGCTCATGCCGGTTGTTTGTTTTTGATTTTGTCGACTGCACACTAAATAGGGTAATTTGGTTGCCATCTATGAGAAAAAAAAACACCCCATGTTTCAATTCATTCCGCCAGAAGCTTGGAAACGTCATTCTTATACTGCTTGGCATTCGCCACAGAAGCTCCAATAAGAACATTTTAGAGTGTTTGAATGTCAATCTGGGGACAGTGCAGAAAATATTTGCCGAGTTGGATGATATAGACATCATAGTGTCTGGAGTAATTACTAGTGATGGTGAAGTTATGTCACAATTCATTTACCTACAGGAACTGAGACTCAACACAGAGGCTTATTTTAAGTACCTTGACAATGTAGTGCTGACCTAGTCGCTAGTGGAAGACCCTATGCCTGGCAACAGGACTGTACCATGCCACATTATCAGGAGAACCCAGTCATGGTTCTTAGACAATTTTTGTAACCACATAACCTCCTAATCTGGCCATCTAACTCGCTGCACTGCAACCCCCTAGAAACCCAAGTTGAGCAAGGGACCAACAAAAATTTCTTGTAATACCAAAGATGAAGTGAAGGTAAGAATTATGGCAGCATGCAAGGATACTGCAGAGAAGAGTTGCAGGAGATTCAGAAGTCGTCTGGAGGCCATGGTTGAAGCCAGTTGACACCTTATTGAATAAATTTACTCTTTAGTATTTCAAGGCTAACGTTAGTAAATATATCTGTAAATATGAGATATCAGTGTTTTTTTTTTTCATTTTTACGTAATTTAGATGACGTGATATATATATATATATATATATATATATATATATATATATATATATATATATATAAAGAAATATAGTCTTAAGGTGTGCTATATTTATGGAATAAAGTGCTCAATATCAGAGATAGAGCGTGTGTAATTATAAAAGTGAACATAGAAGTCAACATGTGGCCTGACGATTGCATATAGCATGAAACAGACTGTCGCCTCTAAGTGTTGACTTCTATGTTCACTTTTATATATATATATATATATATATATATATATATTGGAGTAATTTTGATTAAGAAACAAGGAAAATTCTGTTGATTATTTTATTCACATTTTATAATACTTTTGTTTGGATTTCCGATTGATAAGAAACTAAAATACAAATATTAAACAAAACTAAAAACCAAATAAACAACAAGGAACATTGCTCGTCTTATAATCAAACGTACATAACTGAAAAAATACCGGCCATATATATATATATATATATATATATATACATATACATTTAGAATAAAATTGATATTTATTATATATCATTTTGACTGAACTGAAGCACGAAGAGACAAATTTTAATATCGGAATTTTCTTGTGTTCTTGTGTTTTCTTTTTCAACGGTACAAGGAATAAACAAAGAAGGGGGAATTACTCTTCGGAGGAATATTGTTGATTTAGAGGTCTCCCTGTGCAAATTATACCCTTTGAGTAAACTGAAATCTCTGTTTAAAAGTTTGAATTTATTTTGAAAATAAATTTCTACTCCGATCTGCGTCTTGGATGAAGACGCTAAAGCCACACATATGATGTCATCGACGCTATGAAGTGGTTGGTTAAAGTGTGCAGTGACAGGTAGCTGTTACTGTCCTTACTTCACCAACATAATTAACTTTTTTTGCATTCCTGGCACCGAAATAGACATAATGAACATTGCGTACATACGTGTGCTCGAACGTATGGATGTGTAACTGCCCCAAACGCAAGATTATGAATATGGGTGTGTATGTATGACCTAACATGTATAAGCCTGCATGTATATATCTCTATGTATATATGAGTGCCATCACAAATAAACAGAGAAGAAACGTTTCCCCCTCCCACCAACACACAGAAATAAAGCATAAATAGAACCACTTTTGAAAAAATAAACCACTTTGCTTGAAGATCGCGAAAGCTTCAAACCTAAGGTCACAAACAACTTTTCATGCAACCGCATATGTTATCCCTATTAGGCACTTTCCATTAATACCGCACACACAAACACACACATATGTATATATATATAATGTCGTCTATATATATATATATATATATATATATATATATATATATATATATATATATAGACGACATTATATATATATATATATATATATATATATATATATATATATATATATATATCATGTCATCTAAATTTCATATATATATATATATATATATATATATATATATATATATATATATATATATTAGGTTGGTGCAAAAATAATGACGTAAGAATGTCGTTTTTTGACGTTAAAAAGTACGTCAAAAAACGATATCGTTACGTCATTATTTTTGCACCAACCTAATATATATATATATATATATATATATATATATATATATATATATATATATATATATATATATATATATATATATATATATATATTATATATATATATGTGTGTGTGTGTATGTGTGTGTGAGTGTAAGTGTGTGAGTGATAAGATAAGATTCGTTCCAGGGTACATTATATCAACAGTGCTTTTTGTAAGAAGGATGTATTGTGTTTGTCAATTCTGAATTTCTGGATGAGTCAGCAACTACGTATATATGTTGAAATAAATTTTAATAAGAACCCATTCGCACCCAAACCGGCTGACAAAGAGACATACTGAAGTAGGCTCCGAAATGCCATTTCTACATTGGTACAGCAATTTCCATAGATGAATAACGGCAATAACTGTGACAATTGAAGGTTTAAGAGAAGGTTTTCTGGTCTTTTCTGGTTTGGCGGCAGTTCTTTTTTCTTTCACTGGCTCCAGTTCCGCGAGGCTCTCGGCTTGTAATTTAAATCTCTGATGAAGCCATATTTACATTGCTGGATTCTTTGGCATCCAACTAATTATGTGAAAACGGAGAAATACTCTTTTGTCCAGCGCCATTTTGTTTTTCTTTCTTCAGCTTTCTTTATATCTTTCAATCAATTCGTCCATAAGTGCGTTTTTTTGTTTGTTTGTTTTCGTTCCTTTTTTAAGGATAAACGACGCGCGCTTCCAGAAGATGTCTTCATATTTTCTTCTCTTCGAGGTCTTTTATCTTTTTTCTTTCTTTCTTTTCTTTATATCCTGTAAATACACTCCCGACTGAAAATATGCCTTATTTTCTCTGCTCTTTTGTTTTTTTTTTGTTTTTACATCTGTTCGTTTTTTTTAATCTTTTTTATTACATGGATAAATAAAATATTTGTTTTTTTTACTTTCTCTTTTTTTTATTGTTTTTTTCCGTATTTTCTCCATATCTACGGGTTTCGACAAAAGTAATGCCCGCTTTTTCATTAATTTTTATTGAACAAAAGTAAATTTCAGTGATATACTGTCACATCAAAACAACATAAATTGTTACGATTAAAACAAAACAAACTATTTCACATGTTCGCCTTCATGTCCAATAAAACGCGAGACCATGTAGTAAAAACATAACCAGTGAATAAACTTATACCAAAGCTTTATTTGACTTTACTCAGACTACTCGTCGACTGACGGATTATACAGTGCGCTTTTTATATCTGTTAGATCTCTGGGGGAGGTAACTAATGATTTATCAGTACAGACACTATCAGTAGAATTTCTATCAACCATTTGGCACTTCTACATTAAATTAAGAAAATGGGTTGTTTTAATTCAGGATTTTTTTCGGTTTCAGCTTGTAAACAAGATCTTTCAGTACACCCTACACGATAAAGGCCTGTTAATCGGGATGGCCACGCATTTGCTTCACGTCGACCTATCCACCTCAGCTCGAAATTAAGATTTTTCCCTAATCTGCCAGCCTTAATCCTGAGCAATCTTAAACTACTATAATTTATTTTCGTTTAGTAAATGTTGATAAGTATAAACACGGTGTTACGTTTGCCGCACCCTTTATATCAATATATTGATTATTATCTTTTCTTTCATTTTGTCTTTGCATATAAATATACTGTTGCTTTTTCTTTCCTTTAGCCTATAATTTTTCTCTGATTTTAGTTCAAATCAGTTTATAGATTTTAAGAACACTGAATTGTTATGTAATATCAGTCCTCCTCTAGAATGTTGGACAATATCCTCACAGATGAAGGAAGGATTTAAAATCACAGAAATCTTCAGAAGGATGCTGAGAATGTTATGGACCAAACGTGTGACGTTCTAGACAACAGTAACAAAAAAGGACGCATCTGCTTAACATAAGGAAGAAACAGTTGAAATTCCACATAATGAGGAACGATGTCTTGGAAAACGTGATACTCACAAGACAGATTAAAGGTAAGAGGGCCAACACCAACCTACCTAAGCTTAAGCGGATGGATGGCAGAGCAAAGGGCAGGTAATTGTGGGTAGGCATGATCAACAACGTCCTGAAAGAATACGCCACATAGAAGAACATACTTTCTATCGTATTTCTACTCGCTCCCTTTACAATTCGTGTTTTTGCAGACGTTTTTCTCGTCATTTGTTTTCAGATTTCTATTATTCATTAACCTTCAAGACCTTTGACTTCAGTTTAATTTTTCAACGGTGTTTTGTAGATTTTTAATGCTTTTGATTCTTGTTTTGTTTTATTTCGCTTTATTTTGTGTTATTTCGTTTTTCGCTTAATTTCGTTTTTCGTTTAATTTCGTTTTTCGTTTAATTTCGTTTTTTTGTTTTATTTCGTTTTTCATTTTATTTACTTCTTACATTTTTTTTTCTGATCAGGATGTCTTAAATGCTATCAAAAATCCTTTCTGTTTTTTCAGTTTATTTTTGGAATTTCTCTCATGTCACTTATCCAATTTCATATTTATATTTGGTCGCATTAAATTAAATTAAAAACAAACAAACAAGAAAACTTATATTGCTTTCAAATCCGCCTCCATCGATTCTTCATACCAGACTATTAAATTCTTTCTCCCTTCCTCCGACTCTTTTTTAAGACTCTTAATATAATACATTCTCTTTTACATTTTTCTGTTTGATTGTTTACTTGCGCATATATACGTGTATAAGTCGAATTATATGCACATATTGCATGCATATACGGATGCGTAAGTTGAATTTCTAATGTGAAAATCTAAGATATATTGAAACAATTCCTTTAGAATGCAACTCCCGATTTATGAATTGAAAAATATGGCTTTGTTACTGTCCGACTTCTTTAATCCGGCACCCATGGCAGAGCATAAATTTCTTCAGCGCTTACGAGGCAGCGCCACCCGTTGTTTCCAACATTCCACAGCAGTAGAGTGTTTTAGTGATACAGTCTTGCTCATTTCTTATATATAGCTGCATATTTAGCCAGTCAGTATAGTAATGTATATGTTATATTTTGGCTTTAGGCTTTTTTTAACCTTTGTAAAACTGGAATTTCGAATTGAACTCGTTATTTCGTTTCCCGGGGTTCAATAACTGGTTACGGCTGAGGTGAACAAAAACTTGGAGAGTTGAGTTAAAGAGAGATAACTGATACTGAGACACCCGGAAGAGGCGTGGTATGTGGAACTAGAACAATCTACCCCGATGGGCGAAATAACGGGTTCAGTTCGAAATTCCAATCACCTGAAGAGGGCCGCAACGTACAACGGTCGAAACGTTGTGAATATGGCAACGAAATGAGGACAACGGTCCGAATAATGTAAATAGTGCAAATAGAAGCTTTTCCTTTTGATAACGCATGACCCTTCCCTTAACCAGTCAGCAGGACTAGTGGAGTCTGATAAGTACACTGGAAAAATACACGCATAAGTACCTTCTATTTAGTAAAAAATGTCTCAGCCTGTTAAGCGGACAAGACCGAAACAAAATGGCAACCGAAATCCATAGCTTTTTCCTTTCCATCCATGCAAGGAGTGAGCCAACTGATAGAACACAAAATTATTTAAAAAAATAAATGCATTCATGCAGTTAAAGAAAGAGTTTCTAAGAACAAAATAGAAAATTACAAACTTTTCGAAAAATTTAAATAAATAAATAAAAGCCTTTGTCTTTGAAAATGCATAGCACTTCCTTTAAACCAGCTGGCAGGACTTGTAGATTCAGATAAAGACACGAGGGAAAAATAACAAAAAAAAAAAAAAAAAATACATACATACGACCATTCTATTTTATCAAAAAGTATTAGGTTGGTGCAAAAATAATGTAGTTTTTTTTTAGGTACTTTTAACGTCAAAAAGCGACATTATTTTTGCACCAACCTAACCATTTTAAGCGGACAACACCGAAAGAAAAAAAACAAACAAACTCACTACTGAATAACTCGCAAAGTGTTGACAGAGCCTAAAAACAAATCCATCAATCAATCAAAGAGATAGTTACAATTTCTAGGGCATGAAGAAAGAGGCCTTCGAAAATTTGACACGTCGTATTGAAGGAAAGAGAGACAGTGGAAAGCAGCTCATAACTTGTGTAACGACCTTATGTAAATGAACATAGAAATAGTAAAAGACAAGATTTACTAAGGGCTACACATCTTTTGGTTTTGTTGATTTTAATGATGTTTTTAACGTTTTTGTAATTTCTTTCTTTCATACTTGATTCCCTTTCATACGTTTTTGTCTACAGATCTATCTACAATTTTCTAACTTTAACTTTTTCTAATATTTTATTGCATTCTCAACATATCTCTTGACTTCTCCCTCTCTCTCTTTTTCCTGCTTTCAGTATTCTTAGTTTTACTTCTCTTTTACATTAATCTCTCTCTCTCTCTTTCTCTTTCTCTCTCTCTATCTCTGTATTTACATTTTTCTGGGCTTTTTAATGTTTTTCCAAAATTTTCAATTCCTTTTTGAGCCATTTCTTTTTTCTTTCATAATATTCAAAATTATATTTTCCATTTTTATATTCATCGCTTTCCACATATTTTCTCTTCTTCTTCTTCTTCTTCTTCTTCTTCTTCTTCTTCTTCTTCTTCTTCCTTTCTTTTCTTTTTTCTTTTATTCCTTGTTTCTAGTTTTATTTTGCCCATCTGCCATGTTGTTTATCTTGTCTCAAAACCGCATCAGAAAAAAACAAACAGAATAAAACACAGAATTGCTGACATTCATTTCCTGTTCTGGTGCGCATGCGCGAATACTGTTGCCGCCATCACGCCCTCAGTTGAATATTTACTTGACATTTTTTTAAAAAAAATCCCTTTATTTCATTTCAAAATGCATTCGAACCACTAAGCATCAAATAAAAATACAACACGGCAAAACAATGATCATGTATTGTATACATATTTATTTGGCAGGAATCATTTTAAAACGGCTGAAACTTCTTAATGAAAACAATTATTTAATGGGATTATATTATATAATCCCATTACATGGATAGATAAATAGATGTATACAGCCTGCGTTAGATAGATAGACAGAAATTTTGTAAATGTTATAGTTGATAATTTATTATTTTTTTAATATTGTTTTCTTTTTAACTTGTTGCCTTTTATAGAAATGTTCCAGTTGTTACATCTTACGGCGAGCATCGGGAATAGCATATATGTAAGGAGCTAATGATTTATTGAAGATGTCCATGTCCAAGGATGGTCGAGCGATATTTATTTGTCATATACACTGTTTACTTTACAGACCGTAGAATCTAGAAAGTTGTGAAAAAAAAAAAAAAAAAAAAAAAAAAAAAAAAACAAGTCGGGAGGCAGATGAAAGAAAAACTAGACTCTACGCAGTGGGTACTGAATTCTTCTCGGCCCATCCAAGAATGCGTTCTCAAAGAAATTCTGATGTTTTGTAGTGATTATATGTACGATACACGATACGCAAGGAAACATCTCCAAACTTATGGCGGTTTAGTGCTAAGCCACGTGCGATCTAATTAAGTAGGCGACAACGTTGAAGAGAACTAAACAAACTATTTAACTATATTTAATATATTAAAAGAGAAAAAGAAATAAAAATAGAGTCTGTGTGCCTCAAGAAAAAATATCTTGCCAGCCGTGTTTGATGAAGAAGTCTACGGCAAATTTCCTTGGCTAATAGTAATATTTTTATGGTTGATGGCCCTGTTCTTGCGTTACTTGATGTCACTGTCTAGGGGTATTGGTGAGATGACCAGATTAGCCCGATGTTGCTTGAGTAGCATCGTGGAAGAAAAAGAACTCTTACTATTTGGACTCCAAAATTCACTTGAGGATAAAATATTTTAAATCAATTAATTTATAATATTAATGCTCTGTAAATTTACATTGAGCACTGCTTTGTAAAAATAAAAATATCTATAAGAGCACCGGATTACTGTTCTTTCTTTTTATTTATATATACATACATACATACATACATATACATATATATATATATATATATATATATATATATATATATGTAAAACTCTTCTTTCTTTCTTTCTCTCTCTCGCTCTCTCTCTCTCACACTCACTCTCTCTCTCTCTCTATATATATATATATATATATATATCTATAATAGGTTGGTGCAAAAATAATGACGTAATAATGTCGTTTTATGACGTTAAAAAATACGTCAAAAACGACATTATTACGTCATTATTTTTGCACCAACCTAATATATATATATATATATATATACGGAGAGAGAGACAGAGAGAGAAAGAAAGAAAGAAAGAAAGAAAGAAAGAAAGAGAGAGAAGAATGGACAGAGAACTCCGCCACGAAAGTCTGGAATCGGGAGGATATATATATATATATATATATATATATATATATATATATATATATATATATATATATATATATATATATATATATACACGTTTGATTAAACACGGACGAAATTTACGTTGATTATGTTGTTCACATTTTATAATACATTTGTTTGGATTTCCGATTAATAAAAAAATAAAATACAATTTCTGCGACCACATCACCCCTTACATCTGGCTAGCTAACTCCACTGTGGGAAAGCAACAAGATTCTTTGTAACATCAAAAATGAATTGAAGGCAAGTATTATGGCAGCAGACGCCAATTTAAAAAAGGAGACCGTCCAGAAAAGTTGCAGCAGATTCTGAAGTCTTCTAGAGACCGTGGTTGAAGCCAATGTCGATTTTATTGAATACATTTGTTTTTTAGTATTTCAACATCTTTTGTATAACTTTGCTAAATATATCTGTTAAAATGAAATGTCCGTTTTATTTTCACAGCCATATATATTGAGATTGTTATTACTTCGAAAAAATTTAATCCTGAAAAATGTAGCTACAATAGACGCCCCATTTTTTAAACAGTGTGCGTTACGTCAATCGGACTGAGAAATCTAAGTAAAGATAATGTGTCTTTTGAGAGAAATCGAACATGCGTTACCCTTTGTAGGAAAAACTTCCGTTTGATCTGGCATGATTTAGTACTCGTCCATGAAGGGCTTCGCATAAGGCAAAACTCTTCGTATCCTATTAATTTGCTTTTCATTAAATATGATAAAAACTCTTGGTTGTTGGTAAGTCATTCATGACCGAGCGGTAACGCGTGTTGAGTTTCAAGATACGACCACTAAAAGATCTCTGGTTGTAGAATCTTGTCGAACACAGTATACTAGTTACGAGGCTGCTTTGATGTAGATACACCACGGTTTGATACTCAGAATTTACTGCCGAATCCTTTCCCAGCGGAGAGTTAAAATCAGTATTCCTTCTCTAAGATGACCCTGCCAAACTACCGAATTCTATATATCCAATATATATATATATATATATATAATTATTTAAAAGAAAAAATTATAAAATAAATATATAATAAAATCACTACAAAAATAGCCATTTTGTTTCAACACCCCCGGTGTCTTATCAAGTGATGATGTTGAATGTAAAATAAATGGTTTTAAAAGTTTCAAATTGATCGTTAATTAATTTGAAACTTTTAAAACCATTTATTTTACATTCAACATCATCACTTGATAAGACACCGGGGGTGTTGAAACAAAATGGCTATTTTTGTAGTGATTTTATAACATATTTATGTTATAAATTTTTTTTAAATAAATAATTATATGTGCTCTACTTTGTATTGGGCACTCTTTTAAGAATAGTAATTGTTCGTTATTGGAATTCATTCCGTATGCACCAATCATATACTTGGATATATATATATATATATATATATATATATATATATATATATATATATATATATATATATATGCCTCGTAGTTGAGGCTGATAATCTTATTTTATTTGCCTGAGTCAGTTGTGGATCCTGAGATGACTAATGATGCCAATATTTGGTTGAAAGCTCCTTCGACCTCTGAGAAAAAAAAACATTATTACGGAGATAGAACAATACAAGACCAGTAATTATGAAGACAGAAGATAACGGTTGACACTGTATTTAAATTTTTGAACGTGAAAGTTTACTGGAAAATGTGTTCCACGAGTAAGAAGTACCAGAGTAGAAATATGTTAGGATAGATGCATCTATCCATTTCAACTCTAAAATGATGAGTCCTAGAAGCAAATGTAGTACTGGAGTTATTGATAGCGTCTCGGATTGAGGAATCACTCACGGTGGCAACCTTATGCCAGCATCCATCTTCCCAAAAGTCTCAGTCACAATACGGAGGCCGACGTCAATGCTTTGAGGAGGTAGTGTTGCCCTGAGTGAAGAAGATGGCTACTGGTAAACTCTACATCTGGCAACAGGACTCTTCACCAGGTCACACAAAGCAGGTGAATGCAAGTCTCAGTCACAATACGGAGGCCGACGTCAATGCTTTGAGGAGGTAGTGTTGCCCTGAGTGAAGAGGATGGCTACTGGTAAAATCTACATCTGGCAACAGGACTCTTCACCAGGTCACACAAAGCAGGTGAATCCAAGTCTCAGTCACAATACGGAGGCCGACGTCAATGCTTTGAGGAGGTAGTGTTGCCCTGAGTGAAGAGGATGGCTACTGGTAAAATCTACATCTGGCAACAGGACTCTTCACCAGGTCACACAAAGCAGGTGAATGCAAGTCTCAGTCACAATACGGAGGCCGACGTCAATGCTTTGAGGAGGTAGTGTTGCCCTGAGTGAAGAGGATGGCTACTGGTAAACTCTACATCTGGCAACAGGGCTCTTCACCAGGTCACACAAAGCAGGTGAATGCAAGTCTCAGTCACAATACGGAGGCCGACGTCAATGCTTTGAGGAGGTAGTGTTGCCCTGAGTGAAGAGGATGGCTACTGGTAAAATCTACATCTGGCAACAGGACTCTTCACCAGGTCACACAAAGCAGGTGAATGCAAGTCTCAGTCAAAATACGGAGGCCGACGTCAATGCTTTGAGGAGGTAGTGTTGCCCTGAGTGAAGAAGATGGCTACTGGTAAACTCTACATCTGGCAACAGGACTCTTCACCAGGTCACACAAAGCAGGTGAATGCAAGTCTCAGTCACAATACGGAGGCCGACGTCAATGCTTTGAGGAGGTAGTGTTGTCCTGAGTGAAGAGGATGGCTACTGGTAAACTCTACATCTGGCAACAGGACTCTTCACCAGGTCACACAAAGCAGGTGCATGCAAGTCTGAGTCACAATACGGAGGCCGACGTCAATGCTTTGAGGATGTAGTGTTGCCCTGAGTGAAGAGGATGGCTACTGGTAAACTCTACATCTGGCAACAGGACTCTTCACCAGGTCACACAAAGCAGGTGAATGCAAGTCTCAGTCACAATACGGAGGCCGACGTCAATGCTTTGAGGAGGTACTGTTGCCCTGAGTGAAGAGGATGGCTACTGGTAAACTCTACATCTGGCAACAGGACTCTTCACCAGGTCACACAAAGCAGGTGAATGCAAGTCTCAGTCACAATACGGAGGCCGACGTCAATGCTTTGAGGAGGTAGTGTTGCCCTGAGTGAAGAGGATGGCTACTGGTAAACTCTACATCTGGCAACAGGACTCTTCACCAGGTCACACAAAGCAGGTGAATGCAAGTCTCAGTCACAATACGGAGGCCGACGTCAATGCTTTGAGGAGGTACTGTTGCCCTGAGTGAAGAAGATGGCTACTGGTAAACTCTACATCTGGCAACAGGACTCTTCACCAGGTCACACAAAGGAGGTGAATGCAAGTCTCAGTCACAATACGGAGGCCGACGTCAATGCTTTGAGGAGGTAGTGTTGCCCTGAGTGAAGAGGATGGCTACTGGTAAACTCTACATCTGGCAACAGGACTCTTCACCAGGTCACACAAAGTAGGTGCATGCAAGTCTGAGTCACAATACGGAGGCCGACGTCAATGCTTTGAAGAGTAGTGTTGCCCTGAGTGAAGAGGATGGCTACTGGTAAACTCTACATGTGGCATCAGGGCTCTTCAATAGGTCAAACAAAGCAGGTGCATGCAAGTCTCAGTCACAATACGGAGGCCGACGTCAATGCTTTGAGGAGGTAGTGTTGCCCTGAGTGAGGAAGATGGCTACTGGTAAACTCTACATCTGGCAACAGGACTCTTCACCAGGTCACACAAAGCAGGTGAATGCAAGTCTCAGTCACAATACGGAGGCCGAGGTCAATGCTTTGAGGAGGTAGTGTTGCCCTGAGTGAAGAAGATGGCTACTGGTAAACTCTACATCTGGCAACAGGACTCTTCACCAGGTCACACAAAGCAGGTGAATGCAAGTCTCAGTCACAATACGGAGGCCGACGTCAATGCTTTGAGGAGGTAGTGTTGTCCTGAGTGAAGAGGATGGCTACTGGTAAACTCTACATCTGGCAACAGGACTCTTCACCAGGTCACACAAAGCAGGTGAATGCAAGTCTCAGTCACAATACGGAGGCCGACGTCAATGCTTTGAGGAGGTAGTGTTGCCCTGAGTGAAGAGGATGGCTACTGGTAAACTCTACATCTGGCAACAGGACTCTTCACCAGGTCACACAAAGCAGGTGCATGCAAGTCTCAGTCACAATACAGAGGCCGACGTCAATGCTTTGAGGAGGTAGTGTTGCCCTGAGTGAAGAGGATGGCTACTGGTAAACTCTACATCTGGCAACAGGACTCCTCACCAGGTCACACAAAGCAGGTGAATGCAAGTCTCAGTCAAAATACGGAGGCCGACGTCAATGCTTTGAGGAGGTAGTGTTGCCCTGAGTGAAGAGGATGGCTACTGGTAAACTCTACATCTGGCAACAGGACTCTTCACCAGGTCACACAAAGCAGTTGAATGCAAGTCTCAGTCACAATACGTAGGCCGACGTCAATGCTTTGAGGAGGTAGTGTTGCTCTGTGTGAAGAGGATGGCTACTGGTAAAATCTACATCTGGCAACAGGACTCTTCACCAGGTCACACAAAGCAGGTGAATGCAAGTCTCAGTCACAATACGGAGGCCGACGTCAATACTTTGAGGAGGTAGTGTTGCCCTGAGTGAAGAGGATGGCTACTGGTAAAATCTACATCTGGCAACAGGACTCTTCACCAGGTCACACAAAGCAGGTGAATGCAAGTCTCAGTCACAATACGGAGGCCGACGTCAATGCTTTGAGGAGGTAGTGTTGCCCTGAGTGAAGAGGATGGCTACTGGTAAAATCTACATCTGGCAACAGGACTCTTCACCAGGTCACACAAAGCAGGTGAATGCAAGTCTCAGTCACAATACGGAGGCCGACGTCAATGCTTTGAGGAGGTAGTGTTGCCCTGAGTGAAGAGGATGGCTATTGGTAAACTATACATCTGGCAACAGGACTCTTCACCAGGTCACACAAAGCAGGTGAATGCAAGTCTCAGTCACAATACGGAGGCCGACGTCAATGCTTTGAGGAGGTAGTGTTGCCCTGAGTGAAGAGGATGGCTGCTGGTAAACTCTACATCTGGCAACAGGACTCTTCACCAGGTCACACAAAGCAGGTGAATGCAAGTCTCAGTCACAATACGGAGGCCGACGTCAATGTTTTGAGGAGGTAGTGTTGCCCTGAGTGAAGAGGATGGCTACTGGTAAACTCTACATCTGGCAACAGGACTCTTCACCAGGTCACACAAAGCAGGTGAATGCAAGTCTCAGTCACAATACGGAGGCCGACGTCAATTCTTTGAGGAGGTAGTGTTGCCCTGAGTGAAGAGGATGGCTACTGGTAAACTCTACATCTGGCAACAGGACTCTTCACCAGGTCACACAAAGCAGGTGAATGCAAGTCTCAGTCACAATATGGAGGCCGACGTCAATGTTTTGAGGAGGTAGTGTTGCCCTGAGTGAAGAGGATGGCTACTGGTAAAATCTACATCTAGCAACAGGACTCTTCACCAGGTCACACAAAGCAGGTGAATGCAAGTCTCAGTCACAATACGGTGGCCGACGTCAATGCTCTGAGGAGGTAGTGTTGCCCTGAGTGAAGAGGATGGCTACTGGTAAAATCTACATCTGGCAACAGGACTCTTCACCAGGTCACACAAAGCAGGTGAATGCAAGTCTCAGTCACAATACGGAGGCTGACGTCAATGCTTTGAGGAGGTAGTGTTGCCCTGAGTGAAGAGGATGGCTACTGGTAAAATCTACATCTGGCAACAGGACTCTTCACCAGGTCACACAAAGCAGTTGAATCCAGTCGTGGTTCCTATCAGACAATTTCTGTGTCGATATCACCCCTTACATATATGTCTCCTAACTCTTCCGACTGCAAATCCATTGATTATTATGTGTAGGGCGCAGTTGAGCGAGAGACAGGGAAAAATTCAACTGACACAAAAGATGAACTGAAAACAAGTATTATAGCAGTATTCAACAATTAGTCCCGGAGAGTTGCAGGAGATTCCGACATCGTCTGAAGACCGAGGTTGAAAGCAATGGCAATTTTATTGAATAAATTTACTCTTTAGTATTTCAAGATATTTTTGTGTAATCTTGGTAAATATATCTGCTAAAATGAAATGTTAGTGGCATTTTTATTTTTGTCATAATTTAGATGACAATTCATCCATTGCACCTGTATGATCCATCGCTGAAGATGTCGGAAAAATGTTCGGCTCCTTGTATTAATCCAGCAAGTACCTGACCCCTCATGGCATCATCTACCTTCACAAGAGTCAGATGAGGCAGCTTGATTGAGTTAGTTGTTTGTTTAACGGTATATCAACTGCTTATGAGTCATTTGAGGCCGAAATTTAATTTTCTTAGGAAGTAATATTAGGTAGGTGCAAAAATAATGACGTAATAATGTCGTTTTTTGACGTTAGAAAATACGTCAAAAAACGACATTATTACGTCATTATTTTTGCACCAACCTATAAACAATATGACATGTTATTCTGCTTTCGCAACTGAATACATGGTAGATGATGCTCAGCTTTTGTGCATATGTATGTTTGTGTGGGGTTGTATACATTCTACAACAGCTAAAATATATTGCTGGTTATTTTGCATTAAAAATAGATTGATGGTAATTCTGCAATAAAAATTGATTGTTAGTTCAATACATGTTTATATAAAAATGTATTGTTGCTCCTTTTTTATATAAAAATGTATTGCTGATATTTTTACTATAAAACTATATTTAATGTTTTCATAGTATTTTGTTTGGGGGTTCAAGATTTGCCCATAGCTGCGACTCTTAAGACGTGCTACCACCCTATGTCAGATTGTAACTGTGACCAACAACAATTAAGAGGTGGTTCCGCGCTCCTGAACAGCTTCAATCTCCTAATCGGAGGCCTTACTACCGGATGTAGTTTATCGTCATAAGCAGGAGTGGATCAGGCCGAAAAAAAAGGAGAGAACTGCTGTTATATATGTGCAGGAGATTTCCCAGTTTTCACTTTCGATAGAATCCAAAAGATTATCGCATCATTGTGCTTGAATAACCCCTTTTCTCACAGACGAAACGTCGCAAGCCTCTCGGTATTTTTATGAGAGGTTTTCAAACGAAATAAATCCTCTTAGTTCAACTTGTTCTGATGTTCACGGCAAAGACTCGCCATGCTAGGCATATTCTAGCGAACCACCTTCATTTCATTTGTATATCATTAGTGAGATGTAAGTTCCATTCAAGAAGATTTCGAACACACACACACACACACATATATATTGTCATCCACAGATTATTTCGCTGTATCCCAGCTCATCAGTGCCATATATATATATATATATATATATATATATATATATATATATATATATATATATATATATATATATATATACAAATGTACAAATGTTTGTAGGAACAATTATTCAGAAGAACCTGAAGAAAAAAAACTACATGAATATCGTAGAAACTGATGTGATTAACACACTCACACGCACGCACACGCACACACAAACACACACACACACACACACACACATATATATATATATATTGTTATCCACAGACAGACTGCTTCGCTGTATCCCAACTGATCAATGTCATATATATATATATATATATATATATATATATATATATATATATATATATATATATATATGATTTTGATTAACACAAAGAGAGTGGACAGAAGGAACTCAAAGGGGAGTTACTGACTAGATTTGGATGAAAATAATGATTTTCTCCTCTTGTCCTCCCTCCAATTTTAAGATCCTATTAAAAAAAAAAAAAATCACACGCGTTCAGTAGTATTTTAATACCGACGATTGACTTCTGGGGAAGGGTTGGACAAGGGTGGGGAAGGCGCCTTAGATTATATTTATTTTACTCTATTTTAATCGTTAAATATTAAAATTCTTCATTTCTTAAAACTTTATATATATATATATATATATATATATATATATATATATATATATATATATATATATATATATATATATAATAATCCAAATAGATTGTGATAGACTCCCTGTTTTCGCTGCAATCGAGTGAGAATGCGATATTTCGTTATATTAGTAGACGTCTTAGTGAAAAGAAAGGGGGAATGATTAACAATAAGTATACAGAGTATGCTTTTCCAATCACTAAAACCATAACCAGTTCATAGCTATGATCAACCATTTACTTTTCCAGCATATCCCCATAAACCATACCTCTACCTCGAGTGACTCTTGGGCCTTGTATTAGGTGAACGTCATTGTAAAAAAAAGTACAAAGCACTCAGACGGTATTAAATATATAACATGACGATATCTGAGACAGACATTTTGAAGACAAGGAATTGCACGACTAAGCTGCGCTTCATCTGATCGTTGATATATATGTCTTTGGAGATTGTGAAATATGATTTCTCATAGAGGAAGCAGAAGATACATTAAAAGAACGTTATCTTGACTGGTGATACATGCTTTTTCCTTACATCGTGGCCGGTTCATATGGGCTTTTCTCGGTGAAGAATCCAAAGATATCATCGACTCAATTTGAGGAAGTTGTAGTAGAATCAATTCTGAAATAGAAAGTGAGGATGTCAGTAGCAGTTTGGGTGTTTGGTTGGAATAAAAATGTCAGTTATGGAAACAAGAAACTGTCTCTCTCTATGTTGTCGAAACTCTGTATGTGTCATTTGTCTTGTACAATGCTTTATAGTGAGTCGATTCAACACAGCAATAATGAGATGCGTAATATTATGAGGCATTTCAATTGAAGATTTTAATAACGATACCGTTGCTCAGAGATCGATTATGTTTGTACGATTTGTTTTTTTTTTAATGATTTATCAACCTTTGCAGGTTATTTGAAGCCAGAAAATATTTTAAGAATGCAAGAACTTTTGAGAGATAATAATGAGTTACTTATACACGTTCTACTAATTAATCCATAGCTGAATGAAGAAGAGATATATTATGACTCTTCTTGTCATCGGTTGTCCCATGTGCGCAAATCAGAGGTGCAGCTTTGTCGACTACCTGTTTATATGTGAGGCGCGGATCTGAACCTGATGGGTAGGAGGTTATCATTCAGTTCGACCTACTGATACACCTTGCTACTCTGATGATCTGGGGTAATAATGAATACAAATCTATTTTGGAATCATTTGAGATAAGTTACATCTTACATTCAAACGTGATTAATAGAATGTATAATCTGTTTGATTTGATTTGACATCAACATTTTTCTGGTTATTTAAAGCCAGAAAACCTTTTTATATTGTAAGAGAAGTTAGCAGTTAAATTTTGTGAGATAACCTCTGCGATCTTTCTTTAAAACAATATGATATAAAATATTAATGATATTGCTTGCACTGGGGTAATAGGAAGCAAAAACATAACAGTTTACAAAATCGGAGCCTCACTTAGAACTAATTCTTTCAGACATGCTTCAGAGTAATATATAACAGATCACCTAAAACAAACCTAAAAAATTATTATAACCCTTGTGGGGTTGATTATGTCTGTCCGATCCAAACCGCTGCACTGCTCGAAACTAAGTTAACATTTACTACAGATTAATTAAGATTGATTAGTTTCTAAGTAATAATAGAAAGTTAAGATATAATAGAAGTTCTCTTAATATCTGTAATATTTCTGAAAAACAATATTTTCAGTAAGACATCTATTACATTGATTCATTTTCTTTGCAGGTTATTTAAAGCTAGAAAATTTTTTTAGGCCGTAAGACATTTTTAATTTGGAAATATTTAATTTAGTCAAAATCGAGATGCTAGATGATATTTCTTTGGATTTTATCAAGAATCTGTAAATATATGGCAGGAGCACCAGATAATATGTCGCAGCAATATTCAAATTGTGGGCGAATGGTAGACTAGTCATATGTAAAATACATTCTGTCGAGAAAAATTATCTAGCATAACACAACTTTCCTAGCAGTAGATATAGTAATTGATTCGATATAATTTTACCACTTCTTGCGATTGGAAAACTTTAGTCCGAGAAGGCTCAATCAGTCATGCTGATGAAAGGCAAAAAGTTTTCTCTCGGACGATTGAAAGAAAGCAGTTAAAATTAACAAATCCTTCATTTCCGCATTTAACAACAGATTGTATATCATATTTTAGACTTGATGCCAATTTGACCTTATCGAACCGGTCACACTTACTATTAAGACAGGAATAAATAGTTGTATCATCGGCATATATGACAAAATCGAGAACTGGTGTTATCAGGATGGTTGTTGAGGAAAATTACGAACAACGTAGGTCCCCCATTAATTTATTATTAATTTTAGGTGTATTGTTTAATATTATTACTAATGTTTTTCATTCCCCTCGCATTATAACATATAATCGTCAACGAAGTTCTGACATGAAACATTTTTTTTAAGCATTTCACCCCAAGCAAGGCGGGAAGCCACTAGGACGCAAGGGGTTACAGAAAATTTAGAGCAAGATCAGATAGGAGTGATAGAAGAAAGGATGAGGGTAGTGGATAGATCAAGGCAACTGGAGATGTCGATTGACATTACACATGAATAGCTGGAGATTATAGCTCAAAGGGAAACAGGAAAAGGGAAGGGAGTTCCACAGGCGAGAGGTGCGAGACATGAAGCTATTAGGGTAGAAGAGACGGCTACATTTAGGAGTTTAGACAGTGAAGGGGTGAGAGCGGGATGCCAGCCTCGTAAGACATTGTCTATAAATATAATTTTCTGGCTAAATTTTTTCATCGTATAATTCTTGCTTCTCATTGTATTCATAGCATTAGATGTTATAGTATTTTAATAACTCAGATGAAGCATTGTCAATTTATTTCTTTTATTTTCATCTTTATTTCAGATTCTTTATTATACAATCTTTAAATAATTAATGTATACACAATATTAAAAAAAAAAAAAAAAAAAAACTTGAGTCGAAATTTAAATGCATGTCTTTTGTTCTTGGGAGATTATCTTACCGTGACAGCAACATTACTGGTTCGGCTACAAAGACTTTCAGCCGGTATCATCACTCATATACGTTTTCTTCTTTTATTCTTTCTAAGTGTTCATCTTGATTGTTCTTTATTTACGGCTGCAGTATTAAATATAATATTCTAAGAACTTCTTTAACGGGGTTCTGTCATTGCTATTTAGTTTTGCTAACGAGATATAAAACAGCTTCATTGTCAGCAACAGACTTTGTAACGTGATATAACAATTGTATTTGTCTATATAAAAATACACGTGCATATTAGAAACACCACTGTTTCACCAAAGTATATGCAGCAAGCCTCCCCCCCCCAAAAAAAAAGAAAGAAAAAAAAAATGTCAATCTTCTGTCTTCTTAAGTCTTGTTCTTTTATTGTTTTCTCTCCCTAATAATGATTTTTCTCATATTTTCTCATACTCAGTAACCTCTTGTAACTTATTGTCTGCTTTGGGTTGAAACGATTTTTTTTTAAAAAGCCTATTTAAATCAATCAATCCATTACAAAATATTACAAAAGCAAATCAGTTGTTGCCAGAAAACATAAACATTCTATATGCCGTGTCCCTTCAAGACGTGACGTGACATGGTTCTTCATATTTTTTTTAATTCTTTGTAGCTCTTAGCAACATTTATCTTTTCACCATCACTCAGGTAGTTTACGGATTAGCCATAACAAAAGGAGAAATCATCTATATATAAAATTCTGTGATTTTTATTAGTCCGTCACACCCTCTAAAATAGCCATACATTTACTGATCGAAACCAAATTTTGTGGAGAAGTGAAAACGGGTAAGAGGGTACAAAGTACAGCTGGTTTTACTATGGTGCGTAAAAACTGCGAAGTATTTTTCGTCCCAAAAATAAAAAAAAATCAGCTTATTTAATTTTCATCGACTGGTTTGCGAAATTGAACGAAACGTAAAGTTTGTAAATTAAAAAAATGGCAGCGATAACTTCAACAATACTAAATATTGTGAGGATTTCAACACGCGCCAGTGTGTTGCAAAAAAATATATTTTTATAAAATGCTACCCCCACAGTTGATTCTGGCGTGTAAATCAGCGTAGGTATCGTCTTTACCGGCACGAAGTCGCCAGACTGAACACACCCACCTCACGTAAAAACAGCTCCGTCTTCGTCGGCCCTTTTCTGGTTGCTTCGCATGATGGACATATTTCTCTGTGGACTTATTGTTATTTTTCTCAGCCAGTTTTTTTACCATTGCTTTCACACGGATTTCCTTTCAGCTACTTCTCTTTCTTCTGTAATGTCCATCAGGTAAATGATAAGAGTCTGTTGAGGGATAATGGAGCAACTTGTATCGGCAAACCTACTTTCTAACGATAATTACTTTTGCAGCAACAACAGCAACAACACAACAACAACAACAATAACAACAACAACAACAACAACAACAACAATAATAATAATAATAATAATAATAATAATAATAATAATAATAATAATAATAATAATGATTCCACTATAGTTCCAATTATTTTATGTGTTGGGATCTATACCACTGAGCCTAAAGACCGACATTAAAAAAAATCGGAATAAAGCTTCGTATCACATCCCTTCAGAAGTTTGAGTTGCTTGAGAATGCAAATATATTTTACAATAGTTTTTATCTATTTGAGATCATAGTACTTGACGGAAACACCCATCACTAGTTGAAAATGAAAGTAAAAGTCCAGAAAGAGAGAAAATAATAATAATAATAATAATAATAATAATAATAATAATAATCCCCGTACCCATCAGTGGCTACGCAGTGCAGGGTTGAAAGCGGAAACTGAAGGTTTTATCCTTGCTGCGCAGGACCAATGCTTGCTAACTAGGAATTATCAAGCACATATACTAAAATATTGTGTCAGCCCAAAATGCAGATTCTGTGATAAATATCCAGAAACGATTGATCATCTTGTATCAGGTTGCACGATGTTGGCACCCACTGAATATAAAACCCGACATGACAGAGTGGGCCAATATCTGCACTGGAAAATCTGCAACTTCTACGGGAAGGAAACTGAAAGAAACTGGTACCAACACCACCCAGACCCAGTTACGGAGATAGGACCTGTTACAATTCTATGGGACTACACAATCCACACTGACAGAACAATCAAGGCCAACCGACCAGATATTGTTATTAAAGACCACAAACAAAAACGGTGCATCCTTATTGATATGGCAGTCCCTGCTGACTGCAATGTATCTTTGAAGATATTCAAAAAGCTGTCAAAATACAAGGACCTTGAAATAGAGGTCTCGAAAATGTGGCATATGGGAACATCAACAATCCCTGTTGTAGTTGGAGCCCTAGGACTGGTTGGAAAAGATTGCAGTAGACTAATTGCAGGGATTCCTGGAAGCCCATGCCTCAAGGAGATACAAAAAATTGTTCTGACAAGTACAGCCCACACTTTACGAAGGGCTCTATCCATGTAATTTTTTTTTTTTTTTTTTTTTTTTTGTCAGTGAAAAGTGTCATGATGCCATTTCTAACCTTAGGTCCCTGGGTGGGACCTGGAAAGAAATGTGTAAACGCCAGAAAGCAAAGAAAATAAAAATAATAATAATAATAATAATAATGATAATAATAATGAAGATTGAGTAGAGTGCTTCTTTACGTGCATTCATTGCAACCGAGACTGTCACTTCCTGTACAGCCATAACAGATGCTACACCAGGCACCAGCATAAACACTTTGGACGCAGATCCAAGGTTTTCTCGTGACCAACGGATGCCACTCCCGCCTCACTTTTTCTAATTATTCTCGTTTCACCGACTGCCATAAAATGTTGGCACGCACTGTATAAAATTATCATTTATATGGTTCCTTTATCTTTGTAGTTATTCGCTCGTAACTGATTGTACGTTAAGTATCGAAGCGTTCATGGTTCATTAAGCTGTTGTGATATATCAACTGGTTTTAGATGTACTGCGCTTTGGGAGAACATTGGTTATTGTACACGATGCTTTTATCCTCTTTTGCTAGTATCTCTTTCACAAACTGTTTATAACTTGGCATGCTCTGACCTGTTTAAACCGGGAAATCCTTGTCTTAGGATCGTATGTAAATGGGAAACAATTCCGACATGAATTGAATAAATGAACTTGGGGTATGACCACAAGGGATTCGTGTGTTGCTTGATAGACAAAGGGGTAACACATCCGCTGCCACATTCAATACCTGAAACCTTAGATAATTCCATCAATAATTTTGTCAATGTTCCTATTCTTTTATAAGCCACGTCAACTTGCCATAACTTCCTATTCAGGTTGTCATATTCCTATCTTTCCACTCTTGGGTATGATTACACCTGGAAAATGAACAACAATACATTGTATCTGTAGTTGAAGGCATACAATTGCGTTCACAATATATTTAGTTGAAGCCATAAAAATGTGTTCAAAATATTTATGTTTTTGGCTTTAAATAACCCTTAGATGTGTTGATATGCCGCTAAACAAAACCAACGAACCAACTAATTAACCCTACCTTTCTCAGTACCTCTTCCGCCATACACATATACAAACACATCAAGTACAATGTCCTTTGCCTTCTCTTGAACAGTGACAAAAATTGCCAAGTCATCTTATGTGTTCAACAGTCTGTTTCTGATTTTAAGTACAAGTGTTTCGTTTGTTTCCATATTCCTTTAAATTCCATCGTTGAAGAGAAACTCTTCTGTCAGTTATATTTTTAGGATTCTTCTGTAGAAGCACATCACTGTTGTCTAAAATCTTCTTTATCTGCGTGGAGAGTGCTTAATATTTTCTGTCCTATGGATGGATTATATTACGCAGCAGTTCAGCACACATTTCTTTGTTGATAATGAAATTTGTCTACTTGCCAATATTTTGCTTAGTTTTAATTTTGCAAGGCGTCATTCATTGTATTTAATAATCCATTTAAATATTACAATATATATTAATCCGGTATTATTTATTATTACACACGTTATTTTTAATGGGTAAAACTACTTGAATTGATTACTACACACGTTATTTTTAATGGGTAAAACTACTTGAATTGATTACTACACACGTTATTTTTAATGGGTAATTCTGCTTGAATTGATTACTACACACGTTATTTTTAATGGGTAAAACTACTTGAATTGATTACTACACACGTTATTTTTAATGGGTAAAACTACTTGAATTGATTACTACACACGTTATTTTTAATGGGTAAAACTGATTAAATTGATTACTACACACGTTATTTTTAACGGGTAAACTGCTTGAATTGATTACTACACACGTTATTTTTAATGGGTAAAATTACTTGGATTACTACACACGTTATTTTTAATGGGTAAAACTGCTTGAATTGATTACTACACACGTTATTTTTAATGGGTAAAACTGCTTGAATTGATTACTACACACGTTATTCTTAATGGGTAAAACTACTTGAATTGATAACTACACACGTTATATTTAATGGGTAAAACTACTTGAATTGATTACTACACACGTTATTTTTAATGGGTAAAACTAATTAAATTGATTACTACACACGTTATTTTTAATGGGTAAAACTGCTTGAATTGATTACTACACACGTTATTTTTAATGGGTAAAATTACTTGAATTGATTACTACACACGTTATTTTTAATGGGTAAAACTACTTAAATTGATTACTACACACGTTATTTTTAATGGGTAAAACTGCTTGAATTGATTACTACACACGTTATTTTTAATGGGTAAAACTGCTTGAATTGATTACTACACACGTTATTTTTAATGGGTAAAACTACTTGAATTGATTACTACACACGTTATTTTTAATGGGTAAAACTACTTGCATTGATTACTACACACGTTATTTTTAATGGGTAAAACTGATTAAATTGATGTCTCTGGTCTGTTTCTAAATTAGCCCGGTTGTTATTAATTTCATAGTTCTCTCTCCCACCGCCAAACGATAGCAAAACAAACGTTAATATATATATATATATATATATATATATATATATATATATATATATATATATATATATGTTAATTTCGATTAAAAGGTGCTAATATAATTTATAAATTCATGAATCATTCATACAAAAAACAAATATAGAGGTTAATGATTTAAACGGCGAGAATACATCGTCGCAAACTTTATAAATAAGATACATCAACCCCAAACCTGTATATGAATGATATGGTCCCCGTTTATAAATTCCAGTTGCATAAGGTCTTTTTAATATTTACAAGCTTTCGTCTGTTCCTACGGACATCATCAGGTATGGAAGTAGATTTTGTTCTTGTTTTAACTTCTCAGTAATAAGAGGACAACGAAAATAGAGATGTAATCCGAAAAAATGCTATGAGAAATGTGTTATTGTTTTGGAACGTGCGGTCGCAACGCTGAGTTTGAATTTACATTTTAAGGTTCTGCGTTTTTGTACAAATATATCAATAAGAGAATTCTTTTTTTACTGGTAGATTTTCCATTTAAATTATTAACCTCTATATTTGTTTTTTGTATGAATGATTCATGAATTTATAATATATATATATATATATATATATATATATATATATATATATATATATATATATATATATATGGCGTGCGATGGGTAAATTGTCGCCATTTTATATTTTAATTTCGCGCATGCGCTTTGTTTTTGATTTTGTCGACTGTACAGTATAGTAGGGTCAGTTGGGCAGCGTCTGTGAGGAAAAAAAGCACCATCCAAAGAAGAAAGAAAAAAAGAGCACTCATCCAAAGAGTTGGATGAGACTCATGGTGATTACCTAGGTACAGCAGCTCTGAAAACACATTTTAATCGTTCTGATTAGAAAAGAACTCCCGAATTTGTTGGTGGGTTCCTCAAACTCAAGTGCTATGATGAGGTAGTACTGCCCAATGTCAAGAGAAAGGTTGCTGGAAGAACCTATGTCTTGCCACACAAGCAGGAAACTCGGTCATCGTCGTCAGTCAATTTCTGCGGCCACATCACCCCTTACATCTG
>OZ010572.1:101831900-101869400 GCA_963932145.1 Acanthosepion lycidas
TCCCCAAACGACCCTCCGCAGGTTTTGAATTCAGTGTCGTCCTTTTCCTAGACCAGTTGCCATCCAAGGCGATAGAACCCTGCCTGTCCTGCTATTTACCCATAGCTGGAGGGAGAATAAGAGGATTCACACCTTTCCCAAGGGTATTAGCACGTAAATGAATGTAATCGATTCGACTGGAATTCGAACTCGGCTCCTACCCACACACACACACACACACACACACACACACACACATATATATATATATATATATATATATATATATATATATATATATATATATATATATATATATATATATATATAGAGAGAGAGAGAGAGAGAGAGAGAGAGAGAGAATCAAACTACTTTAGACTCAAGATAAACCTTTCCAAAAACAGAAACTATGATCTTGAATTAAAATGAAAGCAGTGATGGCACCTACCCTAATTCCATTCGAAAACTTCGGGATGTGTAATTAGCAAATACTAAATACTTCAGATACTTCAGCATATGGATCAGTTATAACAAATTTTTACGAGAACTCACAAATTGAATATAGAATAAGCTGTGCCAAAGGTAGTTTCGTCCATCACTACAAATTGCTACGAAATCAAAACATCAATCTAAAAACCAGAGTTATGTTCTTCGGATCGAGATTTTCGTATCAATGCCACGTATAACTACAAACCCAACGTGAAATATCTACATTATCAGCTGTATACAACCCAAGTTCCTAAGATGAATGGTGAAAAAAGGCTTTGAGTGAGTAAATCCTAAGGATCTTTTCAAAGAACATCTTTCTTTGTGCAATAAAGATTTACACGCAAAACAAATGCACCAAAGAACAGAAACTATATCACTTGAGGACTACCAACAGCAGCGACAACTAAAATAAATAGCAAATGTAATTCAAAGAGAAACTAATGACATAACCAAGATGTTGATATTACACATCACTTCAAAGGAAGGAAAATCCGCGTTATTACCGGAAAGATTGATAACAGCTACTGGACTTAAAAAAAAAAAAAAAAACTTGTTTTTCAAAATAAATGTTTTATAGTATGATTTTTAAATTTCAACCGTTTTTTTCTTTCTCTAATATCAGTGTCCTGTCTTTGAATTTCATGCATCCACTTGATGATTCTTTCTCTAAGTTCTCATATTCTTTTATGCTTATATGCATTGTCTCTCTCTGTTTGTCTATATCACTGAGATGAGGTATCATGCTTATTTATATTATTTGGACTGTTATAGTCATCTTCATTGCAATGTTCACAACGTTTCGAATTTCGGAATTTCGAACCCTTTATTGTTCGTAAATTGTTCTAGTTCCACGTTCTATGCCGCTCCCGAGTGCCTCAGTTATTTCCCTTAAACTCACCTTCCAAATTTCATGGTTCACCACTGCTGTAGCCTGGTATTGAACTCACAACGCTTTTTGTTTTGGGTCTTTATACAATGGGTCATATGTCATTGAGAACATCTGTGTATGAATTTCTGGGACTTATAAGCCTAATGTCTCAGCAAACATTTTTTTAACAGTGCTCATATTGAAATTTTTTCGTTATTATTATGGCATATCTTTTTTTATCTTTTACAGCTTATATTGTAGTTTTCTTCAAATTTTTCGTCGAGCCATTCTTCCTTAGCCTAACCCGCATTTGTTTCTAATCTCTGTGTAGTGTCCTAGATTATGAACCCTACCTCTTTGTCTCCTTTCAGCATGTCTTGAATTTCGTCTGATATCCATCATTTCTTCTCTTTGTCTATTTTTATTTGGGATGATCACGATCGCTGATCTGAATAAACCATAGTGATTTTACACCACGAGTTTCCATTTTTATCTTGTTTATTGTATCTCCTTTTGACACTGTCCATATATTTCTAATTCTTGTCATTCAAGAGCCTGCCATATTACCGTTTCGGTACTGTTATGATCTTCGTCAGTTTACGTAGCTTCACTCTATAGTTATATACAACTCGAAGGTGGTCGCTCCCACAAATGGAACTTAGGTAAGTTTTGCAGTGTAAGACTACATTACTGAATTTCTTGTTGATATTTCTACAGTCAATTAGGTGTTTAGTTTCTCGTCCTCGGTTTTTTCATGTCTATAAATGCGCTAGATGTTCTTGAAACCGGTTGTTGGTTACTACATGATCATTCACCGTGAATGATTGGACCAATTTTTCTAGTTCGAATTTGGCAAATATTTCGCCATGGCCCTCTTCCTACTTTGACATCCATATTACCCATGACGATAGTACTTCTTTACGCTTTGCACTGAGCCTTCGCATTGTCTAGCGTGCAGTAAAACGTTTGGATTTCTTTTAAAGATTATGCTGTCGATGCATAAACAACTACAATGGATATGTTGAAAGGCTTTCTTTTCATTTCAGTTTAACAGGAATTATTTCAGATAGTTGACGATATCCCAGAACACATTTCTTCGTGTCTTGGTCTAATATCAGTCCTACTCCTTCTTCATTTTTCTCTCCGACTAAATATACAGGGTGCGATCGGTAAATTGTCGCCATTTTATATTTTTAACTTTACGCATGCGCGTTGTTTGTTTTTGATTTTCTCGATTGCACAGTATAGTAGGGTCAGTTGGGCACCGGCGCTGAAAAAAAAAAAAGAGCATCATTGCGGAATCCACCCCGCCTGAAATTTGGAAATGCCATGCTGTACTGCTTGGCATTCGCGACGGTATTTCTGTTAAAAATATGTCATAGTGTTTGGGTGTCAATCTGTGCAGAGAATTCGGAAAAAAATTTGGATGAGTCTCGTTGTGATTACGAAAGTTTTTTGGAGTGATCATTAGTGATGGCCACGTTATGCCTCCATTCATCTTCCGACAGGATTTCAGACTCAACATGGTGGCCTACAACAAGTGCTTTGAGGAGATAGTGCTGCCCCAGGGACAAGATCCTGGCTGCTGGACGACTCTATATCTGGCAATAGGACTCTGCACCATGAAACACAAGCAGGAGAACCCAGTCATGGCTGTCAGACAATTTCTGCGACTACATCACTCCTTACATCTGACCACCTACCTCCCCCGCCAACTGCACCCACCTCTGATTATTATGTGTTGGACGCAGTTGAGCGAGAGACTAACAAAATTCCTTGTAACACCAAACAGGAATTGAAGGCAAGTATTATGGTAGCATTCATAAACTTATACAAGGAGACCGTCCAGAAGATTTTCAGGAGATTCCGAAGTCGTCTGGCAGTTGTGGTTGAAGCCAATGGCGATTTTATTGAAAAAAAATATTCTTTAGTATCTCAAGATATTTTTTATGTAAATTCGGCAAATATATCTGTTAAAATGAGATGTCAGTATTATTTTAATTATTGCGTGAATTTGACGACAATTCACCCATCGAATCCTGTATGTTTCTGAATTCGTCATTTGCGAAATTTCCATTGTTTGTATACCTCGTTTCGCAGCCGCGTAAAATATTAACCAATTCATTTCCTGTTTGATATTTTCTAACTGACCACATTGGTTTAGAAATAATAAATGAAAAGTTTTCTTTACCAAAGCGTTTCTTCCCCTGAAGGAAACGTAGAGATTTTATTTTGCAACTAGTATCTTTATAAATGCTTGTCTGGTTTCAAAATAAAATCTTTACACGTTGACCCTAAAAAAATCTCTCAAGGGACGAAACGCGTTGGTAAAGAAAAGATTTCATTTTTGTTTCATTTATATATATATATATATATTGTGACATGTCTCATTAAATAATTTAGAGAAGTTTTTTCTACTTATCTTTAATAGAATCCTTTCATAATTACGTGTAAGTTTTTTAGTATCCTAATCAGCATGCTAATTTTCTTTCTTGCTTTAATAAAAGCAAGAAAGAAAATTAGCATGCTGATGCATACTGATTTTATTCCGAGCGTTTTCGACTTTAACACTATGTCGTCACAGGTTCTTGTTGTTTCTAAGACATAAGATTGCTGTGTTAAATCATGAAACAGTCTGTCATCTCTGAGTTTTGACTTCAATGTTCAATCTATATATATACAGGGTGTTTCAAAAAGAATACGCCAAAATCATCACGTGATGTGTCAATAACGAAAAAACAATTACAAACCTCTAGCATGAACATGTGTTGTATATACATTCAAGTTTCATTTCATGTTTTATAAGTGGCCACTACCGGCAGCGCAGACAACATCAAGCCGATATGAGAATTCCTCCCAAACACGCCTCAGCATGTCACGGTCCACCGTGTTGATTGCAGCTGTTATTCGATCTTTCAAGTCATCGATACTTGCTGGAAGTGCTGGAACATAAACTTGGTCTTTAACATACCCCGCACAAGAAAAAGTCGCACACAGTGAGGTCCGGGGATCTGGCAGGCCAAGCATAGAGAACAAGGTCTTTAGCACCTCTCCTCCCAATCCATCGCTGAGGCATGTTTTCATTCAGATAAGCTCTAACGCCGAGATGCCATCTTGCTGAAAAATGAAGTCATTCGAATCTGCCTGCATTGTGACAATGGCATTTGTTTTCACGAACTCAAGCACTGTTTTTGCGTGCTTGAGTTTGCGAAAACAAATGCCATTGTCGCAAAAAAAAATGCCATTGTCACAAAAACAAATGCCTTCTGCTGAGGAGTCGCCATTTTGATTGATCTTCCCACAATTCAGCTGCACCGGAAGTTATACTAACGACAGCGGTGAAACTGACACCCAATCAAACTTTGATAACTACTCTATCAAATAACCACTGATTGAGTCCACTACAATGCTATAGACCTGAAAAAATAGCGCAATGATTTTGGCGTATTCTTTTTGAAACACCCTATATATATACGGGAGACACGAGGGTATATATATGTATGCACACATTATATATATATATATATATATATATATATATATATATATATATATATATATATATATATATATACGCATGTTGACAAAATAGGAGAACTACTGACGAGCATGCATCAAAACCCCACACAATTTAGGAAGTACGTGTGTGTGTAGGTACGTATGTGTGTGTATGTATGTGTATGTGTGAATGTGTATACTGGTTCCATGTAGCATGGGAAGTATGTGTGTATATGTGTGTGTATGTGTGTGTATGTGTGTGTTTGTGTGTGTATGTACTGATTTCTTGTAGTGGGATGGTGTGTATGTGCGTATGTATGTGTATGCGTGTATATGTACAAATGAGTTTACTAATTCCTCGTAGTAAGACAGTATATGTATGGAGGGGGAATATACGTACGCATATATACACGCATGCTGACAGAAACACACAAAAATGGAAACAGATCCAAGAACACATAGGGGTCAGTAAAACATTAAAAGATAAAATGCCGATAAGTAATTCATCATTTCGCTTGGACCAACCTTAATTGTTTTATGACCCTTCGCGCAGAACTCTTCATTGCCAATTCAAGAAAGAAATTCGGATTACTAACACAGAAAATGTCTCATATCGATAATATTTAACATTGAAAAACAAAAGAAAAAATTAATTATTTTTAATAATATGTGGAAATCTCCGCTTTTACCTGAAGACGGTCACGAGACCAGAAACCCGTGTAGTAAAATTATGTAAAACAAAACATAATATTTTTTCTAAATAAATCCACATTACAACCAAAAACGTTTACGGCACCTCTCTTCTTTTCTTTTTAATATACATACTTTTCTCTCGTTGGAACCACTACAACCTCTTTCTTATATATATATATATATATATATATATATATATATATATATATATATATATATATATATATATATTAGGTTGGTGCAAAAATAATGTCGTTTTATCACATATGTTACTTTTATATATGATTTCTGAATTAATTCATTGATATATATAGTCGTGTTATATATAATTTTGAAGCGCGTTTTTTCGCTCTATCGAATCGTGTTATTCGTTGCCGTTCTCAATCTCTTCATTCATTTTTTGCAGGCTTTTCGACAGCATGGACAAAATTCAAATCCGCACGATTTTCTTGTTCCAGTTCAAACTAGGCCGAAAAGCTGCCGAGACAGCTCGTGATATCAATGATGCGTTTGGCCCAGGAACCACTAACGAACGTGTGGCACAACGGTGGTTCAAGAAATTTCGCAATGGTGACGAGAGCCTCGAAGATGAAGACGGTCGCGGCCGGCCGACTGCGGTTGATAACGAACATTTGAAAGCCTTAATTGAAGCCGATCCTCGCAAAACCATAAGAGAAGTTGCTGTTGAACTCGAGGTCGACCACTCAACAGTCGTTCGCCATTTAAAGCAAATAGGGAAGTCAAAAATGTTGGATAAATGGGTGAACGATAATCAAAAAAATCGTCAAAAAACGACATTATTTTTGCACCAACCTAATATATATATATATATATATATATATATATATATATATATATACACACACACACATATATATATATATATATATATATATATATATATATATATATATTACCCATAATGTGCGTATATATATATATATATATATATATATATATATATATATATATATATATGGTACGTTTAACATATAAATAAAACAATATGTTTACATTTTACCAATATTTCTTCATTAATATAAATTTTAATCCGAGGAGATACTGTGCCGTATAATAAAATTTGATATATAGCACATAAATTATTTTGCGAATAAAGAACGACTGTACTAGCCATTTCATGTGACTTTGAGAACAGCGCCGATGGAATAGAAATTACAGGTTTCTTTTAACGTTCAGAACTAATATTCTCCCTGGAATTTTGCCAAGGAAAATATTGAAAGCCAGCAGTATAACTCCAAACGTAGAAGTTTCATTGATGACCACAGTGAAGGCAATGGGATTTTGCTTTTTATTAAATTTTTCTTGTATTTGTACCGGCATTTTCTTTTCTGATCATGGAGAGTGTAAAACATTCCAAATAATCTGTGGATCCGAGCACTTTCGTCTAATCTATTGACCGTTATCTATCTATCTATCTATCTATCTATCTATCTATCTATCTATCTATCTATGCCTGTTCATATCTATGTCTGTTCATATCTATCTATCTATTTATCTATCTATCTATGTCAGATTCTTTATGCCTTTCAGTGTTTCAACTGATGCTGCTAAAATGTAATCAATACTTGCGATTTTCAATTTATCTATCTATCTATCTATCTATCTATCTATCTATCTATCTATCTATCTATCTATGTTCTTTCTGTATATATTTTTGTTTGTTTTCATCCAGCGAAATATGTTGATTATCTATCTATCTATCTATCTATCTATCTATCTATCTATCTATCTATAAGTATGTCGGTTTATTTTTCTCTATTGTTTTTTCAATTTTTGAATAGGATGTTCATCAGGATCGAAATTGTGGATAACATGTACGAAGATCAAATTTTTTTTATTACTTGTGTCCAAGTCCTTTCACACAATCTCAGTCCTTATCAAGAATCATGTACTTTAACATTTGAACTCTTTCAAACGTGTAGCTCTCTCTAAAATATCAGGAGATTCTCATTCTTGCTTATATCACAAACAGCGCGTCGTTCTTGATAATGACCGAGAAAAAACACAGAAGGCGTGAACATCAAAAACTGTTCCCTCTATTACGACAGTCATTATATCTGCTATATAATTACGTATGGTGTCGCTTCACGTGCATGGGTTCTGAAATCAGTTTCAAAATGGACAGACTTTTAAAAGTGCTTTTAAAGTGCTGACAAGTAAATGTATTGTGTTCATTTGTTTGTCTTGTGCTTTTTTATGACTGGCTAGCAGCATGGCCCGGCGTTGCCCGTGCTTGATTCAAAAATCGTACGACTCATACAGCAATCGCTATCACTTGACTTAAAATATTTTTGCCCCTCATTGCCTTTAAAGGAATGCCCTTTGCTGAGCTGATGTTGCTACATGCCTTACTTCTTGCATATCTTTTCTAAGCTCTATATTAAACCTTAAATCTGTTACGAAAAAAGAACTAAACAAAATGAACACAAAACGATCAGCTTTAAAAACGGACTCGTAACTGGAAAAACCGAATGAAAAAAGAATGTTAACAGCAAATACTTTTTCACACCCAACGCAGTTCTGCGGAATCAGAATCAACGTTGAGTTTAAGCAAGCGAATGAGCCAATTGGAGTAAAGTGACATGCAGATTTGAATTTTTCCCACTAGTGACGAATGCAGCTATCGATCTTTTGCATGCTAGTTAACATTCGTGTCAGTCAGCTGTTGGCTCTCACGCTGGCCAATAGAATCTTCCTGCGTATTTGTGGCAGCCAGCTATAGGCTCTCACTCTGGTCAGTAGAAAATGGCCACAAACTACATGAAAACTGCCGTAGAAGCATAAAAAAATCGATTATTTCCACTATCGATTGGAGTTGGGAAATGCAAAGTCGGTCTCGGCCTTCCCACCAACTTGGAGCATGGGCATGTAAATTTTGGTGCAAATCCGTCGAAAATTGCGGCCGTCCATTCGTTACACACACACACACACACACACACACACACACACACACACACATCCTGCATTTTATCGATAGCGATATTATATACTCTTCTAAGACTTATGACCAGGCGCATGCGTACATTGCTAAAGGCATTAGAGAAAATCAAGTCCTCCTGTTAACGTTGACATTCATATTCAGTCTGCAAATATCTTCTATTTTGACTTTCCGCCGACCTTATGATTAGTAGACATGGCCATTTTCATCAGGAAATCAACGGAGGATGGCATTCTTGTGGGGTTTTGTGTAGACACATTGATTCTCATCTGAATCAATACAATCGATCGATCTCAGCGCAAGTTTTACTACGGTTCGATTGCTGAACTCCTCTGTATGGAGAAAAGCTTTTGTGCATTTATCTCATATAATTTCCGATATAGATTATCTATCTATCTATCTATCTATCTATCTATCTTATTGGCTCCAGGTAAAGCTGCTTATAGAGTTCGTATTTTTTGTCCAGTTACCACCTAATACGTGCAACTGTTCATTCAAACATTCTTCAAAATGTCAACCCTTGTGGTATGCATACATGAAATACAGTCACATTATATTAGTTTAATCACTTATCACAGCATGGGTGACATGTCATGCTTTTTTTTACTGGCAACGTTTGAACCTTTCTAACGAGATTTATCTAGGAAACGACTATATACAGATAACGGTGTTGTTGTTTATTTTTTTAACACTGGAACGATAATTAGAAATCCCCTGTGCTGCCATATCTGGTCTCGTACTGCTTCTATATATCTCGAAAAATTCTTAAAGAAGTGTCAGTAATGTTATGAGACCTGATCTAGTATCTTAGCTTCAGTCACTTTCACATCACCATGAAGTGGATTCTCTGTGTCTTTTCTATAATTCTTTTTATGGCAATTGTTCTTCTGAACTTTCCTCTTTGGTATTAGGTTGGTGCAAAAATAATGACGTAATAATGTCGTTTTTTGACGTTAAAAAATACGTCAAAAAACGACATTATTACGTCATTATTTTTGCACCAACCTAATACTTCGACCAGATAGATTTTTTTTTTAAGCTTAGCGCCTCGAGCAAGGCATGAAGCCACTAGGATGCAGGGAGGTTGCAGAAGATTTGTAGCAAGAGCAGATAGGAGTGATAGAAAAAAGGATGAAGGGAAGGATAGTGTGTAGATCAAGGTAACTGGAGATTCGATTGACATTACATTTGAATGAAATGATACGAATTAGATATCGGAGATACCAAAATTAAATAAGTAAAAAAATGTTTCTCGCTTCCCTACCACCTGTATTCTTCAGTAATTAATCATTGTGTCGCCTAAAAGATCATAATAGTTATGGAAACAATTTCAAAATGTTTTATTTTCTTTTTAATCATTTCACTCCGAACAAGACGATAATGGCGCTGAAACGCAAGATGCTGTTGAGAGGGAAATTAAATAAGTGGGCTTTAGGGAGGGGGAGCGACAATAAAAGAACAGAAAAAAAGGAAGGCAGAAGATGGTGATTGACGTTGTATTTAAATTTTAGAACATCGCAAATGTCTGGGAAGAAAAATACTCCTGAAGATAGTTCCACAGGCGGAAAGTGCGAGAAATAAAATACGGTTACAACAAGATATTCCAACAGTAAAAAGGTGTGATCTGGTAGCCAATCAGGTAGCACGCTTAAATTACTAAGGTCAAGGTACGAAGGAGGAGAACTCATTAGAAGAACTGCCATGAAGATATTTATAGAAAAGACAGAGGGAAACCACCTCACGTCGGTGAGAAAGTGACTAAAGTCGAAATGCCAAGTCAGAAGGATATTTTGACGAGAGTAAAATTTAATCATAAAATGTATTTTTTTCATTTTTTGATAATAATTTTTTTTCCTCCCAATTTTTTCATAATAAATTTTTCATAATAAATTTTTCATAATAAATTTTTCATAATAAATTTTTCGTAATAAATTTTTCGTAATAAATTTTTCATAATAAATTTTTCATAATAAATTTTTCGTAATAAATTTTTCATAATAAATTTTTCGTAATAAATTTTTCATAATAAATTTTTCAGAAATTTTTTTTCCTCCCAAACGTACTCACACTTTACATTACAAATGCAGTGGTTATTCCCACGCAAAGAAGGTTAAGATTTAGCAATATTAATTTTTATTGACTCTGAAAGAAAATTAACGTTTTAAATATTAACTGAAATTAATACATGAATCAGAAAAAAAAAAGTTCAAGAAGTTATATGAAATCAAAAAGTGAGTAAATATTCTAGACACCATATATATATATATCTATATATCTACACATATATGTATATATATATATATATATATATATATATATATATATATATATATATGTTTTAGAAAATGAAGTAAAAAGTGTGTCGATAGTCTGTTTCATGGTTAAACACCATCCCCAGGCCTGAAGATTCTGTTCAAATGTTGACCTCACTGTCTACTATTAACATATTGAGAACTTCAAAATAGCGTACCTTACAATCATATTTTTATCATATATATATATATATATATATATATATATATATATGTGTGTGTGTGTGTGTGTGTGTGTGTGTGTGTGTGTGTGTGTGTGTGTGAAAGAATATATATATATATTTGAAAGACTATATATATATATATATATATTTGAAAGAAGTTATGTATTGACAAAATAGAAAAAAGATTTTGTTACGCGTTCCATTCGTTCGGATTTCAACTGACGCACCATAAAACTTTTTTCAAGTGTGTCAATACGTCTTTTCTTTCAAAACTGTTCTTGATATGTAAAAAAAATATATATAAAAGTTTATATATCGTTATCCCATATATATCATACTTATTATAAACCCACGTTGTGTGTGTGTGTGTGTTTATGTCTGTTCGTTTATATATTGGATCGGATTTCCTACATTTTTCAACCGATTTCAACAAGACTTCACAGGAACACAATTGTTTTTGCACTAAATCAATTTGAAAACACGATTAAGAAGCATCACGAGAATGAAAGTATATCGAGTTATACTTATAAAACACAGGTTGTGTGTGTGTGTCTGTTCGTTTATATATTGGATCGGATTTCCTACACTTTTCAACCGATTTCAACAAAAATTCACAGGACTACGTAAAATTACCTTGAGGTGGTTCTGACGGCGCCCAAAATTGGAAAAATAAACTTGTTTTTCCACAAAATCAATTTGAAACGCGATTAAGTGGCATCGCTGTTTCGAGAATGAAAGGGGAACAACTCATATCGAGTTATACTTATATAACCCAGGTTGTTTGTCTGTGTGTGTGCGTGTTCGTTTATATATGGAATTGGATTTCCTACATTTTTCAGCCGATTTCAACAAAACTTTTTTTTTGGCAGGTAGTGTTTCTTATTGTCTTGCACGCTTTTTCTTTATTTTTACATTCAGAATGCTTTAAAAATTCCATTTACAAGACAATTTTTTATAATAAAATTGAAAAATTCTATTCAATCGGTAGACTCATAACGACTGAAAACAATGCTTTTGTTTGAGTTTGGGTTTGACCAATTCGTAAAAACACCCCCCCAAAAAATCTAATTAAGACATGCGTGTCCGTCAACCCTAAACAATAACCGTTGTCAATTTTATTTTTCAGTCTTTATGATGGTCGATACTTGATCTATGTCTTACTGTTACATCCCCGGGCAACACCGGGCTCTACTGATAGTATATATATATATATATATATATATATATATATATATATATATATATATATATATATATATATATATATATATACTTGTGTGCACAGGTGCTTATATTATATCGATTTTTCGCGTAGCTTTAATTAAATAAAGAAAAAAATAATTTGAGATTAAAATTAATCCCAAATTATTTTTTTGTTTATTTAATTAAAGCTACGCGAAAAAATAATTAAATTAGAATAAATGACAATTAAAAATCCGGAAGTGAAGTTCTTTCACTGTTTTATTTTATATCCCACATTCCTTTTTCTAATCAATGGCATTAGGGAACGATTTTCATTTTTTTTTCAACAAAAGAAGCAAAATTACTTGCTCCATAACTGTGAAGTTATCAAAATCATTAGAACAGATTTTGCAAACCTGTGTTATTTTACAACACAGTTCACGCGAACCGCTGCGAAGACCTTGATTCTCAACACTCCGTTAACGTTTAATTTTATTCATATAATCCTGAAAACACCTCCATGCACAGGTGCTCATATAGATTTTTCGCATAGCTTTAGTTAAATGAACCAAAAAAAAAATTATTTGGGATTAATTTTAATTAGAATAAACGACAATTGAAAACGTTACAATATTGTCGAGAAACATTTTGTATTGAATCGTAAACATGCCTTAGGTAATACGCATTTTAATTGGGGGGACTCCTGGCTCAAAACTTCCTGCTAAGATGAATAAAACATTTTTAATTAGATTCTATTGAAACTGAAATTCTAATCACAAGTTATGAATCTCATTAAGAAACATTATTAAATCAATATGCATTGAAAATTTGCAAATATTTCGCCCGAATCTATCTTATACATTTATAAGTCTACCATAGTCCATGATTTGAATATTACTGTCATATCTGGGCTAGTGCTTCTGCTATATATTTACAAATTCTTGATAAAACACAAAGTAGAATCTGCAATGTTATTGGTCCTAACCTAGCATATCCGCTTCAGTTACTTTCTTACCACGGCAGCATAGCGTCCCTCTGCCTTTTCTCTGAATATTTTCATGATGTTGTTTCTGATCAACTTTCTTCTGTAGCAGGGGTGGCCAACCTTTTGATTACATGCGCCAATATTTTGTACGGTTAATTTAAATGCGCTACACAAACATTCACTTCCTTTCAGTACGTGTTGTAATATGGACATATTTTAAAGGTATAATAAAATCTATTTATTTGAAAAATATATGCTTATGACCAGGGGCGCATCCTTTTAGCACTTTCGCAAAGGACGTGCAATAAATATAAAATCACTGAAATGAATGAGTAGAAGCGGCTTAGTTTCATTTCATCAAAAGGATACAATGCGTCACTTGTAAGCATCCAATGTGCCACTTATGGCGCATGCGCCACAGGTTGGCCATTCTTGTTCTATAGTATCAAGACTTGATGAATTCAAGCGCAGTACTAGAATGGCGGCAATGTCTCATCCTTTTACAGTAGAAATGCTTAGATGTAACCGTAAGTTCTATGCTAATAGTTTCTTCGCTCACATTTCTTGTTTGATGACCACTCTATCCAGTCAACGTTGATTTCACAAATTCAAATACAATGGTAATCATTACATTATGTCTTCTTAATTCTATTTCTTTTATTGTTTTGTCCCCTTAATAAAATTTTTTTCTCTCAAATTTTTTGAGATTCACTAATCCATTGCGTCTTAGTGGTTCTATTGCCTTCCTTGGGCGAAATGGTTAAAAAAAAGTGCGCTTTATTAATACTAGCTCTAGGACCGACGCTTCTTGAATAACAATAATAATTTTAGCGTTAAGCAGTGCCATTATAAAATTAGATGGATCTTTATGAACCACATCATATACGTTATTAAGCAAAATGTTTTGCGCCAAGAATCTAGTTCTTGAGTTCCATCCTACGTAAAAACTAACTTAAAACCGCACTTTGACCTTCCTGGGTATGACGATAAACTACATCCAGCAGCAAGGTCCCTGATCAGCAGGTTTTGAGGAGCGTGGGATCATCTCTTAATTGCTGGTATTCCAAGGTCCACACTGACCCGGGACGGTAGCACCTGTTAGGGTCCCAGCTAAGGGCAAATAATTAACCCACAAACTAGGGTCAAAACACTATGAAAGTGTGAAAATAGGTTTTGATACCAGCAATACATTTCTGTAAAAGATTATTACAAGCAATAAATTTTTGAAGAAAAATAATTATTACCAGTTTTTTGGGAAAAAAATATTAGCAGCAATACATTTTTGGAAAAAAAAAAAATATTACTAACAATAAAAATCCTGTCGGCATTAAATAACGCATGGAGCTTGATATGCCGTAAAACAAAGCAAAGCAAAGCAAAGCAAAGCAATGCAAACCGGACTTTGATCTATGAATGGTAAAGACACTAGTAAAATTAACTGTTTCCGCAGAGGAAGACTTAGACATTTATTAGGCGAAGAGTTAGCGCTAATGTCGGGTTAAATTAATTTAATAATTTTTTTTTATTTTTTTTATTTTTTTAAACTATTAGGTTGGTGCAAAAATAATGACGTTTTCTCACATAGTAACATATGTAAGAAAACGTCATTATTTTTGCACCAACCTAATATCCATGTCCTCTGTTTCGTTTTTTCTATGGTATTCATGGGAGTTTCTTCAAATCGTAATGTTGATATTTAACAGTTTCCTTATTTCCCTTTGTTTTCTCTCATACACGTGGCGTAGTCGTAAGCAAGCTTGTCTCGCGACATCTGTGTAGTGAGTTCGATCCTCACTGAGTGCCCCAGGCCTCTTGGCTTCTAGACACATTGACGTTGTGTAATGCCTTGCTAACTTGTTTCGCTAGAAAAATTAAGACTGTGTAGTAAATTATATCCTAACAGGGTGCACCATGCTTTCGGTTTTGTGCTACATCTAAACTACGATTAAAAAATCAACAAGGGCACCTCAATATGGTGTAATGTTTAGCAAAAGTCTTGCTAAATCAATTACGACTGAGTTCGGTCCTCGCTGGGTGCACAAAACATGCAGACTTGTGCCACCACTAGGCTACGTTTGGAAGATCATTTTCGGCATCTTGACTCTAATGATTAGCAAGCATGTCTCGTTAGTTCAATTACGATTGAAAAGTGAGTTCGATCTTCACTGGGTGCCCAGTGCTTTCGGCCTTGTACCACATCTCAGCTACACTTAGCTACACTTATTTTAGCATCTCGATGTGGTGTAATGGTTAGCAAGCTTGTCTCGCTAGATCAGTCACGATTGAAAAGTGATTTCGATCCACATTGGGTACTCCATACATCGGGCCTTGTGCCACGTCTAAGCTACACTTAGAAAATCATTTTAGCATCTCGATGTGGTGTAATGGTTAGCAAGCTTGTCTCGCTAGATCAGTTACGATTGAAAAGTGATTTCGATCCTCGTCGGTACTCCATACACCGGGCCTTGTGCCACGTCTAAGCTACACTTAGAAAATCATTTTTAGCATCTCGATGTGGTGTAATGGTTAGCAAGCTTGTCTCGCTAGATCAGTTACGATTGAAAAGTGATTTCGATCCTCGTTCGGTACTCCATACATCGGGCCTTGTGCCACGTCTAAGCTACATTTAGAAAATCATTTTTAGCATCTCGATGTGGTGTAATGATTAGCAAGCTTGTCTCGCTAGATCAGTTACGATTGAAAAGTGATTTCGATCGTCATTGGGGACTCCATACATCGGGCCTTGTGCCACGTCTAAGCTACATTTTGAAAATAACCATTATTTCCTATTCTAGTTAAAAGTGATACCATTTTTGTATTGGTGTTGCTGTTAGAAATGTTCATGTGATGTGACTATTTAATTAATCGAGCCATTTATGATTTTGTATCGCCAATCTATTGGGTCTATAGGATTTATTCTCTCAGATCCATATGTGTAATTCGTCTGAAGTTATTTTTAGCCATTGAACCCAACTCAACGTAAAATAAAGGTCTTAAGGCCAGATCAGGTTAAAACATTGGTTCCCATATGATCACCGAATTTAAGCAAGACTGAATCTGCTCAATACTTACATGGGTGACCACTTGGGAATAACAGGTGCTTGTAAGCTTAAATGTACGGGTGGTGTAAATTTCTAATATCTCGGAATCAGAAACCCGAGTTCCAAGTTGGGTTATTTATATTCAATTACGCGAAAATAACCTTTTCAATGTTATGAAGCTACCATTTCTCCTCCAAGCTATGGATTAGTTAGTCAGACTTGTATCTTTTTTTTTGTGCCATGTCCTTTGAGGACGTTGGCGATCATGGCTCTCCGCCTCCCTCTATCCGTTGCAGCTCTCAACAAGTTCCTTCCTTCTGCTTCCTACCCCAGACCACATTCTGTCGTCCACTTGCTTAAAGCCCGCCAGGTATGTAACGCGTTGTTTTCCCTTGTCTTTCTTTCCCTCTATTCGACCCATGAGTATCAGATTCTCCAGGCCCTCCTTCCTCATTATGTGTCCCAGTAACTTCAGCTGCATCTTTCTGATGTTAAGTATACACTAAAATATTATTATCTCCAAAAAATAAAAGTTTATATAATCTAAAAATATTTTCTGGTTTTAAATAACTTACAAAGGGTTGATAATCCATAAAAAAACCCAGATCAATCACGGTACAAATAAATTCATGAGAAAAGCCTTATGCTAGGTGTTGGATGTATCTAACTATAATTCTTTACAGTATTTAGTCTTTTAGTGACGATTGTTCCACTAGTGGAACATATTTTGAGACAGATTTTCTGAGCAGACAAGCATTAATTGTATTTGAACAGGTTGTGTAAACACTGAAGTCTTTTCCGTGCATATTATCGATAAAATAATAAGAATTAATGCTCGTCTGGTATCGAAACAAGTATGTCTTAAAATATGTTCTCTAACAGAAGAATGGGCGCTGAAAGTTAAAAGCTTCAAATGTGAATTTAATTAGATCAACTGAAGAAATTTCTCCGTAGCCATTAGAGAAGATGTTAATTCCGAAATTCTCATTTTGCACTTGGGTCCTTGTTCATTCATGGCCAGGAATCTAAGCGCCTTAGTCTAATTCCAGGAATTACTTACCTTCAGTCTTCAGTCTACAATAAAAAAGGAAGGTCAGAATGAAACTCTGACGAATCTGTAAGACCAGTGGTTCTCAACCGGGGTTCATATGGACCACGTAGTGTTGGGGGGACGTGTGACATTATAGTGGGTGTATACGCAAAAAAATAGCAAATTGGTGGTCCAAGGTAATATTTTAGTGGTCCATAGAGCAATTTCATTTTGTTACAACTGAGAATTGGAATTTCTAGAGCAATCTACGTTATATTCTTTTTATTTTTATGTGCCATGTCCTTTCATGACGTAGGCGACCATGGCTCTCCACCTCCCTCTATCGATTGCAGCTCTAAACAAGTTCCTTCCTTCTGTCATCTCCCCCAGATGACGTTCTGTCACCCACTTTCCCAAGCTTGCTAAATATGTCATGCGTTGTTTTGCTTTGTCTCTCTTTCCCGCTATTCGACCCGTGAGTATCAGATTCACCAGGTCCTTCTTCCTTATTATGTGTCCCAGAAACTTCAGCTGCCTCTTCCTGATGTTAAGTATAAACCTTCTTCTTGTCTGCATCCTCTCTAAGACTTCATCGTTGCTCACACCGCTCAGTCCGTGAGATCCTTAGCATCCTTCTGTAGAACCAAATCTCCGTCGCCTCGAGTCTCTTCTTTATCTTTGAGGAAATCGTCCAACATTCGCTGAAAATACTGAAAATAGAAAAACAACTAAAAATATATATAGTGTCCATTTCACTCTATCGGATGTTATGATTGTAAAAGTTGAATAGAATCTGAGAAGGATATATAAAAGAAAGAATATATATATATATATATATAAAGGAAAATTATATAAAGAATGTAATTTATTGTATAAATTAATTTAATATATTAGATAAATAATAATATTAATTTTAAATATTAATAAAATAAAATAATAATTTAACATAAATTAATTAATATGGTAACTATTAGGTTGGTGCAAAAATAATGACGTAATAATGTTGTTTTTTGACGTTATACGTAAAACAACGACATTATTACGTCATTATTTTTGCACCAACCTAATAACCCGGCATTGTGAAAAGTGGTGATCTTCAACTATCATTGACATCGATGGAGCTGAATATAATTAAAACTTGCATCAACGGCTCTCATTGGAGAAATCTGCTCTTTATTTTAATTTACTAATTACTCACTTATATTAAAATAGTTTTTAATGAGTTATTTTACTAGTGCACATAAATGTTCCATAGAATTTAGTTGTTAAATATTAGGTTGGTGAAAAAATAATACCGTTTTTTTTTACGTTAAAAAATACGTCAAAAAACGATATTATTTTTGCACCAACCTAATATATGTTTTTTTTTTTAATCAAATTAGTTTTACTTCAAAATAAAACGATTTCTAAACTTATCTCTTATTAAAAAATAAAATATATTTTTTTATCAAATGGTTATGGGGATCCACCAAAAATATTAAGTTAAAAATGGTTCATGGGTAAATAAATGTTGGGAACCACAGTACGAAACTATTTATATTAATTTCTGGACGCATGCGTAGGCTTCTTATAATAAAAATGGCCGCGTTCAATCCTCTATATATGATAAATGCCTAATATCAGATCTTCAATCTTTATTCAATCGTGGTCAAGTTACTACAAGCAACTTCTATTCATTGCACCCATAAGAAGGCACGAATGAAACTCGAGGTTACTGTTAAAATATAAATAATGAACGAGATGTTTGATATTAATGAAAAAGATGGTTTTCGATTAATTGATTTATTTTTGTTACGACTTGTCAAACTTTTACAGGTTATTTGAAACTAATAATATTTTTAGACCTAAAGAACTTTTGAGAGATAATAATGATTTACTTATACAAGTCCTAGTAATTAACCGATATCTGGTACAAAAAGAGGTGGATACTTATATTTTGTTCCTGAGTGGATATAACGAACCTGATTAGAATTGGAACTCGACTCTCCGAATTAGAATTCTCAGCAGTTATCCGTTACACCACCCGCACATTCAAGCTTACATTAATTGGTATCCCCAAGTGGTCACTCATCTAGCTACTGACCAGGTTCGACGTTGCTTGATATCGATGACCATACGAGAACCAGTGTTTCAACGTCATATGGACGTAAACCTAAAAAAGGATGTGATAAGAATTGAAAACTATGAAGAGGATATATAATAACTGACTCTTAAATTGAAGAGGTTAAAGATGCTAGCGTTCAGGAAAGGACTCACGCAGGAGTCTGTTCCACGGCGTGAGTTTGGTGAAAATTTTATCTGAAAGGAGGTTTTTTTTTCTTATTTTGGAATACGGGAGGGAGATGAAGGTGATTCGACACCTTGAGAGCAACATAAAGGATTCTTGATACAAAAGTCTGAAATGTTGAAATTCATGAATGGAGCTCATCTAAACTTTTTCCGTGGAAATAGTAATTGATTTGCGACTTCATCTGTGGGGAAAAAGGCTGTTAAGATATCCCCTACAAAACCGTGGAAATGATTCTGAAATCTGTCAAGATTCGAAAGAGATGATTGAGCAGCTCCAGGTCAGATATGGCAGTAATATTACGTTTTGCTCCAATCTGATTCTTGCAATGGTAAGGCATGGCAATCAAGCACTTCCTGGAGTAATTCAATTACCCTTTTCGCAATATCTTTAGCAGATGATTATATATATGATTTCCACTTGAGGTTCGGAGTAAATTCGATACTCAGTAGACGTTCAAAAAATTTAAGGGTACAGCCTTTCTTCACAACTAAAGGAAACTCAGCTCCTCATCGGTAACACCGAAGGGATACTAGCTTGTCTTTTGAGGTATTAAAAGTTACAAACTGGTTTCCTATTTGGGCTGATAGAGCTACTGAATACTGTTACCACATCTGATCTGGTGCTTCTGCTGTACTTAAAGAAATTCTTGAAAAAATCCAAACAAGGATCTGTAATATAATCGATCCTGACCAGGTATGACGACACTAGTCAATTTCTCACCGACGTGACGTGTATTCCTGCAGTCTTTAATACAAATATTTTCATAGCAATTGCCCTGACAAGCTTTTTCACTGGTGGCCGACTATATGAATTTAATCGTGCTACTAAATTGACATCTTGGTCCCACTCTTTTACAGTTGAAATAGCTAAATGCAGTCACCACTTCTACTCCATCCGTCATTTTCGTTTTCTCGCACTTTCTACCTTTAAAACTCTCCCCTGTTTCCTTGCTTCTCTCATAATTATAATCTTCAAAAACTTAAATAGAATGTCAGTCTCCATTTTCGGTCTTCTGGAAAACCGTTCATTATTTCTCCTTTCTTCAATCATCCTTATTCTCAATCTTTTCTTCCACTTTCAGACACTGTAACCTCAGTACATTAGTGGCATTCTGGCCTTGCTTGGGGTGAAATAATATTTTTAAAAGAGCAGAGATCAGTTAGAAGGCGTCGATCAAGTTATGCCTAATCACTCACGTCGGTGACATGATGAAGACAAACCTGAGCGAAGATTATTTTAAATATATATCCTCGTATTAAACTTAGTTTACGGTGCATGGGATATAGCACAAAGGCCCTGTATCACATATCATTGACGTGAAAAATACTATTAGAGTGTTCTTTGATTAAACTGTGGAATATTTACGTTTTTCAACATACAAATGGGCGTGGGTTTTTACGCTAAATGTAAACGCATTCCATCTTCTTGAGAATTTCAGATGTATAGTCGTATTTATTTCAGACATTTGAGAGACAACATCTCCCTGACATCTGCCGTTATATTCCGATTTGCATCTAGTTCTGCACAAAAGTGTGTGGGTACCCACGTTAAAACAATTAGTCGTATTCCATCTTCGTGGGAAGAGGACAGAGTTATTTTTTCTTCAAGATTCCAGATTCTTTTAATATTGAATAAAATAATGAGCTTTTTCGTGGCAGTTTCACATCGCGAATAATGGTGCTTTTATTATTGACAAATAAATTTAGTTTTGGTTCCGTGTGAATAGGATTTTGTTCCGTCTCCAAGAACCAGCGAATATTTCGGAAAACAGTGCCAAAAATGCAATTCACCTCCAACAGCGATCGTAAATCATGTTCTTTTAAATCCTGATTGTTGGCTAGATTCCACTCCAAAAATAATATTTTTGATACACCCTTTATATGAAAAGATACAAATTATGAGCAGTCATCTTGAATCAGACCATCATGAATTTGATCCAGGTAGCAAATAAATAAATAAATAAACAATTTAATGTTAGTTCTACTTATTTAAGACTTTAACCATGCTGGTGTCGTTTTTGCAGAAGTGACGTGTGAGACTACTGGAGGGAAACTAATTTATTCTTTGACTAACAAATATAAATTAACTTGTTTTGGCTTTTTTGTTTTGTTTTTTAGTATCATTCGTTTCTTATATATATATTAAAATATTGAGGCCGACCGTTCCAAAAATAGATTCTGGAGAATTAATGAATTATACATAGAAAATTGTAATTAATACCGTGTTTTTATATACCTATAATTAATAACAGATTTTTATTTTAATTAATATGTCAGGACTGCAACATGCCATTAAGGCTTTTAATATATATATATAATATTATTTATAGAAATATTCGCGCTCTCTACTCAAATTTTTGGTCGTTGTGCACAAATTGTGTGTCTTTGATTTACTATAAAGAGGGAAGAGCGATAACCGGGTAACATTTTTTTGTTATATATCTTTTCCATCCACTACTTTCCGGTAAGTAATTTCTTTCATATCCTTACTCTTCTACGACTTTGTATTATATATTTCGTATATATTTATATATATTTTTATAAAGTATGTTTTTAAAGTATATATTTATATATACTATTAAAATATCCGTTTTTAAAGCATAGATTTATATATACTTATAAAATATCCATTTTGAAAGTATATATCCATATATACATTGAAAATATTATTTTATTAAATATTATTTATTATTATATTATTATATATTAATACATACATTTATAATGTCCTTTTTAAAAGTGTGTATTTATAATTGCGATAAAAATGTCCGTTTTAAAGATTTAAAAAAAAAAATTCTCGTTCTAATTTGTATAATTAAGACAAGATTTTACAGAGGTTGTTAATGCGATAAATTTAAAATACTAGTCCACCATCATCTCGAACTTTTTTTTACTAGTATTTCAATTGCTTATTCATTATTCATTTTTCGCAAATTCTGATTCTTAGGTGGAACCGTGGATCATAAAGTATGTATATGTTTTCGGCTTGCTTACGATTCTTACTAACATTGATCATGAATAAAGAATAGACATTTGACGTATTTTATTTGTGATACGCGCTACTTATTAGAGATTGCGAAATGAAAACGAGAGCGTTATGAAACCCAACGAAATGGAATTCAGATGTAAGAAATAATATATATAATAAAATTAAGGATTTCTGTCCGATTTTCGTTTAAGTAGGTTGATATATAACTAATTTTATGAGCTTAATATTTTGCTAAATCAACGTATATTTGTTTACTTATATTCGTAAGCAATAAAGATCTTAGTAAACACTAACATTTATCGAACAATGTTTAAAATATAACACGAGAAACATTTTAATCCTCTTAACTAGGTTTGTGGCAATAAACAGGTAGTTACATTCCCGTCATTCTGACACAGCGTTAGTCACAAACCTTTTCAATGACTTTATCACTTTTACAAGTTACCAAAATACTCATTCTGCAAAGGACCATTGAAACGTTTGCACACGAACAATACTGTTCAAATATTTTTTTAGCACAAAATCCTCTGATAGTCGTGATGTGAAATCAAGCGCCACATTGTTATAATTTGAGCTATTTTCATTACTTTTTTTTCCGAGCTGACATTTGCGCATGTCAAGAACATACATCCGGTAGTCTTTGTTTCACGCTTTCAATTTTCCCACGCGCGAACAGACGTGTGTATGAAGCAGGTGCATGTGCGTGCGTGTGGGGGGATATATTTTACCTGTTGTACGGTTTTTAAAACGTTCAAGCGAATCACGATTTGGCGAGATCTCTCACAATAGTCGTCTGTGGAATTTGAAATACACGAGACCAAAGCCACGACTCAAAGAGCAGTGTTTGCAAGGTTCATTCAGGAACAATCAGATTAACAGGCACACGCTCTCATTCTAGTCTTTTTTCACCTTCTCCCTTTATCCTCGCCTCTATCTCTCTCGATCTCTCAGGAACATACACATACATATGAAATTATATTGTTTAAAATTTGCTATATTTATGGGAAAAAGTGAAATACCGTCATTATTTCTATAAAGTGTTGATATAGAAATCAACAAAGCGTACTGTATTGTATAAGTGTACATTTTTTTTTCTAAAATATCGTCGTTGCTCAAACGTTCGGTCCATGGTATTCTAAGCATCCTTCTGTAGAACTTCGTTTCTGTTGCTTCAAGTGTCTTCTTCATCTGTGAGTAGATTTTCCAGAATTCGCTGCCTTATAGGAAGACTAATATTATATAACAGTTCAGTGCTTGTTTCTTTTTTACTCTTTCATAATACTTTGCTTATTACGTAATTTAAAAAAATAAAATAAGTCTAAATCAATTTTTTTCTAATGAAAGATTAAGTAATTCCTTTAAAAAAATAAATGATTTCTGGAATTAAATTTAGTTTTAGTATAAAACCTCATGACAAGTCGATGGCATATTCGCAAGACTCTGATTCGGGGGAAGATAGGGGAACATTTAATTGTAGCTTTTGTAAATATTGTCTGTGTGACCGAGTGGTTTTAACATTCTCTTTCCGGTTTCGATTCAAATCAGGGTCGATTTGTCAGAAAGGTGAAAAGCATCACACGGTCTTGTGAGGGAAATAGAGTAGACATAACTAATTTGAAGATGTTGATATCATAGCACGAAGTCACAAGTCATCGTGACCGAGGGTTTGATCGTAGTGGTCCTTATCAGACTTTGGTCACGCCAGATAATGCACTCTCTCTAAGAAAGTGTAACTATGGTCTGCCCGGCATTGTTGCAGTACAAATCACAGGTGGGCTCCGTTGGTGTTGAACAAACACTAATGTGCCTGAACAGGCGCCTGCGATAGGGATGTGTTACCCGCCCTAGCAGTCATGCATACTGGGATCGTCGGTAGTGTTTATGTCGCATTCGGCATATTATATGGTATAATTTTATCAAGTGAATATTACACAGAAATATGTTGGAAAATGTTCAGGTTTTCGTTTGAAATCAAGAAATTTCTAACATTAAGCAAAAAGATCACAATACATCTGATAAAGAGCCACTTTACACTGATGCCAGGGATATATATATATATATATATACATATATATATATATATATATATATATATATATATATATATATATATATATATATATATTAATCATTTCACCGTAAGTAAGGTATTGAAGCCACTAAGACGCAAGGAGTTACTGTGAGAATATGAGAAAAACTACTATTAATGAAAGAGGACAATAAAAGAACAAGAAGTAAGAATTTGACATTGCATTTCAATCTTTAAATATCAAAGTTGACCGGGAAGCAAGAACCTGGAGGATAGTTCGACAAGCAAGACGTGCGACAGAAGAAACTGTTAACATAGAACTTACGGTTACATGTAGCGTTACAATGAAACATTCGATATGTTTACCGTACATTCTTGAATTACTGAGAGCGTGACTTGATCCATGTTAGGTCCATATGTCTTGGCGTTAAAGGTGAAGTTTTCTCTTTGTCTTATTCTTTCACACTCAGTAACCACTTGTGTCTTAGTGGCTTTAATTATCTTGCTTGGGGGTCAAGTGATTAAAAAATATCACTAAATGAGCAATTTTTATTAATGTCTAAAAAAAGATTATTCATGAAATGATTGCTTAGGAATTCACATAAATTGAACATTAGCATCCGTTCTATCTGATTGCATATCGATTAGTTACCAAGAAAAAGGCCGGTGAGATTCGAAGATGCTGTTAATATCTTTTCAGTTTGTGCTTGGTAAAATTATTTATTATTCATTTAATAAAAACATTCCAATTCGCTCTGTTCATCCAAGGATGGATCAATACGCCGGAAGCCTTTTAAATTGATCTCAAATTTTCAGTTTATAATATTAGTAGTTGGCTGTTTAATGCTGGCTTCCTGCATGGTTGTGCTTTGTAAAATCATTATTTATTTAATAAAAATATTCAACGTAGCGCTGTTCGAGGATGGATCGATACGCCTGCAGCCTGACCCAGTTATGCAATGTTGATTTGAAATTTTCAGTTAACGAGAGGTATTCAAAATATAGTGAAAGAGTTTGCATGACTCTGATACTATTTTTTTTTTTTCACATGTTGCTATTTATTTGCAGCAAGGTAAAACTTGGAACTATGTTCCTGTCTGAATTACTGGGATGAGGAGTTAGCATTATTTTCTCTATTTATATTGCGACTATTTTCCTCATCGTTGTTGTTGCTATCACAAAGTTTCGGCCGTGGTGTCCTCCTGCCTTCGTCAGGTGTATATCGACCCGGGTAATCTGCAAAGAATTCTGGACTGAATTTAATATATGACTTTTCTCGTTCCACAGCCCATGTCTACGGATAACTTCTTGTTCTTATTTATAGCACTTCTCAGTTATTCCTCGATTATTTGAAATCATATCCACCACTAGTGGTTGCGAGATCAATCCCTGGGTCAGGTAGTTTGAACATGGATTCAGTAGAAATGGTCGAGGAAGATCTAAGGCAGCTCTATGAATAAAAAACGAACTAGATGACAGGCAGTGAAATGAGAACAGTCTACTTCTATAGATTAAATGAAGGGTTCAGTTCGGAATTCCCTGTAGGTTACCCAGATCGATATACACTTGGGTGTATCTGCTATAACTTGTATGATACAGAAATCTTTTCCAATGCAATAAATTTTACAGGATGGTCCAAAGGTCATGTCACCCCCTACCAAAAGATAATGAGAACAATAGAATATAAATCACATTGTATTGGATCCAGTTTTTTTCAATTTCATTGACGCTATCACAAATCGAGAAGGTCTGCATGAACACCGTCATTTCGTGTCAGCCATATGAAATAGAACATTATATATTATGTATGGCTGACAAGACTTTTAGATCACTCTGTACTTTGCGCCATTATTAAAACGACCCTCTTTGGAACTGGTTGAATTTTCTCAAAATTGAAACAAGAAATATACCATCTGGTTTACGCATACTTGGAAATAAGTTTCACCTCTCACCAAGGCAACGATACAAAACACGTTTCTAAATTATGTCAAAATTACCTCGAGTCAAAAAAGGAATAAAATTATCGCAATTATCACTTGGACGTCTCAATCGCAAAGAAGGCCGGAGCGAACAATGGCCGAAACGTTGTGATAAATATGGCAACAAAGATGAGGACAATAGTCCGAATAATGTAAATAGTGTAACTAGAGTAAGCTGCTACTGTTCTGGTGGGGATATTTTCAGATCTGCTAGCCTCAATCTCGAGTCAAAACGTAGCGGACCACATGAATATAATTAAGTCACTGTTAAAAATGTTCAGCTGTTATTTTTCCTGTGTAAATTCCTTTTGCCAATACTGAAAGTCATTTTCATGTTGAAGCAGAAACCTACACACGCTTAGTTATTACTAGAAGCTAAATTCTGAAAAGGACAGTGTATTTGGTAACGCAAGCTAAGGAATCTTGTTTTGAATGTGGAGAAAAAGAATTATTCGGCGAAAAGAATTTTAAACGACATTTTTTATTCAGAGATTATTTCGTTAGAATATTGTTCTGTTTTTGGTATCGTTTTTTGACGTATTTTTTAACGTCAAAAAATGATATTATTTTTGCACCAACCTAATATATATTACTTATAATTCTTTCTTTCTTACTGTAAATTTTGATGGAATGTGTACACTTTATATTTTCAGTGTATATTATTATATATGAACCTAAATGTTATTTTTTTATGATGATAGCTTCAATGCAGGTCATTTGAGCTTGTTCCAGTAGGCTAATGTTAGTTTTTCTGTCTTCTCAACTGATGTTCAAGATACTTCGAAACGCAGGTGAATTTTTTGCAAAGAATTTCTGATGTATAAAAAATCAACTTCGATGGAGCGGATATCTTTTTTTAATCCTTTCATCCCAAGCAAGACGGGAATGCCACTAGTACGCAGAGAGTTACATAGAGTGAAGGTGAGAGAAAAGACTATGTATAGGGGGCACTGAAGAAAGGATAAAAATGAACGTAGTTCAAAACGGCAGAAAGATGGCGATTGACGCCCCAAGCGCTCCAGTAACAATTGGCGTATTCCACATTCTCTCAATATCTACACTCAACGCTGATTCGTTCACAATCTTTTCAACTTCATTACCTGCAAAGTGGGGATCTCCTAACGCCATATCTATCAAAATTCACTCAGCTATGTTTTGGATCAATATTATGTCTTGTGTGTTCGATAACTATTATAGTCTCAATTTGGAACTTCCAGAGGAGTTTCATATACTCACTTTCCATTAAGGACATATTTTTGTACCACTGGTCATAATAATAATAATAATAATAATAATAATAATAATAATAATAATACTTATTATTATTATTATTGTTGTTGCTTTTCTGCTGTATACACACTTCCTTCGGGATCCCAATACGCAACCTTATGTTACAAATGACATTTTACACTGAGCATTTTTTGGAAAAAGAAATCACACACATTTTACATAGTTAAAGCCCTTCGTAAAGTGTAAGCCATACTTGTGACAAAAAGTTTGTATTTCTTTAAAGATTAGGCTACCATAGATCCCTTCAATAAGTCTATTGGAACATTTTCCGAGAAAAACAAATGCTCAAACTACAACTAAAATTACTGATATCCTCGGGGGCCACATTTTAAAAATTTCCTGTGCAAGATCCTTGTATTTCGATAGTTATTTGAAGATTTTCAAAGACACATTACAATCTTCAGGGACTGCCATATCAATAAGAAAGCACATTTTGTTTTGTGGTCTTTTATCCTGTTGTCTGGTTCTCTCTGCGTGTATTGTAATGTCTCAGAAAATTATTATATGTCCTATTTTTGTAACCTGGTCTGTAAAAGTTGCATATTTGCCTGTGCAGATCGTGCCGGGTTTTATATTCAGTGGGTGCTAAAACGGTGCAACCTGATATAAGGTGGTCAATTGTTTCTGGATATTTATCACAGAATCGGAATTTGGGGTCATCGCAATTTGGAGTTAGCACGTATTGGCCCTGTACAGCAACAATAACAACTTAGGCTTCAGCTTTTAACCGTACAATACGTAAGCACAGATGGGTACAGGATTTGTCTACATAAGGTTGTTTGGTGCTGGCAGAGTAGTGGTCATGAAGAGGTTTGTCTTTCAATGGTTTTTGAATTTGGTACATTGCATTTGAATTTATTATTATTATTATTACTATTATTATTATTTTGATATCATCCTGCCAGAGAGTAATTTTAAGTACCTAATTACCAAGTCCCTCCCGGAGTCTGAGTAAAAATGGTACTGTAGGAGAGTTATCTATGGACATTTGGGACGTTTCGTTTAGATGGAGAGGCTTTTGCGGATGATATGAGTAGTTCCGCACACAGTTGTCTTATGTCGTTCTGAGGTCCTGATATGTTCAGGATTTTTACTCACATGATTTTCGGTATTATTATTACTATTCTCCTCATACATCCCTTAGTTACTTAGCACTAGGTACGTTACGCCCTACCAACATATAAATAAAAGACTATTCCGTTTTGGTCGCGAGAAAAGACGGAAAATACATATCAGAGACGCTGTTTGATTTCAGCGAAAAAAAAAATGAAAAGAAAGAAACAAAATTTAAATAGGAAAGCCGTGAGATTTTCAAGGTAACTACTAGTTGATATTATCCTGATTGTTTCCTAGTTTCTTAGCACACACGTTCGTCTATTAATTATAATTAATTTTCTATTCCGTTTTAATTGCTATGAAAGATGAAAAGTATATGTCAGAGACGCTGGTTAGATTTTTTAGATAAATAAATAAAATAAGAAAGAAATGGAATAACACTCGAACATCTGCTTAAGTGAAATTTTAATTTGTACCCTCTTACTTCTTTAAATAATGACCTGTACTCACATTTATGATTGCTATTGTAATATTTCGTTAAAGTTGTTAATCTAAAAATGAATTATCGTAATATACATGAAAACATTTAGAATTAATCATTTAGGCCCAAACACGATCGTGGCCTCGGTCTCGGAATTCTTTCGCTCTTGGACTCTACCAATGTCTTTTTCCCCCTGTGGGGCTTCCGTTCAACATTCGGAATTACTGAGTCGAATCAGATAACAGCAATTCCCTTCAATATTCCAGCTATTTTCCTCCTATTTTCGTTGCCTTCATTCTCTCCCTTGGATTTTCTTTCCTTACAGTCAGTTTATTAGGTTGGTGCAAAAATAATGTCGTTTTCTCACATAAAGTTGAACGTCAAAAAACGACATTATTTTTGCACCAACTTAATACTAGGTGCATTGGGGTCATTCCAAATGTACCAAGAACGATTGCCAGTTCGAGATATTTGTCCAGCTTTTCATTTTCTTCCTTCTTCTTTGTGTCGTTTCCCGCCAAAACGTAGGAAATCTCGGCTGTCCACAACTTCCTATCTTTTATACTTTTAAGTAATGTTTCCTTACTATTCCTCCCTATTCTCTGTTCTGGAATCCATTTGCAGAAGCAAGTTAGGTAGGTTAATCGCTCTTTTTTAATCTGACCTGTGAGTATCAAATTCTCCAAGGTTTCTTTCCTCATTATATATCCCAGAAATTTCAAGTCTTTCTTTCCGATGTTTAGTTAGGGTCCTTTTTGTTTTCATTTTCCCTTTAGAATGTCCTCGTTGCTCGAATACTTCATCCGCGGTATTCTTAGCATCCTTCTGTAGTAGCATACCCTATCATACAGATTGACATTACATAGAAGTTCAGCGTTTTTTCTTTGTTTATAATGAAATTTCCTTCCTTCTTAATACTTTGATTACCTTTTTAAAGGCATCTTTCGATATTCCAATGCGCCTTCGGATTTCGGTATATGATTTTCTACGATTTATCAAGACACTTCCTATATAGTTAAATTTCTGTATTTGTTTGATTTTGACTCTTCCAGGTCGTAATTTGTCTTGGACTATTCGTCTTGCTAACGACCTACATTCTGTTTTCTTACAATTAATGGTTAGTTCTTTATTCCTGTTTTCCTGTAACATTTTTTGAGCCAATGTTGCAATTTTAGTTTCTGTCATCGATATACATATTAATTTCCTTTCATCCGTTTGAAAAAGCCAATCACACTCTCTCTCAATGTTTTGCTAATATTCATAGATATAGTACCCTAGCATCGACTAGGAGTTGGGTTAGGACCTCAGTTTCAGATAATTTTTATTTTATGTTCTATAAAGCAGAGTTTTGGTTTACGCATAAATCTTTCCCTACAGAAGGATAGTGAGGATATTGTGGACGAAGAACGTATGCAACGGGTAATTTTTAAGGAAAGTAGAAACCAAAAACAACATTTATACTCAGAATCCGAATTTCTCTTAACGTTGTTTTTATTTATCTGCTCTTATTTTAAAATTAAATGTCACTTAATATTTGCGCCCTGTATATACTTGGAAAACGAATTTTATGTTCTAAATTCAGTTTATCCAAGCTAAATTTGATGCTATATATGTTTTATGTTTTATTTTTATTTTTTTTAAGTGAGTTTATCACTCTACAAGGCCTGGCTCCACTCCAGGTAGCGCTTAAGTTAAGAGCCAGTTTATACGGATATGGAGTAAGATAACAATTACCCTTAGACTTGAACTGCTTAAGATTATAGTGATCAGGGCAATATTCTCTTGGGATCCCGTTCCACGGTGCAGCGGTTCGTGGGAAGAAGCTGTTAGAGTGAAACCTACTTCTAACTGATGGACTTTCTTTTAATATATACTTATTTTATTAATAATGATATATGATATGAATATAATATATAGTATGAATGTAATATTTATCATAAGTTGTGGCTATCAATATTCATGACTTTAATAACGTGAATTGCATCTACAGGGTTGCCATATTTATTTATTTTAAAGAACATGAAAGAATAACAAAAACATGTTTCAAAAAATGAGATTACCATAAAGTAGTAATATAAAAATACAAAATAAAAAAAATGAATCAAAAGATTGTAAAAAATAGCTTAAGGCATTGATCAGTCTTCTCTAAACTGAGGTCAATCAACAATTGTGTATGTGCGAAGAGCGTAGCTGTTATCGGCTAAAATAATGAACTCGGCTCACCGATTTCAAAATCCGGTCGATTTTGTTGTGTTCAGTTTCCCAACAATGACCTTACGGAAGGCATGAATCAATTGCTTCATATTTCAGCTATGTGTAAAATAGCAGGGCATACAGACCGATCTAGCTTTGGATTGAAGCTAGTTTAATATGAGGACCTTTCTGCATTCAAAAGTGTAGAGAACTACTCATGACGATCTAGAGATAATAACAGAATAGAATATATTCAGAGCTATAATCCACTAGCGTCGTGAAGGCATATAGCAGTTAAAGCTATATAGTTACTTTATAGTGCCTTAGCGTACAATATATATATATATATATATATATATATATATATATATATATATATATATATATATATATATATATATGTAATGAAAAACAAACCACTTTAAGGTACCATTACGATAATTTATTTCACCTAAATCCTTTTCTAAGGATTCAGGATCATCAGGTAAAACTTCCAACAACGAATTGAGAGGAGATTTTTCCTCTCAATTCGTTGTTGGAAGTTTTACCTGATGATCCTGAATCCTTAGAAAAGGATTTAGGTGAAATAAATTATCGTAATGGTACCTTAAAGTGGTTTGTTTTTCATTACATATTAGCTCTGTCCTCACATTGAGCTCTCAGAATTTCATCCTCTTTGGATTTACCAATTCGGTTTACCAAGTTCCTTATAACTTAAATATATATATATATATATATATATATATATATATATATATATATATATATATATATATATGATTTATGTGTGTTTGTGAGCGTGAAACCCAGGGTGACAAACTCACATTAATACAAATAAATATGTTAGATCTAGCACTGCTATTGAGCGCTTTCCAATAAGTATCGCGCATATATAATATATAATTGATATATTTAAAAATTGCATATATATATATATATATATATATATATATATATATATATATATATATATATATATATATATACATTTTACACACACACACATACACACACACATATATATATATATATATATATATATATATATATAATGTGTGTGCGTGTGTACGTCAAATTGTCGTCATTTTATATTTTTTTTATTTCTTGTTGTTTATTTTTGATTTTGTTGACAGCACAATGTAGTGTAGTCAGTTGGGCACTGTCTGTGACAAAAAGTTCACCATGACGCAATTCACTCCCTAGAAATTTGGAAACGGCATTCTGCACTGCTTTGCATTTGCGCCGGAAGTTCCGTTAAAAACATTTCAGAGTGCTTGAATATCAATCTGATGACAGGGCAGAGGATTTGGAAAGAGTTAGATGATTCTAATGGCGATTACTAAGGTTAGAAAACTCGTAAGACTCACTCCGGTCATTCCGATAACAAAAGAACTCCCAAATTTGTTTGCCTGGGCCAAGAGGGTGGCTGCTGGAAGGTTCTATGTCGGGCAATAAGACTCTGCACCATGCACACAATCTACCAGGCACACAAGCAGGGGAACCCGTCATGGCTGTCTGACAATTTCTGCGACCACATCACCCGTTACCTAACTCTTGATTATTATGTATGGGGCGCAGTTAAGTGAGAGACCAACAAAACTTGTAACACCAAAGATGAACTAAAGGTAAAGATTATGATAGTATATTCTTATGTTATTATTGTAGTATATTGTTCTAGTTTCACGTGCCATGCCTCTTCCTGATGTCTCAGTCATCTCTCTTCAACTCACCTATCTTGGTCTTTCAATACCTCTGCTGTAACCAGGCATTGAAATCACTAAACCGGATACAACCAACGATTTCATCCACTGGACTATGTTTCCTTGTTCAGTGCATGTATTTTTCGGACTTATAAACTTAATGTCTCCGTAACATTTTTACCAAACCTCATATTGCTATTTTTGTTATTATTGATTGTCTATTGCACTCCGTATTACTGGTTCCCATATTCTATTCATTTCTATGCTTGGTCGGCTCAGAAAATTTTTGTGGCCTAGCATATTTACTGATTCCTTAAGTATCGTATTTTCCGGTAACATTCTATGTCTATTATTTCAATCTCATCTCACAGCGGGCAGTGATTTCCGTTTTCCCTCTAGATGTGGTCATCTACGCGTGATTTTTTTTATTTCCCCTAGGTTACGGTTTTACGATATTATTGCAGTTTTACGGTGGCGGTCTGTTTCTCCTTTATATTTCTTACCACAGCTGCACGGGATGGCGTATACACAGTTCTTAGTCATATTCTCCTCTCTCAGGTGTCTTAATCGGAAGAGGTGTCTGTGAGCTGTTGAACCACTTCTGATATTATATGTAACACCGATCTTTTGTATTTTTCCGATAATCCGTTTGTTGAATATGGTAACAAAGATGGAGAAAACAGTCCGAACAATGTAAATAGTTTAAATAATTACAATACCTCATCTCAGAAATATAGACAGTTATTATCAGTTTTGCGTAATTTAGACAACAGTTTATCCATCGCACACTATAATATTGGGGATTATTCATACTTTGGTTATTATTTTTCTAAACTTTTCCGCTTCCGATGAGTTAACACTCTGGTGTTCCGAAGTGTTTACCCATTAAAATACTGAATAGTCTGATAGTTACTTAATTTCAAGATGATTTATTTGTAATGCATGAGTTTCAGAAGGGTTTGCATCATTGAAATTGTACAAGGAAAATGTCTTAGACGTTTACAAAGTTTTTAATTCTTCCTCTAAACAGTCAGCACTTGTATATCATTTAAAATTACTACAACCTGAAGCTAAGAAGTCGGTTTCTATATAAACTCATGCTATTTTATCACTAATAATTAACTTGTCAAATAATGTCGAACGTGTCTTGCAAGAAAAAAAAAACAAAAAAACAAACTTGAATGCCGTAATACCACCCAGTAACTGAAATTTCTTAGTTGAATACATGTTTGATTTTCGATAATAATGTGCGTGTTAATGCATATCTAGAAGAACAATATTAACAAAGTATTTTTCATTAGTATTTTTAATGATTTACTTTTCTTACGAACATATAGGAGGCTTCTTTTCTGGACTTAATGAATGTCAAAATTGTGCAAATGTTTGATGGTTCCGAGCGCTTTCGATTAAACAGGTAAATATTTTCAAGTATTATATTTTGTTAATAAATTTTTGCATGAAAGATTTAAGCAGGTAGACCGTGAATTTAACAAATCTTGTATCGATGTATTTTTATTCCCTAAAATACCATATACATGCATACATACATATATACATGCATATATATATATATATACACACACACACACACACATATATATATATATATATATATATATATATATATATATATATATATATATATAGGTAACTATACTCGTTTCGAAAAACCCTCCAATTTTTGATTTGCCAATAATCTAATCAATCCCGAGGGGAAAAAAAAGTTTTAAAAAAAGAAAGAGCTAGAAACATGAAAGTCTGTCGAAAAAACTCGCACAGATACAGGTTTAAAGCACAAAGAAAAAAAAACCGGCACGAGTAAACAACTAACTGACAAAAGAGCTCATTACAGCCGTAGAGCAGACCTAGATAAACCTGGTGAGCCAGACAAACCTACCCAGGTTTCACCGAAGTGGATCGTTAGGGAAAGCTGAAATTTCCCTGACCATCCGCTTAGGTGAAACCTAGGTAGGTTTGTCTAGCTCACTAGGTTTATATATATATATATATATATATATTAGGTTGGTGCAAAAATAATGACGTAATAATGTGGTTTTTTCACATATTTTTTAACGTCAAAAAACGACATTATTACGTGATTATTTTTGCACCAACCTAATATATATATATATATATATATATATATATATATATATATATATATATATATATATATATATATATATAATATGTTCTATCGTGTCGCATTATATTTCCATTTACTTTTGAATTCTCCATCTTTACGTGTCTTCATTGGCTAAACTGGTATCAACAACTTTTCATATCTTATTTTCTTCTCTTTCCTTTGCCTCTCTATCTGTAAATTTGGATATACTCTTTCTTTTTACTTTCTTTTCTTTTTCTTTCTCTCTGTAGTAGGGTTGATTACTTATGCTCTCTTATGCTCTTGTTTTCTTATATATATATAACGTCATCCACAGACAGACTGTTTCACAGCTAGAATTAGATTCTACCACTAAGCCATTTTTAGCGTATTTATTTTTAGAAACACGCTATGCGAAGAGTCTGGCTATTTTAGCTATAATAGTCACTGTTTACAAACCCATACCTACTCCCTAGAGAGCTCAACTGAAATTAATATTTATTAATTTATTAATTTATAGCCAATATATATATATATATATATATATATATATATATATATATATATAATGTCAGCCACAGACAGACTGTTTCGCTGTATCACAGCTCATCAGTGCGGCTAGACATCCGAAACCCGACTGAATTGGTATCAGGAGGATATTCTACCACTAAGCTGTCGGCGCACGGTCGGGATGAAGGTGATTTTTTAGCGTATTTATTTTTGGAAACACGCCCAGAGTCGCTATATAGCTATAATAAACACTGTTTACAAACCCATACCTCAGCTCGAGAGTGCTCAACTGGAATTAAATTTTATTCAGGAGCTAATATTATATATATATATATATATATATATATATATATATATATATACATATTTGTTTCTTTACCTTCTATGGAAAAATTTTAAAAATGAAAAAAGAAGTGAGTTTCATAAATTGTATTCTTAAATAAAATCGTTTATTACCATCAATATTTGCCACCTGCAGTGATGTCTAAATTAAACATCGAAACAGATATTCATATTGCATGTTCCAAATTAAATCTCAGAAATTCTATTAAAAAGCAAGCACCCATTTTGTCAAATCGACATTTGTGAAACAATTCTCTAAATCGGGGAATAAAAGAAAAAAAATAATGTCTTTTATAAGTCTCGTTTAAAAGAATATAAAAATGTACACGTCCGTACGCATAAGAAATGAAATATAGAAATAATATATATATATATATATATATATATATATATATATATATATATATATATATATATATATATATATATATCAATTGAAAGGTGCAATTATAATTTATAAATTCATGAATCATTCATACAAAAAACAAATATAGAGGTTAATGATTTAAATGGTGAGAATACATCATCGCAAACAATATAAATAAGATACATCAACCCCGAACATGTATATGAATGATATGATCCCTGTTTATAAATTCCAGTTGCATAAAGTCTTTTTAATTTTTTACAAGCTTTCGTCTGTTGTAATTATTTTCTCCTCCACAGAAGACTTTTTCCTGGTTCCTGCTTTCAAACTAGATTCGTAATTTAGTGTAGAACCATCGTTCACCAATTAGAGATATTGTTTTCCGGTACAACCTTCGTTCTTTGTTAATGTGTTCGACGAACTGGTTTTTGCTTTCGTTTTCGACTTAATTAATCTTTCTCTTTCTCAATGAAACGATTTCGTCTAACCTTTCTTTATTTCTCTCTTGATTCTTTTGTTTTATTCTTGACAGTTTTCTTTGTAGCTTTTATCTTAATTGATTTTTGAGATCAAGCTGGTGTCTACTCTATGATGTTTATTGCAAATAACGAAGCCGATTCTTGGAAATTTGATACTGTGTAATATCTGTTTTATATCCATTGAAAAAAACACAAAATACATTCAGTAGACGAAGAAAGAACCAAACAAAACAAAACAAAACAAAAAAAAAACAAAACAAAAAAAAACCGACTCTAACGAAATATACACGTGTAGACATTAACTATTCTAACGACCAAAGTTTTTATTATTTACACTATTTGTATTGTTCGGGCTGTTGACCTTATATTTATTATCATATTCAAAGTCACAATACCTCATCTCAGGAATATAGTCAGATATTGTGAAAATGAAGACAACAGATCGAACGATGTAAATAGTGTAATTAGTTAATATACCTCGTCTCAGAAATA
>OZ010572.1:101871900-101939400 GCA_963932145.1 Acanthosepion lycidas
TTAAGATTAGATATAAAAATAAAAATGTTTTGAATTTCTACGCAGATTTTAACGAAACAAGACCGTAAATATTCGTTTAATATTTACTGGAGAATAATGATGCTCAGATAAATTTGTAAAAAAAAATATATATATAAGGCTGTATGAAATTTTATATACGCGCCGTTCTTGTTGCCTGACAATTGTGAGCAAGTGAAACTTAAGCAGCGGCCTCGTTGAGGGTTAACACTGTGAATTATATATATATATATATATATATATATATATATATATATATATATATATATATGTGTGTGTGTGTGTGTGTGTGTGTGTGTGTGTGTGTGTGTCTCGAAAGTCTTTTGGCCATTGTTTCCTTAGTTTGATTTTTTCATGTATAGGATTTTTCTTTTTGATTTTTCTTATTCGTCACAACATCTTTTTTTAATATCTATCTATCTATCTATCTATCTATCTATCTATGTGTCTGTGTGTGTGTGTGTACTGCAGATGAGGTATTGTAACTATTTACACTATTTACATTGTTTGGACTGTTGCCCTGATCTTTGTTGTCATATTCACGATGTTTCGGCCGTTGTACGCTCCAGCCTTCTTCAGCTGATTGGAATTTGGCACCAAACCCTTTATTTCGTCCACCGGAGTAGATTGCTCTAGTTTCACGTGCCATGCCTCTTCCAGATATATCAGGTTCACTTTCAGTTACGTCCCTTAGTAACTCAACTCTCCAAGATTTTGTTCACTCATATTGTGGCCAGGTGTTTAACTCAACTCTTTGGTCACTGGATTACATCAGCCAACGCTTTTATCCACTGTGCCATTTTCTGATAAGGAAACATTCTGTATTCATCACAGAAGCAGCCAGTGCTACTGTCAATTGAATTTTATAAAAACTTTTCTATTAAAACAATTTTTCAGGAAAATATGTTTCTCAATCCATTGTTATCTCACATGGAGAGATCCCATCAGGCAAATTTTCCCCTGGAACTGCTACTTTGTGGGTCCGTGAATACAAAAAATCTTAAAATCTTCAATTCAATTGTCAATTTTTATCTATGATCTTCATCATCATAATTTGGCTTGAAGATTTTAAGTTTACCTATTCAAGTTAACAGTTATTTTCTCTTACCCCTAAACTCTACCTTTTACTCTGTAATTCTCTAGCTTGAGTGAGTCTTGGGCCTTATATATTTTAACAATGGACGGTTCTACTCTCATTGAGGCTCCATGCCTGTTGGGTTTTAACTTCATTCCAAACCTGGAGTTGCACTCATAGATGGAATCCTTTGCTAAACGGATGGGAAATATAGTCGGCCCATTTCATCTTGAGAGAAAGAATCTAACTCCTTCTACAATGTTTTGACTTTACAAGAGTCAAATCAAGCCCCAATGGAGACTTGATGCCACCTCCTCTTTCACTCATATCAAATATGTCATTCCTTAACATTCTGACAGGGTGGCGTTTTAATTCTTTGTGAATTCTGGTTAAAAAACAAAACATAAAGAAATTGACGCGCTTCAGACTACGTCGGAATTCGAACTCGGGTTTTACTTTCCACGTCAATAATGTTACGCGAGAGGGATGACGAGGACGTCCTTCGGGTGATAAACTTTTGAAAATTTCTGTTGAAAACGATTTCACTTTTTTTTTTCTCGCATGCACACGTTTGTAGATATCCTATTTGAATTTCGAATAGCTAATTATAATATTTTGCTGTAAAAAATTCTCTAATCTTTACTTTAATAAATGCCAAATAGCATGGTTGTATTCAAATTAATTTCCCTTCATATTCTACTTTCAATTATCGAAACAATCACCTTGAAATCTTTTGAGTTGAATAAATGCGATTCATATATCTCTTGTTATGAGAGATTATATAATACGCACCTCTTATTCGTATTTAAATGGTTTCACTGCGAAATATATATATATTTTTAAACGTGAACAAGCAAATATTTACCATATGACTTGCAGTATTTTAAATTTTAATTAACTCATTTATTTGTGCATAATACGAAATTGCGTGTGGTATTTTGAATTAAGATAAGTTCATATTGTTGTCAAATCTTGGTTGGCGCTATCCAATCTTATCTTTCCAGCTTTGTCAGAGTTCAGAAATATTTAATTATATTTTATAAATTTAAGTGTACTTCTAGATTGGCGGCATTGGCTCTTCATTTTATAGTTGAAATGACTAGTTGTAAGTTCTGTGCTGACAGTCTCTTCTTTCGCACTTCTTGTCTGTGGAACTCTCTTCTGGCTTCTTGCTTTCCTGTCAACTTTGATCTTCAAAAATCTATATGCAATGTCAATCGTTATCTTCTCTCTTCTTAATTACTGTTCTTTTATGTTCTCTCTCTTTAATATTTTTCCCATATTCTCTAACACTCTGCGTCTCAGTGGCTTTATTGCCTTGCTGTGATTGAAATGATTAAAAAAATTAATATATCAGGTCATCCCATAAGTTCTGTCCGAATTTTGAATAAAGAAAACAAGTGACCAAATGTTACATTTAATTACAGATTCAATCAACAATGTATTTTCCTTGATTATCTATGATTTACTTCCATCTCTTAACAATCTTACTAATTCCATTACTGTAAAATTCTTTTGGCTTTGATTCGAAGAACTCACAAATGTGAGTTTTAACCTCTTCCTGTGTTACAAAAGCTGTTTCTTCCAAATGATTCTGTAAGCTACAAAACAAATGGTAGTCTGAAGGAGCAAGATCGGGAGAATAAGGTGGATAAGGAATTTTCTCCCAACCAAGTTCGATCTTTTGTGACGTGATTCTTGCTGTGTGGGGTCGCTCATTGTCCTGATGAAACATTACCTCTTTTCGATTCACTAGAGCAGTTTTTTTCCCTCAAAGCTTGGCTCAAATGCTCTAATTGCTGACAGTATATTTGAGCATTAATTGTTGCATTAAGTGGTAAGCATTCAAAGTGGATTATTCCTTGGCGATCCCACCAGATAGAAAGAAGAACCTTTTGCCCATGAAATTCCCTTCTCGGCTGTGGCTGGGGTCCTTCCCCTTTACCAAGCCACTGTCTACGACGCTTAACATTTCGATAAAAGATCTATTTTTCGTCGCCAGTCACAAGTCTAACTAAAAACGGTGAAACAAGTTGGCGTGAATGGAGAGAAGAGCAGATGTCAACTCGGGATTTGAGGTTGTTTTCAGACAATTCATGAGACACCCATTTTCCAAGTTTAGGAACTTTTCCAAGTTGTTGAAGATGACGATGAACAGTTGTATGGTCTTAACTGAGAACCACTGCCAATTCCTCAACTGATAAAGCAGGATTTTCTTCAAGGGCTGCTTCAAGAAGCTTTTCATCAAGCTCAACTGGACGTCCGGTTCGATCTTCATCTTCAAGGGTGAAATCTCTACCTCTGAATTTTGCAAACCATCTTGTGCAAGTTTTTTCATTCACACATTCCTCTCCATAAACTGAGTGAATGTTTCTAGCCGCTTCGGCTGCTGAGTTTCCTTTCTTGAACTCATAAAGCATTATGTGCCTCAAATGATTCTTGGGTACTTCCATGTTAGCAGGGTTTTAATCAAACAAAATTTAATTGTATTGTTCTCTGAAATAAAATTTGATCAGTGTAAATGCATCTAAACATAAAAATAATGTTCAGCTCCATTAGACATTATAAAATACTCTTTAAATTTCGTTCATTTTTTAAAAAAAAGTTAAAATTCAGACAGAACTTATGGGATGACCTGATAGATGCTTTAAGGCAGATAAGAAATATGTTGTTATTAGCAAGCAATACCTATACTAATATTGATATTTTCCAGGCTAGATCAATAATAGCTTAACGCTTTTAGTAACTAAATTTTAAATTGAAAGTTTTCAGTGTGTCCCACTTACTGTAACCTTTTACCGTCCCACAAAGTACCAGACTCTTCTTGACAAGCTCTACCATAACAAGATTTGGATCTAATCAAAAATGGATTATTGCTGCCATAACTTGGCTGAAGCTCTCATTTTCCGATTCTCACTATTCTATCGATAATCCTATAGAAAATATTGTCACAAGTTCAAACATTTACAGCTAAGGCCCACCATGCCAAAGACACAGTAGTGAACCATACTCATTCCCTTCTTCATTCATTATGAAGGACGATCAATTCAGACAGCTCCTTCACAAGCGCAGCTTCTCTGTGTAACAGACTCCCGAGGAATCTTGATTACTATAAACTTAACATCTATCTTCTAAGATCAAACCTTCTCTATCCTATATATAGTTATATACTATAATTCTTATGTTCATCAACCTTATTCTGCAACCCTCTGATTGGAGTGGATTTTGTTTCTTGTATTAGGTGAGCAACCTGTGAACTGATGTAATTGGGAAGGTTCCTGAAGTATATGTATTCTTTTCGTTGCCTTTTTCCTTTCAGAATCCCTCCTTTATGAAACTGAATTCAGATATCTTTGTTGTTTTTTTTTCTTATCAGGATTTCAAACATCTGACATTAATTAATTCTTAGTCGCATGGGTTTAGTTGCTCACGGAATCAGACCATTCCGTTATTTCCAAAAGAAAAAAACGATTACGTTCATGGATTTTGTTGAAATAATTCAATGAACCCGGTGTTATTCTTGCACATTAATTCATTCGAATCAGGTTGCTAGTATTTCGGTCGTTTTATTCCCTGCACTTCCGCAAGTGCTTGGAGAATTCAGTAAACAGGTGAAGTTCCCTAAATTTCTTGTTTTTTTTTTCTCTTGGTCGATACTCTCTACAATCTATTGTCAGTCTAAAAGAAGAACTAATAATAATGGCTGGTCTTTCCTATTCGAGTATGTCAGTCTAGTAGGGCGTCTGTGTTGCAGACGCCTGCTCAGGTTCATTTGTGTTTTTTTTTCAGCACCCACAGAGCCGACCTATGTTTTATACTGCAACTAGGCTGAGCGGACCTTAGTTAAAGGATCTAGGAGAGAAAATTATCTAGCGTGATCGGTTATGTGCCAATCATTATACATGAATGACGAGGCAGATTTTTTCCCGAAGTTGGTTGCCATTTCTTTTTGCGGTAGACCAGTTGCCATTCTAGGCTATAGAACATGGTCTGTCCTGCTATTTACCAATACCTGGGGGAAGAAGAAGAGGATTCATACCTTTTATAAGGTCAGGATTCTACTGGAATCCGACCCCGCTACCCTTTACTCCACTGAACATGGCCAATACACTCAAACTCTCGGTCAAGTTCACCTGTGACTTTGTGCTACTCTACTATATCCCAAAAATGTATCGACAGCCCCCAAAAGTTCTGTCTATCCAGTTTCCCACACAAGACTGGGGTCAACACGTGGTATGATTTTTCAGTCACTTTCGAAATCGATTTGGCTTATGGCCACGTTACGTTGAAATACCAATTCCCGTACGATCACTGAAGTTAAGCAAAGTCGGGCCTGGTCCCTGCCAAGGTGGGTGACCGCTTGGGATTTCCAGGTGCTGTAAGCTTAGATATACGTGTGGGGTAATGGAATAATCGGAATTGTTGAACGGAGAGTTAAGTTCCAATTCCCGTTGGGTTCGTTATATTTACTTACCGGCAAATGCCCGTAGGATAGGCACGAATTCAGCTTTTCTTCCCCAGCTATGACTTATTTAGTAAGACTTGTATCCCTAAATCATTATTATCTCCAAAGAATAAAAAAACATCTTGCTAACTAAAAATATTTTCTGGTTTTAAATAACCTGTAAAAGGGTTGGTAATCCGTAAAAAATGAATGAATCAATCCAATCTATTTACCAGGTTGAGACATAAGAAATTTTCGTTTATGTAAACCAGTTATAATGATCAATGCGATTCAAGGTCCGCTCAGCCTAGTTGCAGTTTAAAACATAGGTCGGCTCTGTGGATGCTGAAAAAACACAAATATACCTGAGCAGGCTTCTGCAACAGGGATTGGCTAACCGCTTTTAGAACACGCCTTAGTTTTTGTATGTAAATGGCTGTGGACATAGTGAATTAAACAAAATACATAATTCAACGACGAGTCGCATTCTGCAAAAAACACGCAGGAAATAAATTTTAAATTTGGCTGCACTGTCTTACACCAGCCGCCATGGTAACTTATCCCTGCACCAAAAAGTTATTAATTTTTTCGATCACTGCAAAATTCTTCGATGTTTTTGAACTTTCTCGAATGAAAGCAACATTCTTGAATTTGTCGAAAACATTTCGCCTCAGATTTTGTGGAATTTTATTCAAAACGTATCGAAACGGTTTATTTCAAATAATGTTGAATGTTTAACTGAATAAATATACAATTGTATTAATACTTTATTTCTTGAAACCTAAAATTGATAAACAAAGCGGAAATTATTTATGACTCAACCTAAAAATAAATGTAAAAACACGTAAGTCAATCATAAATAACGTAAAACTTGTATATATATGTATATCCATTATCTCAAGAAGAGTAGAGACCTCAGCGAAACTGAATTTACTGGTTCCCAGACTGCATGAATTTGAGCGTTCCTACTAGTTTGGCATCTTGGTCCCACCCTGTCACCGTCGAAACAGTTAAATGTAAATGTTTCTTCTATTGCAACAACTTCTTTTCTCGCACTTCCCGACAGTGGAACTCCCTTCCTCCTACATGCTTCCCTGATAGTTATAATCTTCAAATCTTCAAATGTAATGTCATTTGACATCTTCTGATCCCCGTTCTTCTCTATCACCTTTCCGCAAACACTCCTCTTTATTCTTACTTTCACTCTCTGTAACCCCTCCCTCTTTACTCTTACTTTCACTCTCTGTAACCCCTCCCTCTTTACTCTTACTTTCACTCTCTGTAAACCCCTTCCGCTTTACTCTGACTTTCACTCTCTGTAACCCCCCTCTTTACTCTTACTTTCACTCTCTGTAACCCCTCCCTCTTTACTCTTACTTTCACTCTCTGTAACCCCTCCCTCTTTACTCTTACTTTCACTCTCTGTAACCTCTTCGTCTTTACTCTGACTTTCACTCTCTGTAACCCCTTCGTCTTTACTCTAACTTTCACTCTCTGTAACCCCTCCCCCTTTACTCTTACTTTCACTCTCTGTAACCCCTTCCTCTTTACTCTGACTTTCACTCTTTGTAACCTCTCCCTCTTTACTCTTACGTTCACTCTCTGTAACCCCTTGCGTGCTAGTTATACTCACGCCTTTCTTGGGATGAAATGCTTAAAAAAGGAGTGATATGCATATAACTCCTACTATGATTTCTGCCATTATCTCTAATATGGATCCCTATAAATCATATACATCAGGTGGTATCCCGGTAATAGTCCTTAATAAATGTGCTTCCGAACTGACTCTTGTTCACTATAATCTGTGCAATAAATACCTCTCTGCTTCATTCTTTCCTTCTTATTGGATATCTTCCTCTGCTGTCCCTTTCTTTATGAACTTAGATGAACCGTTTGATCCCCCAAACTAACAGCCGTTACTTCAGCCTATAGTAGCGCCTCGCTATTCCGTTCATGTTATCATGGCGGACGGAATATATTTCATGACCTTGCCCTTCTTTCGTAGCCTCACTGATCCACCAAACTACTACCTCTTTTTAGCAAACTAGTAGAGGTTCTAATCAACGATTATTGCTGAAATAATCTATCAAACTTTAGCTAAAACTAGTGAAGCTCGGGTTTTTTTGTTTGGGCATCACAAAAGCATTTGACAAAATTTGGCATACCTGTCTTTTTCATAAATTGAAAGGCAATGGGATTTCCGGAAAAATATTTGAACAGATTCAGTCATACCCATCAAATCGCGGAGTGAATGTTGTCCTGAACGTACGGCCACTCTTCTATATCTTTTTGACTAATGCAAGTGCCCCACAAGTGTCCCTTGGGATTATGCTATTCTTAATTTTCAGCAATGACCTTCAGTTGACATCTTGAGATTTATACTGATGACAGTATCCTTTACGCCTGACTCGATAGTAAGTCTAATCAGTTCGATATGGTCAGATTGGGAGCTGATCTTAAAAATGTCCTACAATCTGTTGTTAAATAGGGCAAAGAATGGTGTTTTAATTTTAGGGCCTCCAAAGCGAAGATTCTCTATATTAATCACCTAAATGACCCTTTTTTGTCTCCTATCAGCATGGCTGATACTAACCTTCATATGAGTGACTAATTACGACTTCGCGGGCTAACATTTTTGTCTGACTGCAAGTAGAAAGATTATATTGAATTAATTGCTGAATCTGCTGTTAGGAAATTTGGTTGACCCTGCCGTGTTAGACAATTTTTCTCTCCCGAATCTATTTTATATATTTTTAAATCTACTGTGCGTCCATGCTTTGATTATAGTTGCCACATCCGGTGCTTTTGCTATTTAGAGATTGTTAATAAAATTCAAAGAAGAATCAGCAATATTATTGGTCCTGGCCTGGCACCTGGGCTTCAGTCATTTACTTACCATCGTAATGTCACCTTCCTGTGCCCTTTTTTTTTTTTTTAAATAAATACTTTCCTGATAATTGTTTGGATGATTTCTTCGCTATGATACCTAGACTTTATGAATTTAAGTGCAGTACTAGATTGGCGGCTAGGTCTCATCAACTCATAGACGAATTCGCTAGAGATAACCGTACTTTCTATAAGAACAGTTTTTTTTTCTTGCACTTGTTGCTGGTGGAACTCTCTTAAGGTTCCATCCTTTTCACCTAATTTTGATCTTAAAAAAAATTAAATTCAATGTCAATAGTTTTCTACCGTCTACTCTTCTATTGTTCTCGCCCTTCAATAATGTTTTTATTTTTTCTTATTCTTTCACACACAGTAATCCCTTGTGTCTTAGTGGCTTTACTACATTCTCTGGAGTGATATGATTAATAAAACAGTCTGGAAGAAAATATTGTTTTCTATCATCTTAATATGTATCTATGTATGAACCATTGTCTCTTTATATGTCGTTGATAACGTGCGTGTGATTGTGTGTGCGCATACACACATATCTGCCTCAGTTATTCTATCTTTTTCTTTACCTATCTTGTTTTTTGCTCTTTTATTAGTCTGGTTGTCTATATTCAATATCTCTTTAAAGTCCATAACGGACTCTGCCTGACAACTAAAAAATTACTGAAGGCGACCCTAGATGAATTCGTAATGTCTTTGACTTCTAAAAGCCTACGAAATTAGTCTATTTGATAACAAAGACACAAATTTAGCCTACTGTGTGCAACGTCAATTCTCTCAATTTTGCAAGCTACAGTGCTGGATAAAATATATTTTCCGGCTTCAGGCAAGACTTGCCTTCCGGTTGTGAGTCAAAACTTTGTTATATCAGCCTATCGTAGTGCCTCGCTACACCGTTCGTTTTATCATGGCGGGCGGAATATATTTCGTGACCTTGCCTTTCCTTCTTAGCGTCACTGACCTTTTTCGATACGACGTAACAAGTTATTTAGATTTAATGATCAACTACATTGATTATTTCTTAGATATTTGATTACAATCAAAATACCCCTTTTGAATAATACATAACATTGTTAGTAAATCCTAGCAACTTAATATTTAATTATTGGCCTTAAAGAAATTATGAAACGTCGCGTCTGTGACCTTGCACCGTCTAAGATGTGGACGAGAAAAAAGGAAGGTTGTGACCAGAATAATTTAACAGGGGATCTATATTAAATTACAGCTCACTTTTTTGTCTGCCAGCTGGAATCTTTTATGTGAGGGCATCTGTCATATGCAAAAATAATGACGTAATAATGTTGTTTTTTGACGTTAAAAAATACGTCAAAAAACGACATTACTACGTCATTATTTTTGCACCAATCTAATATTAAGGTTTTTGGAACATTTTGACTTGCAAAATACCCAATGGCTACACAACCCTCAACTTGTGCATGGTCTTGTGCATTGCCCTCGTCCTTACGTCCCTATTTCAAAAACCTATCGAATGCCATTTTAGTAGGAAGCTGATGCCAACTATCTGTCCTAATGACAGCCTGTCATAATATTTGTTAATTCTTGCAGCCAGCTATTTGTCCTGATGACGGCTATCCCCTGTCATAGCATTTGATAATTTTTGCATCTCGCTATTTGTTCTGATGACAACCATCTCCTGCCATAACATTTGTTAATGTTGCGGCCAGCTATTTGTTCTGATGACAATCATTTTCTGCCGTTGATTGCTTTATTCGTTCTGATGTCGAACAACTTGGACCGTAATACTGGTTAATTTCTCCGGACAATTACCCGTCCTGACATCAGGCCAGTACATTTCAACGGTTAACCTACACATTCAATGAATTTCAGACAACTTTATTCCAAACGGCACTTAGGTAATATCTGACAAGCAACCATGCGACATCAGATTAACTACGTCATCTGTTTTCCCTTTCGAGCGTTGTTTTATTTCCAGTTAATCTCTGTTTTGACAGTGAACTCTATTGGCTTTAATTGAAATATTGACTGTTTTTGACGAATTAGGTGTATATCACCTAATTCATCAAAATCGGTCAGTATCCTTCATTTTTACATCAATCTTTGGTCCATCTTTTTGGTTCCGTTTGATTCAATTGGAACATTAAGAACATATTGTATTCATTATATTCCATATGATTAAATATAGCTGTCATATATGGTCTGGTGACCCCGCTGTAAGTCTCCAGATCCTCGAGAAAATCCAGAGACGAATATGCAATGCGATAGGTCCTGATCTTCAGTCTTCAATCGCTTTCTCACAGACGTGCCGTGGTTTCCCTGTGTCTATTCTATAAGTATTTTCACGGCAACAATTCCGACAAGCTACTTTCGCTGCTTCCTAGACTGCATGAATTTAAGCGAGCTACTAGGCTGGCATCTCGGTCCCACTCTTTCACTGTCGAAACGGTTAAATGTAACCGTCTCTTCTACTAAAAACCAGCTTCCTCTCTCGCACTTCTCGTCTGTGGAACTCCTTTCCTTTTGCTTGCTTCCCTGTTAACTATAATCTTCAAATATTCAAGTGTAATGTCAATCGACATCTTCTGGTACCTTGATCTTGTTCCCCGTCTTTCTCTGTATCCTTTCCTCAAACACGCCTCTTTACTCTTTACTCTTGTTCACAATTCTCTTTAACACCTTGCTTGCTAGTGGTACTCATATCTTACTTATAGTGGATTGCTTTAAAAAAAATTGTATTTTAAGTAAGTAAATTCATTTTTACAATATTGATGTAAACTCCTCGTTATTTTTGCCTTGTTTTTTGACCTGTCAGATGTACGTTTTATTTTTATTTTATAAATGTTTGCGGACCTCCTTTGATTAATTTAATCAAGGCCCACAGGCCACATTTCCCCCACTTTTGGGGTCTGCAAGAAGCCAAAGATTTAAAAATAATTTCCAAGAAAACCCAAATACATCTCATTATAGATTTTGGAATGATTAACTCAAATTGCAAGAAAGTTCCTCCAGATATCTAGTGTTATTTTACTGAGAGGTCGAAAAGTTATGTGTGGCGATGTATACTGAGTTCCCAAATTTTGATGTCTTGTGACAGACTAGATCAATGTATCCATTTATACCTGATTCAATGTACAGTGTAACCCGGATATAAGAGACACGGATATAAGAGAAACTCGGATATAAGAGAGATTTTCTCTGGTCCCAAATTAGGCTTGTGTTAATGTATATAAATTAGACCAAACCCAGATATAAGAGAAACCCTGATATAAGAGGCTTCTTCTCCGGTCCCGACAACTCTCTTATATCCGGGTTACACTGTAATTATATTTATCTACTTTAGTTATCAGTATCTAACTATCTGATAGATAGATGACTGTGTACATAAATGCGAGTCTGTTTAATATATTTCTTTTAAATTACCCATCACATGCACTCAGATATTTATGCAAGCTTTTAGATACATAAACACAGATACATACATACATACATACATATATATATATATATATATATATATATATATATATATATATATATATGAGTGTGTGTATATGTCAGTGTACGTAAATTATTTTCAGACAGAGTGTATCTGTAAAGGAACAAAATTTATAAAAACACTATCTGAAAATAATTTACACAGACGCAAACAAACATACTCGCACATATATAAATATATTTGTGTTTTGTATGTAAGTATATAAAAGCTTGCAATAAATATGTGTGCATATATTGCGTAATTTAATACAAATATATTCAACAAGATCACATTTACGTACACAGCCAGCTATTTAATCACAGATTGATTATATATACACATATATATATATATATATATATATATATATATATATATATATACATATATAAGTGATTAATTTGGGGATTTAGGCTATTCTTATAGTAATATATATAAATATATATATATATATATCACTAATGAGTTGTATGTATATATAAGTGTGTATATATATATATATATATATATATATATATATATATATATATATATATATATATATATATATATATATATATATATATATATATATATATATATATATATAAATCTATCTAATATTAAATATCTGGCTGTGTACGTAAATGTGAGCTTGTTGAATATATTTGTATTAAATCACACACGCACACACATAGACAGACACACACACATATATATATATTATCTAACCAAAATTTCCACAAATTTCCACAAATATGCCAATGAAAACATCACTTATTGCCTAGTAACCAGAATTTGCCTGGAAGCAATTCTTCTAAAGTAACGGGGAACATACCTTCGGTTCGCGCGTCTTCATCAAATTATGAAATAATTTGGAAAAAGGTTTCTTTCATTACGAACTAATGTCATTTCACATGAAAATATGTATTTCTGCGATACATTATCTATCTATTGGGGAAAGGAATGAAAACATAGAGAACAGTATAGTGATATATATATATATATATATATATATATATATATATATATATATATATATATATATATATATATATATACATATATATGGATATAGATATATAGATATATATATAGCCATCTCTCTCACTCTGTCTATATATATATATATATATATATATATATATATATATATATATATCATATTTATATTTATCCCTATATCAACAATTTGTATTTCTGACTCTCTCTTTGTCTAGATAGAGAGAGAGAGAGAGACTGAGAGGTAGATATACAAATGAAAGATTGTCTGAAAAATGCGGAATATGAAATATATAATTTTAAAAAAAATAATTTGATAATTCGTCAATAATTTTGCGTCGTCTAAAAAGCTATTTCGTTTTGAGTGTTGCCGAAGCGAAATAAGATTTACGTTAAGTGTAACTAAACAATATAAATAAAAAAAAAAAAGACACACACAAAAACGGCGTTTTCATAAATACTAAATCTAATTTATTCAGCCGGAGATGCATTGACCCTGATAAAATTTATAAATCTGGCACACGGAATATACTCTTGGACTATTAATATAATATATCCAGCTTTTTTTTTTATCATGGAATAGAAAAAAAAAACATAAAAGAGCCAAATTTATTTAAAATCTAATTTCAATAACGATGCAATCAAAAGAACTTTAAACCTTTAGACGTTTCACATAAAACACGTTTCATTTCGATCATGTACATTACTGGATTAATGGCGAGACAGATTAAAATTGCTTCCAATTTGCGTACCTTTTTTAATTTTCAAAAAGATGACGCTGTTTACTTTTACACTAAGTTAACACAGACACTCAAACTATATATATATATATATATGAAGAAATATAGTCTTAAGGTGTGCTATATTTATGGGATAAAGCGCTCAATATCAGAGATAGAGCGTGTGTAAATATAAAAGTGAACATAGAAGTCAACACTCAGAAGCGACAGTCTGTTTCATGCTAGATGCAATCGTCAGGCCTGGACGATTGCATATAGCATGAAACAGACTGTCGCCTCTAAGTGTTGACTTCTATGTTCACTTTTATATATATATATATATATATATATATATATATATATATATATATATATGTGTGTGTGTGTGTGTGTGTGTGTGTGTGTGTGCATGTGTGAAAATATATAGAAAATAGGAAAGAACTGGTTAGGTAAATAATCCAAAGTTCTTTAGTTTTTTTATTATTATTTTCAAAAAATAGTGCTCGATACAAAAGTAGAGCATAAATATAATTATTTATTTAAAAATATGATTCCAACACGCTACATAAGAGCTCTTATGTAGCGTGTTGGAATCATATATATATATATATATATATATATATATATATATATATAGAGAGAGAGAGAGAGAGAGAGAGATATGTATATATATATATATATATATATATATATATATATATATATATATATATATATATATAGTAATATTTGGATGTGGGTGTGTGTGGTGTATATATATATCTATATCTATATCTATATTTTTTTGAAAGAAACTGATAGATTTTTATTAATTATACAGATTTTCTATGAGTTAATCGTTAATGGATACTTGTATTTGAGTCGGCATTCCGTTTAAGTATTATATTTATTTATTATTTGAATGTTCGAGAAATATTATTAAAGAAAATATACAATACAAATTAAAAAAAATACAAAATATTAATAGAAAATGTCAGTGAAGGCAATTATATCCTGAGAAGATAAATAAATATACTGTTTATTAAATAAACGGAATATCTACTCAGATATTTGTATCAACAAAACATAATGTTTACAATGATTATATATAATATATATATATATATATATATATATATATATATATATATATATAACCACGAGAGTTGTGGGAAGATACTTATTCACTGTTTTTTCTTTGTAGAATAATGTTTACTAAAATATTTTCCGTTTTTACTTTTCAAACAAACACGCACGCATACACACACACACACACAGACAGATGTATGTTTTAAAAGATTCGAATGCACATGGTAAATGATTGACGAACGAAAATCAAACAACACAAACGTAAAAATATGAGAATTTCTTCTATTTGTCTATATCCCAGTCTAGTAAAATTGTTTAAAATTGAAACATATTAGATTAATAAACGTATTATATTTTTTTATCTTATCATATATCTTTATATATATATATATATATTAGGTTGGTGCAAAAACAATATATATATATATATATATATATATATATATATATATATATATATATATATATATATATATATATATATATATATATAATGTAAGATACGAGCGTAATAATAAATGAAACCAGAACATCACGTGTTTGAAGAATCTTTAGAACAGGTTCAATGTTGGGCCTATGGATTTGGTGGTAACGGCCTTTAAAATGGAGAACTCCTATTTTTTCATTTTTTTTTTTTTACCAGAAATGGATCTTATCCAGGTTTCTCGTTAGATATCAAATATTTTTTTAGTGTGTAAGCGTGTTGTCATTATTTCATCTCTCTTCTTTAATACCGATTGCCGCTTAAAAGTGCAGAGATTTGACGCCACACATTGTATCCAGAAATTAAATCGATGAAAAAGTCCAACTCCCCCCTGTTGACTGTCATTGGTTCAACCGATGGCGCATTCCACAGGACGTGTAATAACAATGGCAAAATATGTCAGGAAAATTCAAATAAAAACAACTCACAACCAAATATAAAATGGTGTATAGAGAGGCAGAGGATGGTAAATTTTGTATATTATGCCAATAAGAGAAATTGTCACTTTTGACGTTTGCATATCCGTGTTTTCTATTAAATAAGTAAACTGAAATTATGATACGATGCTTACAACTTGTATTTCGTCATATATATATATATATATATATATATATATATATATATATATATATACTATTGTTCAAAAGTTTGAGCACACCTTTGGTAAATGTTTAAATTGGCCTATAATGTAGATTAAATAAGAGAAAACATACATGACTAAAAAAATGTGAGACATGATATTTTATTGAAAATTTTATTATAACAAAAAAAGAAAAAAAATTATGATTAAATTTTGCTGTCGTGAAAATATCTTTTTGCTTTGATTACTGCCGCTGAAACTGATGGTATTCATTTCAAAAGTTATTCCGAGTATAAGTTTGATAATTGATTCCATTCTTTTTCAATGACTCTTTTATAACTTTTTAACTCTTCTGTCAAGTTCATCCCTTGCTAATTCTGGGGGCCGCTTCAAACTTTTGAACTGAAATATATATATATATATATATATATATATATATATATATATGTGTGTGTGTGTGTGTGTGTGTGTGTGTGTGTGTGTTTAAATTAAATTTTGAGGGTAGGGCTTCCAATGTCTGATGTAGGAGTGTGGAACAGCTTTCTGTACGTCAGAATTGAGAAATAGTAATTTGTTACGGGTGGTGCGTGAGAGACCAGTCATTCATTCCTTAAATCAATAGTCCGTAGGGCATTACCGATCGAGTTAATACGATGAAAGTAATGTTTCGTGGTTACTTATGTATTCTTTTGGGATTTAGTTCTCTTAAGGGGGCATGATTGACTTATACACACGCACACACACACACATACACAACAGATATTCTATTATGTATTATCTGAAAATGTTGATCTTTATCACATTTTTCATAAATGCATTATTCTTTTTCATAAACGGATTACTATATTATTTTATTAATTATTTTAATAGATTGATCAATACCATTTTTTCACTTGAATATTTTCCCAATATATGTATAATGATACTTACCTGGACTACTGAAGGCGATCACAATCTGTAAAGAATAATTGAAACCAATAAAAAGGAAAATATATTTTTATGGATAACAAACCGTAAATTTGAGCTTGTTTTAATCGAATAGAGATCTTGATGTTTGCTTTCTAAATCCCTTGAGTGTCATTCAAGTGTAGTTCTATTTCCACACTGGTATGGTTTATTTCGTGATTATACCGTATCTTGAGTAATTTTAAAACGTTGCTCACGCTTGACCAATCATTAGATTAGAGAGTTGGATGCTTAATTGTGATTGGCTGTTATAGAATTGTCACTCACTCAAAAGGTAGGTTTGTAAACCTCTTTCTTTATTGCTAGTTGGCCGTGTCGCAAAATTGTATTTTATATGCAATAAATCAACATTGAAGCTATGCTTATTAAATCGTTATTGCAAGTTTGTCGTTAGAATTGAGTAGTGATTTCGATTCTCAGTGGATGCTCCACGCCTTCGGCCTTGTGCCACATCGAAACTACGCTTAGTAAATCGCTATTGCTAGTTCGTCGTTAAAATTGAGTAGACAGTTTGATTTTCACTGGATCCGCCACGCTTTCGGCCCCGTGCCACATCGAAGCTACAATAAAAAAAAAAAGTCATTTGGGGCTCTTCGACGTGGTGCAATGGTCATTAAGGTAGGCTTTCTAAATCAATTACGACTGTGTAGTGAGTGCGATCCTCACTGAGTGCTCCAAACTTTCGGCCTTGTGACACATCTAAGTTATACTTAGAAAATCATTTCGGGCAATTGTGATGTGATGTAATGGTTAATAAGCTTGTCTCGCTGGATCATTTACGACTAAATAGTAAATTCGATCCTCATTTAGATGCCGGTCTTGTGTCCCATCTAAGCTACGCTAAGTAAATCACCATTTTGCTAGTTGGTTATAGAGAGGTGTCCACTGGTCAGCGGCCTAGATGAACACTAACTTTACAAGGATACCGGAAGAAATTTGATGCTATTGGCACGAATGTTAGTTCTGCAAATCGCTACAAATGATTTCGATCCTCAATGTTTCAGGAGGGCTGGAAGAAGTTTTTAGTTTTTTGCACGCGCATTGCTTTTCTTTTGCTGTTTCTATTTTGTGGTTGAGGTAGTTATTAAAAATCCAAATAAGTTACTAAAAGTAGACTATCATGAAGAAAAAGTTATTCTGAAGTTAATATAGTGAATACTCATTTTGTTTTTCATAATTGCTGACATCAGCAGATTTTTGCTGACGCGATGACTTTTTTTAGTTTTATAAAATTTCAGGATCTTGCCAATACAGGTATTTCATAACTGCGGTATACAAATACTTCAAAATTTATTCAGCATGAATTCTTTGCATTGTAAACGATACTATTGCATGAAGACGTTTCGTTTATAAACTTTTCAAAAGCTCACGCGTTTTAATGTTGTTTTTATGCAGACAGTATTGTAAAATGAAAATTTAAAAAAATAATAATAAAAGAACAATCTTGCCACGTTTCAAACAATTTAAGCCATTATTTCGAGCTCTATGGCATTTTCAAATTGGCGGGCAAAACTACTCACCCTGATTTCACAACTCCAAAATAGGATTTAAGGACATCTCATAATTTAGATATTCTACAGAAGATGGCTGTTAAAAAAATACTCATCCCTACGATAAATAAATTTCTTTGTATTTTATTTTTACTCTTTTTCCTTAAAGATTTAATTTATTTTCGTCCAATCTTTAAGAAAAGGCGTTCTTACATATATTTTCGAACAGGTTTCTTACATATTTTTCGTCACTTTAAACTCCAAATTTCTTCAGCACACAGGGAAAAAGCTTTTGAATAAATTTTATCCTACTTTATTCTTTTTCGGCACTCTCCAGATTGTTACGATATAGCTGTTAAACCAATGATCCTCAAAATGGCAGATAAGAGACCCAATGAACTTTCACGGAATCGCTAAGTGTTCAGAGATTTTAAAGAGCGCTGTAATGTTAACTAACCAGCAATATGATTTAAATATTTGAAACTTGATTGGAACGAGTCACAACATCTTATATACACGTTTGTTTATATTTTTCCGTTATATTTACATTGTGACATATTTAAAGCATTTCGCTGTAATTGCAATATAAGTATGGAGTAAAAACTTGAAAGCTGCAGTGTGTTGGCATCTATTGTCTGATCCGTTGACCGTCTCTGTGCTGTTCCTGCGAGAAGATAATTCCGGTGATTGGCGCTGGTATAATGTAGCAAAAATTGAACACGTGACATTATTACCTTTGCATTAAATCTGTTCTGTTTTGTTAATGAATATCTGAAAAGGGGCACTAAACTAAGCAGCTTGTATCATACATCATTAATCCAAACTCAATCATAAATATTACTAATTCCTTGTGTGACAACGTCTTTTCTCATTCTGTTATTGAACAGTAATTCGTTATAATATAATAGCAGCAGCAGCAGTAGTAGTAGTAATAGACGGAGGCACGGTGGGGTAATGAATAGCGGCTCGGATTGACGAATCGGAGAGCCGAGTTCGAATTCCAGTTACATCCAATACATTCACTTACGTGCTACTAACCTTGAGAAAAGTATGAATCCTGTTCTTTCCCCCCATCTATGGGTAAATATTAGGACGGACCTGGTTCTCTTTTTTTTTTACCTTTCCTTATTAGTGTTTTTTTTTTTTATCCTCATATTCTCTAACATTCAGTATCTCTTTGTGTCTTAGTGGCTTTATTTGCTTTCTTGGAGGGAAATGATTAAAAAAAAAAAGCACATATGAAAAAGAAAAATGCAAATTATTACCAGTAGAATTTCCAAATATGTTCAATTCTCTGGGAAATCAGTAAATTAATACCAAATCTACTCTCTATAACAGGTTGTTTGAAATGTTTTGCCATGGAGTAGTGGATAGTCAAGCAGTGACAGATCATTCCTACTGTAGTGATATTAATCTTCATTCAGTTCTCTATACTTTTAACATAGTTCCAGTCCTGGCTAAGCTTAGTAAATATCTGTAACAGATTGACTGGCATTAAGAAGAGTATCCTTTTCTAAAACTAACATCCTATGAAATCCATTAATTAAAAAAAAATAGTATTTATTACCCTCCTTAAAACAAGAAAGACCACCCTAACTGAGGATCATTATTATATATATACCTGCTGATGCCTCAGTGCCATATTTTTGACTTCACACATCTATAAAAAATTACTTTTCATTCATTAAAATAATTTTGCACTCAACTTATGACCTGTGCTTTTTTTTTTGTTTTTTTTTAAAGATGAATCTATATAATTAAAAGAACTAATAAAAGGACACCAGTAACCAATTTTATCAATTCCTACAATGGCAAGAATGCTTTTAATGTTGTTTTTGTTTTTCAACTTTGTTTTAAGAACAAGATTAAAAGAGGAGTTAAGTGAAGCCATTATAATGGTGGGTGGGCAACAAACAGCAAATCCCCATGAGGTCTTCCATGCCACATGCCTCATTCCCCCAAGTGACAACAGTTTTGAATTCTTACTGAGTAAAGACAAGCAGCTGAGAGCAAGTGTTTGGAAAAACAATCAAAAGCTCCATAGGAAAAGACCTCAAACACTAGGGAAGTACCTTCTGATAGTTTCTGGCCATCCCACCCCTATAACTAAAAGCCTTGGATGGCAACTGGTCTACCACAGAAAGAAATGGCAACCCCTTGCGGGGAAAAAAAATCTGCCTCGAAAATATCGAAAGATACATGGTCGCCTAACTGAGTAGTATTAATAAAAGTAATACTGTTAAGTAAAAAAAAAAATAGTAATAGTAAAAAGTGAAAATATTAGGAGCTACATAGAAGAGGACGTTATCGTAAGCCAGGATCATTTACGCCCTGAAGAGACACATAATTCTTTTCTCTTTCCTTTATTGAGCAGCTGTTGTTTATAATATAGTAGTAGTAGTCGTTTTAGTTGTAGTAGTCGTTTTAAAGTAGTAGAAAAATGTAGTAGTAGTAAAACGAAAGATAATTCCTGTGAGCTCTTAGGTTGGTGCAAAAATAATGACGTAATAATGTCGTTTTTGACGTATTTTTAACGTCAAAAAACGACATTATTACGTCATTATTTTTGCACCAACCTAACACGAAGAAATAGTAGACCTGTGGAGAGCCCAAATCATCTAATTCATGAAGCGACACGACAGGGAAGGGAAGTATTATTATTAGTACTAATCTTAAGTATTTTTAAATGCTTAAATTAGTGTTTCTCAATGTGGACGGAAAGTCTCCTTTGGAGGTGCTGTGAATTCTGAATTGGAGAATTTAGTGTTCACGCGTATTATACAGGTGCAATGGATAAATTGTCACCTAAATTACGCAAAAATGAAAATAACACCGACATCTCATTTTAACAGATATATTTACCAAAATTACACCAAAATATCTTGAAATACGAAAGAGTAAAATTTATTCAATAAAATCCCCACTGGCTTCAACGACGGCCTCGAGACGACTTCAGAATCTCCTGCAACTCTTCTGGATGGTCTCCTTGTTTAAGTTGGTGAATGCTGCCATAATACTTACCTTTAGTTCATATTTGGTGCTACAAAGAGTTTTGTTAGTCTCTTGCTCAAATATGACCCGCACATAATAATCAAAGGGTTGCAGTCTGAGGATTTAGGTGGCCAGATGTAAATGGGGATCTGGTCGCAGAAATTGTCTGGTAGCCATAACTGGGTTCTCCTGCTTCTGAGTCCTGTTGGCAGACCTATGACCTTCCACCAGTCACCCTCTTGACCCAGGGTAGCGCTAGCTCCTCAAGGCACGCTGTTGGGTCTGTGAGAATATGAATGGAAGCATAACGTCGGCATCACTAGTGATCACTCCAGACACCTTCGTAATCACCATTAGATTCACAGAACTCATTCCTAATCCGCTGCATTGTTTATAACATCCAAACACTATGAAATGTTCGTACTGGATTTTCTGGCGTGAATGCCAAGCAATACAGAATGCCGTTTCTAAATTTCTTGCGGACTTAATTTCGCATTGTGCACTTTTTCTTACAGACGGTGCCCGACTGACACTACTATATAGTGCAGTCAACAAAATCGAAAACAAATAATGCGCATGCGCAAAATTAAAATAAAATAAAATAGTGACAATTTACCTATCGCATCGTGCATACCGTACCGTCTTTCTTTTTGAAAGGGCAGATAAATTCATATTCGAACACTGATTGGGCTAAGTCAAAGTATTTTATATACGCATTTGTTAATCTTTTTGCTTTGTTTTTTTAAAAAAGATTCTTGAAGACGTATAATAAGCATTTAGATTGAATTGCAATGTTTGATTGGAGCAAAAATTTGCATGCAAATTAGAGCAATTTATTGGGACTGACCCGGTGACTGTCGGTTGGCTGTTTCCGCTCCAATTTAACATGGGGGATTAGTGCTGCTATATGAAACGCCAATTTAAACTCTGTTGCATTAACCCTTCTACAATTCTTCCTGTCTCTTCAGAACGGTGGTGATAATGACTCTCCACAACTTTCTGCTGCTTGTAGCTCTTAAGTTTTATCTTTCTGTTATCTCTCATAAGCCCTCATCTGCCACCTATTTATAGAAGCTCGTAAGTTGTGTTATGTGTTGTTTTCCTCTGTCCAGCTTGCTTTCACTCTGTCCTGTGAGTATCAAATTTTCTAACCTCTCTTTCCTCATTATGTGCTGTAGAAATTTCAACTGATTTAAATTAAAGTGTCCTTTCTGGAGTTTTTGTTTCTAGAACTGTTCGTTTCTACCATGTTCTGTTCATGGTATTTTCAGCATACTTCAGTAGAACAACATTTTCTGTTGCTTGAAGTCTCTTATTCATCAACGTGTAGATTATCCAGTATTCAATACAAGTGGAGTGGAGCTATCCCGCTCAAACATAGAAAAATGGCCAGCAGGAAAAAATGTATCTTCATTATTAATTTTTATCTAGTTTTCCTTTCCTCGATTGTTGCATAAAGCAAACATCGACGAAAAAGAAAATATTGTTCAAAATTAATAATGAGTGCAGGTTATCCTACAATTCAATTCTAACGTAAGACTGACTTCCTACAATTTCGAACAGAAAACTTTCTTTAATCTATGTAAAGATGCTCTTCTCCAGACGGTAAGACTTCAGCGCTCTACAAAGAAAATGACGTACGAAGACAAGCTCGGTAGCGATTACATTACGGGAAGCTTCTTTCAAATTTCTCTGCTTACTAGAATGACATCTGGTTTGAATCTATGCCACGCGTTTGCAAGATCAACCCAAATTCAGATAATGTTCAGGAAGACATCGTTCTACATTTGTCTATTTTTCTGAGATTGTAACGATTTACCCTATTTACATCATTTGGACTGTTTTCCTCATTTTTATTGCTATATTCACAAAGTTTCGGCCGTCGTACGCTTCGGCCTTCATCAGGTGATAGACGTTGGAATTTCAAAGTGAAAGCTTTATTCAGTCCACTGGGGTAGATTGTTCTAATTCCATTTGCCATGCATTTTTTTTAGTTTAATTCCCTTTAGTATTGAGTTGGTACATAATTATCTGGCCTTTTTAAAACAATATTTATAAAGAAAAAAACATAACAATTAAACAATAATATTTTAAAAGAATTATTCCGGAGCGTATGATTATCGACTCGAATTTTTATAACCTGAAAATAAAATATTATTTTCATTAAAAAAAAGTAAACAAAATAGCAATTTTTATGATCAAATAATTCCCCTACAAAAACGCCTGGTAATTATGCACCAACCCAATAACTTAACTCTCCTAGATTTTGTTCCCTCTAATGTGGCCAGGTATTGACCTCAAAATTCTATGAGTCAAGTCACTATTTAGATTACTCAACCAATGCTTTTATTCTTTGGGCCAAAAGGAATTAACTGAAACTAAGATATCCAAAAAGAGAGTATGGACATGGTACGTGTAATTAAAACAATATACCCCCGTGGACTAAGTAAAGGGTTCAGATCGAAATTCTAATATATATCAACTGAAGAAAGGCGTAGCGTACAACGACCGAAACATCGTGAATATGGCAATAAAGACAATAGTCCAAACGATGGAAATACTGTAAATAATCATTGTTATAATCAGTCATCTTTTTTTGTACATTTTTAAAACATTTTTCTAGTTTTTATTTCTTAAATGATTTAAATTTGATTTCTCTTTTCACCCCCAGACATTATTTACTATAATTTATAATCTTTGATCATTTTATCTGCTGGCTTTGAGATTTTTTTACAATTTTTTTTTATCTCTTTAGAGCTGTTGTAAATTCTGTTTTACTTTTGTCAAATGTTAATTTGACAACAAAGTCGAACACAGTTTGATTGCTGACGCTTTTTGTCATCCCTAAAAACCTGGTGCTAAATAATTTGTCACACATGGGTTTTCATCTCTATTTTGTTTCAATAGTAAAATAATTACTCTATCAATAATAGACTGGGCATACAGCTGGAGAATTAGAAAATTATAGGTAACAGTGCATATCTGCCTAACATACAAGTGGAGAATTAAGAGCAGTGTGTTCATCAGCCCGCTTGTGAAAGACATCAAGTGTAGTGAACGGCTGAAGATTAAATCGTCAAATAATTTCTCACTTTTTTTTTATAGTAAACATTTTGCAGTTTGTTAATTAATAAGCGTTGCATATTTAAATATTAGTTTATATTGTATATGAATATATATATATATATATATATATATATATATATATATATATATATATATATTAGGTTGGTGCAAAAATAATGACGTAATAATGTCGTTTTTTGACGTTAAAAAATACGTCAAAAAACGACATTATTACGTCATTATTTTTGCACCAACCTAATATATATATATATATATACACCCAAAAATTAATTTTTAATTTTTTGTATATAGCCCATTAACCAATCCTCTACGATACCCAACAGAATAAATTGTCTTAGAACCGAAGAAAGTTTGGTATCAATAGAAAGATAGATTAATATCATTCTATTAGGAATAGACTAGGCATGCAGCTGGAGAGTTAAGAAATTATAAGTGGCAGTGGATATCTGATTAACGGACAACTGGAAAATTAAGGACGGTGTATTTTTTTTTTAGCGCAAATCAGAAGAAAATCGAATGCAGTGTTATATGGGCAGTTGAAGATTAAATCGTGCGGTTATCAGGTCTACATGATTTCTTTCTGCATCCGCTGATAAACCCTTTTCTGACGGTTTATACAATTATTCTAAGTAGGTTTTTGAGATGGATTGGCCGATATGGCAGAAAAAGCGATAAACAACAAACATGGAAGCAGTACTTCGAAAGCTTCTCACTGGTTTATTCCTGCTCCCATGGCATTTTTTTCACGATCTATAATCATTAATTAAACTACGTACACTGATTCGAACTATCCACATTCGCTTCGTATGAAGCAAATTTCTTTTGGACAGCTTCATCCCAAGAACCACTACTTTGTGGAACAGATTTCCGAGAGGACGCTTCTCCGATTACAACAACTTAACTTTATCATGTTTAGAGTCAACCGTTTTCTTTTCTACATATCGTCATAATTTGCAGTTTTTACTTTCTCGTCCATTTAGCAACTGCATTCAGTGTCATCTACTTAGTGTGCTTCTTGGGTCTTGTATTGGGTGTAGAATTTATACAAAAATGTGCGAACAATTCTTGAAAGGGAAATGAATAGTCTGAAAATAGCAGATAAAATCTTTCGAAATAGTTGTTTCTCTTGGCATCGAGCGTGTTAATTAGCTGCAGAATTTTGAAGTTGAATAATTGTGCCCAGAAACATCAATTAGCTTTTCTGCAACGCAACGGAAACACATATGTTTATCGAATTCAACCTCGTGTCAATTTCTCAAGAAAGACTACAACAATTGTTGTGAGTTACTTCACACCACTCAACCCGACGAAAAAAAAAAAAATAATAGAAAAAGAATTATTGAAAAATTATTTCGATTTCCGTTGTTTTGTTTAAATATTCATATTTTCTCTTCCAATCTATCGCCACGACAGGAATTGAATTATGAATTTTCCTATTCCACCGGATTTTCTTTTATTTTGCAGTGGAAATTTTTTTTTTTTTTCCTTTCCGATTTCGACTTCCATTCCTGCCTCAGGTTTTGCCGCTGCAACGTCCTTTGGAGACGAAACGGTGATGATGATAACTGGGAACGACGATGATGATGTTTGATAACGGTGATGATGATGTCTGGTAACGATGATGAAGAAGACAAATTAGTAATCAAGAAACATTTATCAAAATGGGGGTTAAATTTTGAATAAATTCTCAAATAATAATTCATGGCTTTCTCTGAAGCATTATGAATATTCCCAGGATCTTAAAAATACTAAGAATTCGCGCGGCTTCTCAGAAAGTTGTCTTGTTCATACTAGCTAACGCATCTGGAACCGTACCCTAAACACTAGAAACAATAATGTATGAGATTAGAACAGAATCTCTCCAGAGTTAGGTGCCAAGTTTTGAAGAGAGTATTGTCCCTCGGTCTCTGCCGAAGACCACCAGATATCTAGAGTGAATATACTAACACATTATTATTATTATTATTATTATTATTATTAATAATAATAATAATAATAATAATAATAATAATAATAATATCAGTATGTCGCGCATTCAAACTTCGTCGCAAGGAGCCACTACAAGTTGTCCACGACGATGAGAATAATATCTTCTGGAATTATAGCGTTCAGACTGATAGGGAAAATCAAGCAAATCTACTCGACATTATTCTGAAAAATCATTTTCATAAGACATGCCTTCTGATAGATATTGAAGCACCAACCGAGAAAACAAAAACGAAAACAAACAAACAAGAAAACATTTCAGAAACGCGGAAAATACAATGACTTCCAGATAGAAATCAGTAGAATGTGGCATCTTAAGAAAAACAACATTAGCCGTTTTTATTGGGGCTTTGGGAATGATATCAAAACGAGCTAACAAATGTGGATCAAATTCCTGACAACCCTAAAACACATGTATTGCAAATAATCATACCCATGGGGATTTCTCACACATCTTGCGTAGATTTCCCTCTATGAAATCAACGCAATTACATGTTTCTTTCCCTAATTGCATAGTACCTCATTTGTTTGAATCTTCTGCAAAAAAACTCAAATCTTTTCTCTTGAAGCTTCTGGCTGGGACTTGGGGGCAACTAGTTCTTCAAAAAGCAAAGGCTAAACATAATAATACTACTACTACTACTAATAATAATAGTAATACTACTACTACTACTACTACTACTACTAATAATAATAATAATAATAATTTGTGTCTAAGTATGAAATTGAACAGAAATGAAATCGCCACAAACCAGGGAAAGCGATCGAAAACCACCATGTTAGGATCTTAGGCGATTTTAACATCCAAATATCCTTGAGGTATTTAAAACAGACATCAGCTTCATCAAAAAAAAAAAAAGTAAAGTTAAGAAAATGAATCATTATCGATGTGGTTATTCCAGGTAACAATAATGCCAAAGCCATAGAAATTGGAGAACTTCAAATGTACGCTGACTTCCGGATTGAGGTTACCAGATTATAGGACAGCTTAGAAGTTTTCTTGGTCTTTCGCTCAATTGCGCCCCACACATAATAATCAAGGGGTGCAGTCTGAGGAGTTAGGTGCACAGAAATAAGGTGTGATATGGGCACAGAAATTGTCTGCTTGGCTACTTTTGCTTGGGAAGTATGGTGCAGAGTTCTGTTGCCAGAAATAGGGTCTCCAAGCAGCATCCCTCTTGACCCAGGGTAGCGCTATCTCCTCAAGACATTTGATGTACGCCTCCGTGTGGAGTCTGAAATCTCTATGATTAGTGTACTCTCCAAACACCAGGACTGGATATATCATCCAACTATTTCTAAATCCAAGGCACGTCCTCAGATTGACACGGACGGTGCCCACCTGACACTAATATACCGTGCAGTCGACAAAATAAAAATAAACAAATTAATCGTATAAAATGGCGACAATTTACACATCGCACACACATATATATATATATATATATATATATATATAATATATATATATATATATATATATATATATATATATATATATATATATATATATATATATATATATATATATATATATATATATATATACTTTGAATATACGCTCTTTTAGCGCTAGAGGGCGTCGTCAGTGATGTGCTAGAAAAGGATCATTGGGCAGTTTCGGGTCTTTCAAACATCATACTGACCTCACCAAATCGACCCCCTTCAGAGCTGATCAAACTCTGAAACGCCCTCTAAAAAATGCTTGTTAACACTGACTTTTATAAATATACCCCGTAGTCACACATTTGATTGGAGATTGACCAACAGCCAATCACAACGAAGCAAATTCTTTATAAGCTGTTCACGGGTAATTTCTTTTTTTTTTCCTTCTTCTCTTTACTTCCCTCCTTAGTCGACACCCCCTCATCGGATACTTAGAATGTAATTTTTTGTTCTTACCCACTTCCCCTCACGTTTCATTTCACCAGCAATAATTACTATATACAGAAATAAGAAAAATAGCCATTAAAATGAATAAATAGATTACGGCGAGTCAAGCCAAGAGTCCTTATAGATAAAAAAAAAACAAAAAAAAAACCGTTTTAAACTTTACCACTAATAAGAATTATATATATATATATATATATATATATATATATATATATATATATATATATATATATATATATATATATATATATATAAATAAATAATGGTTAGCAAATAAAATTGTATCCTGATGCATTTAGTTTAATTTAATCTGACATCTACAATGTCAAAAATGTTAGTGCTTTACAAGGTACGGTTTTATGTTTATATATATGCTCTCTTCGACAGGAATCGAACCTAATGGGAACCGTCATTTAATCTGACGTCGTTTTAACCTTTCAGCCACAAAGAAGATGATCTTTGCTAACCTGACGCTTCTTTATGTCTGAATGGATAGGCTTACAGGTTCGATTCCTGTCGGAATTCGCACATTTTCTACGAAATTTCTCGAACATTCAGGCCAGTAAATGTAATTAATACTGTTTAATTAAGAAGTCAGAGCATTTAATTAAAGAAATTATATTTATAAAAATAACGTATAAACAGATTACATATATATATATATATATATATATATATATATATATATATATATATATATATATATATATATATATAAGTTACGAAGAACTTGGTAAACCGTATGGGTAATTCCAAGAACGATGAAATCCTGAGAGCTCAATGTGAATCCAGAGCTAATATTTAATGAAAAACAGACCACTTTAAGTTACCATTACAATAATTTATTTCACCAAAATCCTTTTTAAGGACTCCGGATCATCAGGTAACACTTCCAACAACGAAATGAAAGGAAAAATGATATCGAAAATTGATGGGTAGTGTAATTTTTGTAATTTAACAGGGGGGATGAGGGGGTAGTTAAAGAGACAAGGTAGAGTATAGGGAGGGGTTAATTTCATATCTCTCTTAAGCGTGCTTTACATTGGGGTAGGAGGAGTGACCAGACCTTGACCTATTTAGATGGTTAACTTAGCGGAAATGATGTATAGAAATGGGAGGGGAGTAGGGAGAAAAGAAAAGGAAAAATGGAAAAGACAGAAGACAGTAATACAGATATATACAAATGAGTGTTATTGCAAGGAGAGAGGGGGAGAGGGAAGTAAATCGAAAGAGGTTGTAATTGTGTTTTTTACAAATTTAAGTAAAGGATAGATTTCAATGCTTGATAGAAATTTAGATGTCTAAAAAAATAATTGATGATTGTTATCAGTTTAAATATTTAATTTTTTAAGTAAATAGTTTAGGGACTTCAGGGCGTAGACGATCATGGTTCCCCACTACTTCATATTCCTTGTGACTCCTTAGCAGTTTTTCGCCAATTGCTAAGGTTTCCGTCCCTCGTTTCGCTAACCATTTACAGAAGCTTGTCAAATACCCTAACGCTCTTGGTCTCCATATGCCTCCCTGATGGTTACATTTTTTTCAAGTCGTCGTTACTCATTGGCAAGATAATAACAAAAAAAAGTAAGTTTCACTCGAGCAGCTTATTCCCGGGAAACATTGCCGTGTTGAACCGACACCCAGGGGGATATTTTCCCGATCACTACAATCTTAACCTATTTATGGCTAGGGTTAACAGTTATCTTCCACTTTTATACACACAAATTTAACCCTCTACTTCGAGTAACCCCCGGGCTCTGTAAAGGGTAAACTTTAATGTAAAAAAAAAACAAAAAAACAAAACAAAACAAAAAAAAAAACAAGAAAAGAGTCAACCAAAATGTCTGCGATGTCAATAGCAGGGAGATGGAGTAACGTTTTAGTTTACTATTGTAATCAGTAAAATTGCATTTCCCTTCAAATTTAAAGATAGTTTTAATGTAATTTCAGAGATTTCCTGGATCAGAGGTTTCGATAAATAATGGTCACAAACAAAAATTTAAGTTTAATATGATATCAGACATCAGATAATGCTCCTTCACATGCAAATATCAGGCGTGCATATCTTGATAAAAACGTTGCAATGACTCCAAATTAATGGAATGAAACACAAATTCACATATATCTATCCAACAAAATTAACTTGTATATAAGAATTTAAAGCAATATTATTACCGTTTTCATTAATTCCTGTTCACACAGATGTTTATGCCTTTGCATGGCAATTGAAAAATTAATGAATTGTTTTGAACTGCTATTTTAATACAATTGTGCATTTGTACCAGAAACTTAAGGTACTAGACGATTTCTTTCGCCCTATTCGGGGGGTGGGGTTGTGGCTTTCGTTTTTTTCCATTTTTCCTCGGATACCAATTTGTTTGATACCAAATTGTTTGAAAATTGTGCTATCCAGTTTTTTCGCCCACCGTGTTTAAATAGATTTACATTATATATATATATATATATATATATATATATATATATATATATATATATATATATATATATTATAACCGTTTGCATTAATTCCTGTTCACACAGATGTGTATGCCTTTGCATGGCAATTGAAAAAAATAATGAATTGTTTTGAACTGCTATTTTAATACAATTGTCCTGTTGTTTTGTTCTTTTTTGTGGCGGATTACTTCTAACACTTGATTAATTATTATGTCTGTTTTTACTGCGTAATCAATTGTTTCATTGTAAAATTGCTATCAACCAATCAGTGTCGGTGAAAATTTAGGGATATATTTATATATTGCTTCCCACCGATATTATTTACGTGAATACGTAAATGATATCGGTGGGAAGCATTATATAAATAACTTGCAATTAATGTTAAATTCGGAAGAGTAGAAGAGTTCATAAAACATATTCTTGAGCCCGTCCTAACATATCAAAAGAATGATATAATAATTTATTAAAGTAGATGGGGTATTCTTTTAATCAAATATACGTTGTTATGGTCTGCAGCTTTTCGATTATTATTTTTTTAAAATATGTTGGATTCAAAAGAAAATGCATAAAAACTTTCTCCTTCGAGGGCATATGCTAGACACTGATTTATTTATGATTAAACATAATTATAAAAGGCGAATTTTGTAAGAAAATTTGCAGAAGTTAAAAGACAATTATTATAATTATGTAAAAAAACAAACTTCGAATATAATTTGAAAATTTAATATTCACATTTTTTAAAAGATATTTCCCCACAAAAATCGGATCGATTGAAGATTTAATTTTAAGCTGCGTAATGAAAATGAATAAGAGAATTAGTCAGAAAATAAAATTGAGATACTAGCTGTTCCGAATGTTTTTGATTCCGCTTTTAATAAAATATTCTGTGAAATTTTAGGTTGTGAAAAATATCGTTGGCAATTTTTTAAGAGTTATATTCATTTCTTTAATTATTAATTAAAAAAAAAAATTATTTTGATATCTATTCTTCAGGAAAATTCTGACATTACGCTCTTGAATAATTCTGTCTTCACAATAGAGAAAGATAACGTATAACAATAGACGTGCAAAATGTGATTGTTGTAAAAAATTAAAATAATCAATAAAATTTGCCCCATTTTAACCTTCTATATTGCATGCTCATGGAAGGAGTCTTTATTCTTCATTTTTACTTTAAGAAAACGACACCCAACACTAGATTGCTTAGTATCACTAATTTTAATAAGGATAAATAGTATATATTTTATGTTACCCGGATCGAAACATACCTGATGAAGGCCGAATATAAACAGAAATTCAAACCGAAGTAACTATTGTGAACTAATGAACACATAATACACTGTACATATAAATATATCCCTAAATTTTCACCGACACTGATTGGTTGATAACAATTTTATAATAAAACAATTTATTACGCAGTAAAAACATAATAATTAATCAAGTGTTAGAAGTAATCCGCCACAAAAAAGAACAAAACAACAGGACAATCGTATTAAAATAGCAGTTCAAAACAATTCATTATTTTTTTCAATTGCCATGCAAAGGGATACACATGTGTGAACAGGAATTAATGCAAACGGTTATAATATTAATATATATATATATATATATATATATATATATATATATATATATATATATATATATATATATATATAATGTAAATCTATCTAAACACGGTGTGCGAAAAAACTGGATAGCACAATTTTCAAACAAATTGGTATCCGAGGAAAAATGGAAAAAAAACGAACCCCCCCCCCGAATAGGGCGAAAGAAATCGTCTAGTACCTTAAGTTTCTGGTACAAAAGCACAATTGTATTAAAATAGCAGTTCAAGACAATTCATTATTTGTTCAATTGCCATGAAAAGGCATAAACATCTGTGTGAACAGGAATTAATGCAAACGGTAATATATATATATATATATATATATATATATATATATATATATATAATGTAAATGTATTTAAGTACGGTGGGCGAAAAAACTGGATAGCACAATTTTCAAACAAATTGGTATCTTAGGAAAAATGGAAGAAAACGAAAGCCCGAGAAACCCCCGAATAGGGCGAAAGAAATCGTCTAGTACCCTAAGTTTCTGGTACAAACAAAAAAAAAATTCCTAGCGAGTCATAAATTAAAACAAAGAGGCTCAATACACTAAGCAGAGCAAAACTAAACTAAATAAATCCTAATGAGCCAGGTACTACCTCCCTATTAGATTAACTCATTAAGATTTATTATATATATATATATATATATATATATATAAAGTTGTTGACTGGAAATTTCATAGGCTGACTATGAAGCAGTGAGGTTAGAGCTATGAAATCTTGTATGCATTAATTTAAACTCTTCTTAAATACATTGTTACTTTCCATGTAAACTGACATCTGATTTTTCAAAGATGTCAGTTAATCTTGTTTGTCAAAAAGTATATATGACGTCATCATGACTGCGATACTGCCTAATATTTTTCATGTTAGAGAACAGATGATAGTCAGATTAGAAGGTGGAGGATTATCAACCAGTTCAACAAGCCAAAGTTACGCACAGCAGCCACTGAAGCTTTTATACTGGAGCAATCTCCTGATGTAACAAGGCATCTTTCAGCATCTTTCTGGGCGTTTGTTCTTGACAACCTTTGGTAACTGCCTCAGTAATTTTGCATAGTACTCTCCATTTATGGTGTAGTTCTTTTGAAGATAATCAGTAAGCACAATGCCATCATCTTCCCTAAAGTTGAAATGACCTTGGCTTACTTCAGAGCAAGTGAGGAGGGGGTGTTTCCAATGTCTGCCCTACGACTTTGTCTATAAATCAAAGTAATCAACCCAACAATCACTTTGGGTTAGGAAACATGCAAGGGAGTCACTTGGATCTGACTCAAACAATGACAGATTTTCTTATGATGTGGTCAGCAGCAGCGCTTTTGATCGGGTGCCTGGATTTGTGGTACCCACCAAGTCTTTGTCATGCCAAGTTAGTTGCGAAAAATATTCACAATTGTCTCCCAGGATTTGCTTTCCTCGGTGAGAACTTGGGTCATCTTAAAGACCTCCCATCACTTGCCCTTCTAGATTAAGCTGCCCATTTTTGCAGTCTTTATGGAGCTGTTGCGTCATCCTCCAATATAGTATCAATGTCATCATGAATGTCTTTGAGGGCTAAATACTTTTTAGTAGGTACTTAGAAACGCCATAATGCGAAATCTTGTCCATTTTTAAGAGAGGTCGCTACAAAATACTGTTAGTCCTCTTTGAATCTTCAGACGTTAGTTTACACGGAAAACAACAATGCATTTACAAATAAAAGTGTTGAAATTAATGCATGCAAGATTTCACAGTTCTAGCACCGCTCCTTCATTGAAATATAGATTTTTCCTTACCGTTTATATCTCCAGGTACTGATTGAAACACTGTTTTATATATATATATATATATATATATATATATATATATATATATATATATATATATAAACAACAGGAGAATAAAATCTATAATAATTATAGGATTTCACCTTAGATCTCTTAGGATATGTAGCCCTGAATGCATTAATAAAGAAGATTATATTGGGAACATTTTCTATTAGGTTGGTGCAAAATAATGTCGTTTTCTCACATATGATACTATGTGAGAAAACAACATTATTTTTGCACCAACCTAATAACTTCTACACTACCCATAACATTTCATCTTAAATTAAAAAAAATCAATCTCACAAAATCCATAAATACTAATAAATACTTCCAACAAAAATTATACAAAATTCATAATCCCACCCTCCAACGCTTCAGCTAAGCTGGCAAATGAACTAGTCATTCCTAATACGAGGATAGCTACATCCACCTCCATATCTATCGGAGCTATGATCAGGATGAAAAATAAAATAATAAAAAAAAAACAATTGAAATGCCGGGATTTATCAAATTAAATGTCTAAAGTGCGATAGCATATACATTGGTGAGACGTTACGTGATCTGAAGACGTGCATCCATGAACACAAAAATGATTTACGTTTAGATAAACATTCAAATTCTCTGGCATTACACCGCAACAACTAATGACATAATTTCACCAATGCCAGCCTTATCAAATAATAAAATAGCTCTTTAAAGGGAAATATTATGGAAATATATTTATAGCAATATTACCAACTATTAACACACGTTAAAAACAACATTACATCGCCATTTTTCTATAGATCCATTATTAGTGAATCTAACTCATCACTTCCGAATACATAAAAATCAACATATATAAAAATATATATATAGAGAGAGAGAGGTATACTTTGATGAAAAATCTAACCAAAGAAAACTTTACGAAACATGGTGCAGCGTCTCACTAATCTTTACACACTTTAGCTTCCAGAATATTTTCTTACACTTATTTGAATTTTATTGTTACGTGAGACGTATCCAACCAAGACATCCTACTGCATCTTACTGATTTTTACACACATTAGCGTCGAGAATGTTTGCCACACATATTTGATTATTATCTGTCGACAGAGAAAAAGTCGCTTCACACTGTCAATTCCTAAGAAAAGACAACCCGAGTCGTAACTCGAGTTCACCCTCTCGCGATCTGCAGACGAATGTGCATATATATATATATATATATATATATATATATATATATATATATATATATATATATATATATATATAGTGTGTGTGTATGTGCATGCTCAAATTTGAAGTAATGGGAATATGTCGGATTAATAAAACTCTTTCGATATATATATATATATATATATATATTTATATATATATATATATATGATAGTGATATATATTAGGTTGGTGCAAAAATAATGACGTAATAATGTCGTTTTTTGACGTTAAAAATACGTCAAAAACGACATTATTACGTCATTATTTTTGCAACAAACTAATAGAACAATACTTGGTAAATTTTATAACAAAGTCGAAAAAGTTTATTTGTGACGCAACTTTAGCAAAAATTACTCATTAATTATTTCGATGACACAATTAGTACGATTAACAAAATTAGTCCGATGTAGTCCTGAAAGACGATACGCGACAGAAGTTAACTTTTTCTGTTTTGTCATATATATATATATATATATATATATATATATATATATATGTAATGTGGACGCACATCTACTAGGGCGGCTAGCCAATCCCTGTTGCAGACGCTTTCTCAGGGACATTTGTGTCTGTTCAACACCCACAGGAACCAGCTGCAACTATGGTGAGCGGACTTTAGGTACACTTTCTGGGGGAGAGTGCGTTATCTTGTGTGATCAACAGTCTGAACAAGGCCAGCACCCACAAAGCCTCGGTCTCTCGAATTTTTGCTCACAAGGCATGGTTCAACCCGTGGTATAGTTTCAAAATACTTTCTAAATGTACCACACGCTACGATCACCCCCCCACCACCCGGACCGATAACCTCACGTAGTTAAGTTCCTGACAAATCAACCCTGGTCTTAGGGTCAGAAAGCGAACGTTCTAACCAAACGATATATATATATATATATATATATATATATATATATATATATATATATATATATATATATATATATATATGATATTCTCTTATACGAAAGTAACCATAGTATATAGAATTACGGCATAATATATTCAGATGATAACACGATGTATTGTTGCACGTACACAATATGGGTGTACGTCAAAATATATTACAGATCAATGGAGATAAGACTGGCTTGTATCATTCAATATGTCCAAAACCAAGCCAGTAATGTTTCATCACCAACAGACAGATCATAAATTTGCTCCAATCCTGATAAACGATCCTAACCGTAATGAGGCTCTTTGCATCGAACGTCCATTGGACGTAAATCTCACTGCAGACCTCAAATGATACATGTATATTCATACCATGGCTAAAGATGCTGAAAGAATATCTTTATATCGCCCCAGAAAATACCTTAGCCCTGTTACCATGATTTATCTTTACAAGTGTCAGATCAGACCAAGATTGGAGCATTGCTGCCATATTTGAAATGAGCCTTATCACACAGACGAAACGTTGCTGGCTTGTCAATACTCTATCGCTATTACCATGAGACATTTTCAAACGAGTTACATTCATTTGTCCTTCAGATATTCAGAGTTAAGATCCGCTATTTCGTGTTCAATGGGGTAAATCATACGCATTCCCTTTCAGTTCCTTTGGCAAGCGTCACGCAGACAGTTCCTTCGCCAAAAAGCATTTACTTTGCGAAACATTCTTCCGAGAGGAAGCTTCCCCGACCAGTACAGTCCTAACCATTTCACGTCCAGAGTGGTGATTTATTGCGCATGAAAACATGGGGAATAGGTTGAGGTTGGCCGACACTAACTATCTTATAACGAGCTAATCAGATTCACGACCCATTCATTCATTACAATTTACACAACTACCACAAGTACTCGTCCGCCATCAATTGACGTCCAGAGTCAACCGATATCGATCCTATATATCCTTAATGATATGCTCTCCTTTCTTCCTCTCTTACGCTTGCTTACCACAATCTCATACTGATCCCTCTATCTTGAGCTGTCCTTGACTCTTGTATTGCGGGCATATAGAAAATAATAATAATTAATATATCAGTAACCATTGTATTGTATCTTGACCACTGACAATCCCTTTTTTAAGCGTTCATGTAGCAAACTAATTTGCATTTTGTGTATGCATACAAACTTTTGATCTTTCGTCATTTGGTGAGTAAGACTTAGCTTACTTCCAAATCACTGAAATTTTTTACTTCGAAATGCGGACCTAAAGTATATATATATATATATATATATATATATATATATATATATATATATATATATATATATATAGGAACGAGGTTGGTGTTGAGACACTTCAAAAAATTGAATTCAATATTTTCATAGAGAAACGAATTCCACATTTTTAGAAGGAATGCATTTCAAAACCTTTTCATATACATTTTTACATAAAGGATTACAAAAAATGAACATACGAAAAAAGAAATCGGACTTATGTGTGCACAGATAACAAATCAATTAAAAAAAACATTTAATTCTTTACTACAATGAAATGTATGCAAGTGCGTGTGCGTATATGTGTGTGAATGTGTCTGTGTGATGCGTAAGTAAAAAATTTGCAGGGGAGGGCTTAAAGAAATTTCCCTCAGCAGGGACAAGACTCATGTTGATGCTGATACATCTCAGTGTGAAAGAGAGAAAGGGGATAATTTAACTGTCCTATTATAGTCCTTATCTTCGATCCAATACATAACGTCTTTCGATGTTTCCCGCCTGGAAAATGAGCTGTATAACGAAGATACTTCTCCGAAAGTCAACATTTTATAAAACTCTTTCAAAATAAAAAAATATTACTATAGATTTATTTAATTGTATCCCCGGCTATGAGTTAAATAGTAAATTAGACTAGTCTCTCTAGACTTGGGGGAAAACAGTCTAACTTAGAATTCCAAAGCGTGGAGAAGGCAAGAAGAAGCCTTTCCACTACCATTCCTATGAATGAATGGCAACAGAGTTTAAAAAGGAAGCTGTGGAGAGTCATGATTGCCTACATTTTCTGAAGACCTGGTATTAAAAATTTGTTTGAACTAGTACCGATTTTTATTGTTTCAATTCAAGAATTTTGGAGTTTTTTTATTCTCTCGTTGGTAAACTAGGAATTTTGAACTGAAACCATTCATGGAGTCACCACTGCAGAACGAATAATTAGCGAGATGCTGTTAACTGATTCAAGATATTCTTGAGATATTCAAAACTTGTTTTCATGATTTTCTTGCAATGTTTTTATCACGAATGTCTAGACAAGTGCCCTTGGATGAAAACAAAAGAAATCTAAACGGTTAGGGTTGGGTTTCTGTAACCGGTTACCACCATGATCTAATCGGTAAAGAAGCTGCCTCGGGAGGTGCAGGCTTCACGAGAAAAAATGGATGCGCGTCGGTTTATTATTCACTATCTATCTATTTTGCACACTAAAGATTCAAGAATGTGAAGCTTACGGCCACAACACGTTGAAACAACGGTTCCAGTTAGATCCGGATTAAGCAACGTCAAGCCTGGTCAGCATCTAGACGGATGACCGCTCGGGAATACTAGATGATGTAAGCTTGGGTGTGCGGTTGGTGTAATGGATAATTGTATCGTATTGTTAATCGGAGAGCCGAGTTCCAATTCCCGCTGGGGTCGTTATATTCACTTATACGCAAATGCCCTTTGGAAAAGTGTGAATCTATCTTTTCTCCCCTCAGCTATGGCTTAGCAAGATGTGTATCGATAAAAAAAACATTTTTGTCTCACAATCTGAAAGTATTTTCTGGCTTTAAAAAACTTGCAAAGGGTTGATAAGCCGTAAAAAAACGAATGAATCAATCAAGAATGAGAGGTTATGTTGAAAAGAAAGATAATTTTATGTAATACAAGGAAGAATTATTAATTCTAATAATGAAATAAAAATGTTGCTAAAATTCGCGTTGAGGATTTATTCACAGCGGCGCTCAACTTATGTGTTATGATCAATTTCTAGCCGGACCCACTTCGTTTGCTTTCCCACAAATATACTTGGAAAATGTATATTTCGCAACTAGGGATTAGCATGAGGTCAAACTCGGCTCTGTTAGTTGGCTAGATAGGTGAGCGTTTGGTAACATCAGGTGCTTTAAGCTTGAGTTTGTGGGTGGTGTTATTGCAAATGGCTCGGGATTTGAAATCGGAGAGACGAGTTCCATTTCCAGTTGGTTTCATTATATTCACTTACTCGCAAATACCCTTTGGAAAAATATTCATCCGCTTCTTCTTCCACCCAACTACGGATTAATTGGTAAGATTCTTATCACTAAACACTTATTATTGAAAAAGATCATACAGTCTGACTTTAAATAACTTGCAAAGGTTTGATAAGCTTTAAAAAACGAATCAATCAGTAAATCAATCTATTTTATATCTCCACGCCATATATCTCCCTGGGTATGACGATAAACTACATCTGGCAGCAAGGCCTCTGATCAGGAAGTTTTATGAAACCACCTCATAATTGCTGTTATAGACCAGGTCTACTCTGACCCGGATTGGTAGCAACTGTTAGGATCCCATCTATGTGCAAATAATAAATTCCTAAATTGGGGTGAAAACATTATGAAAGTCTAAATGTACATTTTTGCAGTAAGAAAAATTACCATCAATACATTATTGGAAAAAAAAAATACCAGTAATACTTTTTTTTATAAAATAATTACCGGGGCTCCAGGATTAAATGACCCATAAGGAGATGAGATGCCGTTAAACAAACCAAACCAATCAACGCCATTTAGTTTTGATTGGTGCTGCTATGTTCTATATACCGTCCATTTTCTATTATAGTATGATATCTATTATTTATTTTCTACTATGGTATGATATTTACCAACTGTTGGCAGTATGAAATATGTTAGAGTTAGGGTTAAAGTTAAGTGTTATGATTAGGAGTTAGGGTTAGTGTTATGGTTAGTGTTAGAGTTAGGGTTAAAGTTAAAAGTTATGGTTAGTTGTTAGGGTTAGTGTTATGGTTAGTGTTAAAGTTAGGGTTAAAGTTAAGTATTATGATTAGGAGTTATGGTTAGTGTTATGGTTAGTGTTAAAGTTAGGGTTAAAGTTAAGTGTTATGATTAAAAGTTATGGTTAGTGTTATGGTTAGTGTTAAAGTTAGGGTTAAAGTTAGGGATTTTTGGTTAGGTGTTAGGGTTGGATTTAGGCTTAGGGTTAAAGGCAGTGAACTGGTTATGTAATAAAAATCATTAATAATTTTTGTCATGAAAAAATAATAAAAATCACCAAATACTGATTTTAATGTTTGTTAACTGATTTGACGTTATTTAAAAGAACAGTAAATAGTTCATCGTTTTTCCTGAGCATTTTCCAGCAAAGTGCTTCAACATTTACGATAGGGTCAGAAATGCCTCAGTAGACATGACACTAAAGTAGCACCGCTTGGGTTTTCCAACAATTAATCGTCTTGTCTGGATTCTGCGATGAAATTCTTTTAGTAATTCTTTTTATTGCTGCTAGATACACGATCTTTGTTATCTGTCTATATTTCTGAGATGAGGTATTATGTATACTATTTACATTGTTCGGACTATCGTCCTCATCTTTATTGCCATATTTATCACAAAATCTCGGTCGTTGTACGCTCCGGCCTTCTTCAGGTGGTTGAAATGTCGAACTGAAACTAGAATGTTGTATTTTCACGCGCCATGTTTAATGGATGTCAGTTATCAGTTATCTACTGTTAATTCCCCTTCTCCAATTTCTCGACTGTCTTCACCAGGTATTGAACTCACAACTCTTTGGGTTCTCAAGGACACATGACACAGTGGATAAAGGCGTTAGTTAGATCCATTGACAGGACCCAAAGAGTGTAAGTTCAATATCTGGTTAAGGCGGTGAAGAACTTGGAGAGGAGAATTAAAAGAAGATAACTGATAATTTACATACATTAGACATGGCACGTGAAACTAGAACAGTCTACCCCGGCGAGCGAAATAAAGGGCTCAGTTCGACATCCGGTCGAAACGTTGTGATAAATATGACAACGAAGATGAGAACGGTAGTCTGAACAATGTAAATAGTGTACGATCTTTCTTTTCATATAAGCAACTCGTGTATAAATAAATCCGTTCATAATTGACTAAATCTTAAGCAACTTCGCAACTGGCGTCAATGTGTCTTCATCAAGTGAAAAGAATAGAAAATAAAATAAAAGGAAAAGCAATTTATACGTTATAAATACGTTATTTTCTTCTGCGTTAAAGTCTGCTAATTCTATGATTTTAGTTACAGTGAAAATTCTAAGCAAGCATTTAAACAGTTGTATTCAAATCTGAAAAAATATTAATATTAGTATTAATTAGTATTAGTATTAGTATTAGTAAGCTTATCTGATCGGCTCAATAAAGTCAAATTGGCAGCTAACCTAAAAATGGATCTACAATCTGTTTTAAATGGCACAAGGAATTGTTTGTCATTTTTAACCCTCCATAAACGAAACTGCACTCTTTTAATTATCTGATAGAACCCATCTTAACTTCTATCAATATGGCTGATGCTAACCTCCAGAAGAGTGACTCATTGCGCATTCTCGAAATAACGTTTTCAATTGACATGAAAGAGAAACAGCATATTAATTGTTAATTCTGCAGCTAAGAAAATTGGTTTGCTACGTCGTTCTGGACAATTTTTCTCCTTACAGATCTATGTTACATGTATATAAGTTTACTATTCATGCTCGTTTTGAATATTACTTCAACATTTGGTCTGGTCTTCCTGTTATATATATATATATATATATATATATATATATATATATATATATATATAGAGAGAGAGAGAGAGAGAGAGAGAGAGAGAGAGAGATTCTTGATAAAAATTCGAAGAAGAAATTGTAATGTCCTGACCTGTTACTGGGCTTCATTCCTTTTAACAGCACCTAACATAGCTTCCTTGCGCCTTCATTATAAATACTTTCATCGTAATTGTTCTGATGAAACTTCATTTATTTTGCCTGGATTATATATATTTAAGCTCAGTATTAGATTGGCTGCAAGATTTCATCATTTTACAGTTGAAATGACTAGATGTAACTGTAAGTTCTGTGTTAACAATTTCTTCTAATGAACTTCTCGCTTGTGGAACTCTCTTCCGGCTTCTTGGTTCCCAGTCAAGTTTGATCTTCAAAAATTTAAACGCAATATCAATCATTATCTACTGTCTTCTTAATTATTTTGGGTTTATTATCCTCTCTGTTTAGTTGTTTTTTTCTAATATTCTATAAAACTCAGTAACCTCTTGCGTCCTAGTGGCTTTATTGCCTTTCTTAGTGGTAAAATGGCAACTCGAAAAAACAAAATTAAATAAAAAATAAAAGTAAACTTAGACAAAAAGCGTTAATAAATAAATCATTTTATACTATATTCAAGAATTTTACCAGTTTTAGAAATTTGCTTACATTAACTTGTGTATTCTTTCATATTTATTTGAACCAAACATAACAAATAAGCAAATCTTTCAACAACTTGAGAGCTAATTCGTCCACACAAATGAAGCAGCCACTGTACTAGTCAGAATCCGAAGATGTTTATTAATAAAAATCATATATCAAATTCCAGCATGAATTATCCTCCTGGAATTTAAAAGTCAAAGGTTATTTGAGATGTGATATTATGATAAAAAAAAAAAACAAACAAACAAAAATACTATTCTAAAATTAAGGTTTGTTACAATTTTGTTGCAAACTAACAGAATTTTTTTTGAAAAAAAGAAAAAAGAAAAAGAAGCTTATTGATAGACGAGGTGCGATTCTATTTTCAGGGAGAGCGTAAATTCCGCCATCTTTAACGTTTTATTGGAAATAGAAGCGGAAATAATGACGACTGCATTATGAATGTCAGAAGATGGATTTCCTTCGGCAGAAACGTAAAGTGAATTATGAAATCTTGTTAACCTTCTAGCCTGTCGGAGTTTTATCAATAATTCAAACGTATGTTTGCTTTTCATTGTAGCTGTGCTTCTCGCGTGAGTGGCTCTTCCTATTTGTCAGCTTCACGATCGGAAAGCAAGCGTCTAAATGGTTAGAAGCATTATTCCAACACAACGAAAACCAATTTCTCCATTATTAGTTAGCCATCATGTTGCTTTCTCTTTGAATGTAAACGTAATTTGTTATATCTCAAAGTAACTAATTCGCTTACTACACATTTCTTGCGTCGGACAAATGTATCTTTCTTCGTGGGTTTTATTCCAATATTTTTCATGTTGTGCCCTTTTTAAGTTCGTAATATTCCGGCAATGTTGAAAAGAACGAATAATTTGACATATATATTTTCGTTCCTATCCACTCGATATTTTACCGAATTGTAGCAACTCGGAAACAAAATTAACTAATAATTCATTCATATTTAAATATTTTACAACATATATCTTGAAATTTTCTTTTTTTTTTCATTTTTTTTTCCAGTAAGATTCACCCTGTACAAGGCCCGTGGTAGAGGGTTATGTTAGAAAGCAGTTTGTACGGATCGGAGAGGAAGGTAATAGTTAATCCTAGACTTGAACAGATTAAGATTGTAGTGTTCGGGGAAATATCCTCTTGGGAGTCGGTTCGCAGAACAGTGGTTCATATATATTAGTAAGATTCACCCTGTATAAAGCCCGGAGACCACTTGAGGTAGAGGGTTACGTCAGGAGGAACTTTGTATGGATAGGAAAGAATGATAACAGTTAACCCTAGACTTGAGCTGAAGATTGAAGTGATCGGGGAAACATTCACTTGGGAATCGCTTCCACAGAGCAGTGGTCCGCAGGAGGAAACTGTTCGAGTGGAACCTATTCTCACCGATGGAATACAGAGGAAATGTAGGGGGTTTGCTACAATGTAAGTGGCATTGCGGGTCCTTGCCGAGAAGGTTAGGCCTGACGGAATCATGCAGTGATGCAGTTCGTCCAAGCATTTTCTGTGAAAGTAGCGATAGAGCAGCGAGAAGTTTGCCACATTCCGCATGTGAGAAAGAGTTTAGAGAGTGGAAAATTATTCGTAACCCACAAGGACTCGGAGACGCTTTTGGACTCGTGACTAGAAAATGCAGCCTGGACAGCTTTCGCCCAAATATAACAACAGTATCCCTATTCTTGGCCTTATCTGGCCCCTGTAAAGGTAGAGAATAATACGTGGAGTCAGGTATTTACTGGAGCAGGACAGAATGTGGATTTAAATAATATAAAAGATTATATTATTTACTCTGTATCTTAAATCGTTTGGTAATCTTTTGATATATATCAATATAACAAAGAAAGCGTTTTAAAATGCATTTTTATATAATAAATCTCAGTTCTTTACTCGCTACTTCAGGAGTGAGACCGGCTCTCAAATATGAGTTGACATGAAAGCTGATGAAGATATGTGCTGTACCTTTCAGTATCAAAGCAGTATACCATTATTGCATTATAGGTTAATAACGCAGATCGCTATGCTACCTTTGTTATACAAACTGAGAGGATTTGGCAATTTCTCATTCTATCCACGTATAAACGTGATGTTACTGGAATGAAACTAACCATGTGTCACATATCGCCTTTAAAGAAGTAAACGCCTAAATAGTTAGTTTCCAAGAAAACGAAAAAGAACTTCTACATTATTAGTTCGACATCTTTCTCTTTCGATATTAATATCATTTACTGTTTCCGTTTGCTGATCTCTCTTTTCGCTTGCTGATCTCTCTTTTCGCTTGCTGATCCTTCTTTTCGCTTGCTGATCTCTCTTTTCGTTTGCTGATCCCTCTTTTCGCTTGCTGATCTCTCTTTTCGCTTGCTGATCTCTCTTTTCGTTTGCTGATCCCTCTTTTCGTTTGCTGATCTCTCTTTTCGTTTGCTGGTCCCTCTTCATATATCTGTAATTTCCTAACCTTCCGTGAATTTGATACGCATTCCCTTTCCTTTCTACACAGAGCCCAGTAAAAAACGACATATTTATTATCACTGTTTTAACTATCAGTAATAATTGTCCTTGAATAAATTTCTCGAATATTCCTGACTTTGAATAATCATTCGACTCTCGCGTAATTCCTTAACTCTGATTGGTTCTTTTTATGATTTATTAATCGCTATTGGATGTTGTGACTCGTCATTTAAAGGTTATTTGCAGACAACTTCCGTTTTTCGTTCTTCCCTTCTCGTATGGGGAAACAGCTCACTGGTTTTGAGAGTCAAGTTATCGTACTTTTAAAAGAAAAACATCCGACCTGAGGATTGACGAAATGTACTGAAAAATTCTTCCTGAATCTTTCAGAGTCATCAGTCGTCACTAGTTTTCAGCGGTTGTCTCGCGTCTTTCTGAACTTACCACTTTTTACTGGGCACCCTACAGTTTACATTTGATGTATTTATAATGAAAATTCTGAACTCGGAAGCGGTAATTCCTACTTCTAAGTAGCATATATTTCTGCACTACCTAAGCTACACTAACTAATCTAGGGCTTGAACTCGCGGTTTTCAGTGATACAAATGATAGTAATGTTTTGTAGTTATCATACAGAGCACTGCTGGCTAAAGATGGAAAGGCTAATTGAAATGATAACGAAATACTGATGTTCACAAATACAAAACAATGCTAATCAAATAAACATAAATACTATCCCGAAGCAAGAGAAATACATTATATTTACATAATTAAAAACATCACTATATTATTTGTTGTAACCTAAAGAAGGTTACTGTATAGAATAATCAAACGATGGTTGGTATTGAACGATAATACTTAGGACAATAACAACACCTATAAGATTCGCCAGCGGCGCGTAGAAGTAGTCAACTGCTAGAAGTGAGTCAAGTGAATTCCACAATGAATCTCCAACTGCAGGATATCTACCAACCGCCTCACGCGTTCAGATGTGGCACAAGTGTCAATTTAATGTGGGGTATCTGAGTCCGTAAACAGCAAAAAATTATCCAAGGTATAAAACGGGTTGGTTAGCTGTTACCCGAGACGAGACTCTACCCTTCGACTTAGCCTCGTCTGGGGATCCTCTCTGCCCGGAAGCAGAGAGTTTGACCAGCACAGCTGGAGACGAATCTCCAACTGCAGACCAACATACAGTATTTACTACTGTATCTATGTGAAGGAGACATAGCCATTATCGTCCGTAGGTATGTTACAGCATTATTATAACTAAATACTTTTTTAATCGTTTCACACCAAGCAAGGCAATAAAACCACTAAGACCCAAGGGGTTACGGAATGTTAGAGAATATGGAAAAAAACACAATTAAGCTGAGAGAATAAAAATAATAAATGAACAAGAATTAAGATGGCAGCAGATAACGATTGACATTACATCTAAATTTTTAAAGAACAGAGTTCAATGGAAAGCAAGAGGTTGAATTAGACTTCAACAAACGAGAAGTGTGATAGAAGACACTGTTCGCATAGAACTTGCATCTAACCATTTCAGTTTTAGAATGATGAAACCTTGCCTCCAGTCTTGAACGGCAATTAGATTCTTAAAATCTAGGTAACATATTTGAGAGTTCATCAGAATAATTACCATGAAAATATTTATTGAAAAGGAACAGTTTACCCAGATCATCACACGCCTGCAGAAGATTTTGGCATCCCCAGTTTGGCATGTGGAGCTGTCCTTTTTGCTGACAACTATATATTCTGGCGTGATACAATTGATGTTTTGTCCTTTCTTCTCGCTTTCCTTTTATCTTCTGTAAGATTTTCCTTATTTTCTTTTTTGTCTCTGCTATCAATACTTTAGGGCATAATATACTGCCTCATGGGTTTTATAATTACAATTAGCCCATCATCCAATATCTAAATTCCCGATCATTATAATATTATATTCATGACTAAAATACTACGGTGAAACCCCATAACCACGTTAGTTAGAAGTCAGGATTTTATTAGCAGTGCCGATATGCAATTTGTGTAGATTCAATTTGAAGTTGAATTATTTGGAGTTACTTAATTTTGGTGGGAGGAGCACGATTCCGCTTTGCATGTTTTGATTTAGAGTAAAATTTCCTTTCAGCGTAATTAAGGTGGCCAAGAAGCAAGGGCTGCTCTTTGACAACCCTTTATGGGATATTTATATGTAATTAATATTTCTGTCTTCCATCAGTTCTACCGTTCCCAGTGATATATGATCTTGTATTTTATGACTGGTTAGATGCGATGTCAAAGTCGTTTAAAGACATCGGTTAGCAATTCTTTATCGGCGAACCGAACAAGACAATAGAAGTATAAATATTTTGTATTGATCATAATTCATATCATTATTCCACCTGAATCTTGGCCACGGTTCACCAGAGTGCCATATAATAGTCCTAGATTACAAGGAGGTTTTAAAAAGCCTCACCGCAGATAAATGTTCATCAAGAAAAACTTGTTGACCATTACAGTGGTATCGGGTATGACATAGAATTCAACGACCCACATTTACTATCGTCGACAGATAGACGTGAGTTAAATATTAGTTTGGTTCATAAGTAATTAACCTTTTGTGAGCGAATTGTAATTGCGAATATAACGTCCTGATTACTATTCATACGTAACAATTAAGAATAAAGTTAAGATTAAAGGGAAATAGTGTTATTTTATATAACAATGGAGGCTGCGACATGAAAAAGAAATCAAACGATAATTACTTTTTTCGATCTACGAAATACGATATGATAGTTGGGTGACTTTCTGTAATAAAAATAAGATCCAAGAGTTGGAAGCTTTTTTGATATCAAAAGCTGCAGAATTTTACTCAAAAGATATCGTCTATCTGCTTGATAATGGTAACAAATCATTGCAAATAATGCCGAATATATAACTGAATATATTGGATAAACAAATGCCATTTAATAGAAATTCAAATTTTACTTACCTACAAGTATATAAAATTTCTTAAGACCTCTGCTAAGTATACAGGGCATTGCAAATAATGATGAATACATCACTGAAATACTAAAACAAATCTAGTAAAAATAACAATCAGTTAGACAGTTATGTGCAATGCGTTATACACGGTTACGCGATCATGTATCTTTCGATACATGACTGACGAGGCAGTTTTTTCCCGTAGTAGGTTGCCATTTTTTTCTGCAGTAAACCAGTTGCCATTAAAGGCTATAGACCCGGTCAGTCCTGCTATTTACTCATAGCTGGGGGGTGGTTTGATAAGAAGACGATTTATACCTTTACCAAGGATGTTAGCATGTAAATGAATGTAATGGATTTGACTAAAATACCAAATAAAATAAGGAAATGGGAATAACTAAATAATTAAATACTAAAAATATGTACTAAAGCAAAGACTAAAAGAAATATCATTTAGTAACAATGGCATTTAATCTATCCACAAGGATACTAAAATTTCTTATGATCTGTACCAAGTATACAGGTCATTGTATATAATGGTGGAGACACAATTGAATAAAATACAACTTTACTTAATCTTTTAAAGAATAAAGTTGACAAACAGAAACGGAAAATAATTTAGGAATGCATGGCTCAATGTTATAGATAACAAGCTAATCTGCCTCAGCTATTCATTAGTGTTATGGTTCAGGTTAGGACCAAAGAAGAAGAACACGAACACAAGAGTAGAAATAACGAAGGTATATTACACGAAATAATAATACAAGATATGGAAGGTATTAGTATGACTGTCAGTCTGGTTTGGAGTGAACTACCACCGGCTCGACTCGATTTGGTATCTAGCCACCCCCACGAGGGTTGCATGTAGCCCAAGGCCGAGTTTAACGTGGGTTTCCCAAGCCCGTAGGCTCGGCCAAAAAATGCCCGTAGAAACCGTATAAACGTAATCGGGTTGGTCAACCTCCCCGAACGAGACTCTGCCCTTCGGCGGAGTCTCGTCCGGGTTTCTCTCTGCTCAGAGGCAGAGAGTTCGACCGAGCTTCTCGGCTTGATTCGACCCTCTCTCTTGAGAGGCGTAGTGTTAGGAAGAGTTCATTCTGTATTTATAGGTAAGGACCCATGACAATCAGTATAGAGAATTTAATTCTCCAGTCCTCCAAAATGCAAATTACAAATTGGAGATTCTAAAATCAAACAAGTACAAACATTTAAACATCTAGGAAGTATTCTAACAGAGGACTGAAAGCGCGACACTGAGATCCGAAGACATACTGGCATAGCGAAAGATGCAGAAGCTAAGCTGACTATTAAGAGGCAGATACATATCGTTAGAAACAAGGAAAAGCGTACTGAACTGTGACGTGATATCTGTCCTCCTGCATGGTAGCAACTGCTGGACAATCTCCTCAAAGATGACGAAGAGACTTAAAGCAAAGAGAAAGATGCTGACGATAGCATGGATCGAATATGTAGGCAATGATGAGGTTTTAGAGAAAACGGAAATAAAAAGGTAACTCATACTTAACATCAGGAAGAGGCAGTTGAAATTTTTGATGAGGAAGGAGGGCTTGGAAAACTTGATACTCACAGGACAGACTGAGGGAAAGAGGGACAGAAGAAAGCAGCACTTAACATACTTAATGAGATAGTAGAATAAGGTTTGGGAGAAATAGCAAAAAGATAAAACGAGAGATACAAGAGACAGGAAGATGTAGAGGACTATGATCTTCTACATCCTGAAGGGGCGCCACAATAAAAGAAGACGTCGTAGTACGCACTTTGATTTTATGACATGCTGTTATCTTATGTAGTGAGTTCGATCTTGACTAGTGACCGCCTGTTGTAGTATGTGTCCGACAAAGCTAATTGATATTGACTCAACCTAATACGGTAAAGGAGGAAAAGGAAAAGAGAAAGAATATATTGCTGAAATGACTACCCTCTCTCTCTTTTGTTAACCTTCTCCCTTAGGTACTTCCGCCTTTGTTAACACTGTTGCTTAAGTGTCTATTGAGTCTTGTACTGGGTGAAAATTTACTAAAATAAATAACAAACAAAAAGCAGTTACATGTATATACCTTTCTCGATTCTGATGTTTAGTTACTGTGCGGAAATTGTTTTTGGCACGTTGCGTTCACTTTCGCACATATATCATTCGGAATGTTATGGATTCAGTTCTTCTTCGCCCAGAGCCGAATTGACATTTTAACCAGGGTTGGCAACCAATCTAGATGAAGAATAACTGAACTCAAGGTCGGCTGAGTGCGAGACTGGCAACTCAATCTCGTAAAAACTTACTTGCATCAGAAAGCCTAGCAATATCGCCTTTTTCAATAATAATAAAATGATCATTTAGAATTCTGCGAAACTGATTTAGTACGCATCTTAAAATGACATTCACATTTTAATTAATTCCAGGAAATGACACGAGTCGTTATCATAAGATGTTTTGACATGAAATTTCTGAATGTCAGCATACCTACTCATTCCCAAGCATGCCCATCAGGTGAGGTCCACGCGGCCAGGTCGTGGCTTATAATGCAACAATGTCCAATAGATCTTACAGTTCAAGTATATTACTTATATCTAAATCATAGTGAATGGTGTTCTTCTTTTATAGTGGCTGACAACCACGGATAGCGATCCCAGTCTATCCTGATATTTAACACAATGGGGAGAAAGGAATTTGTTTAAAAACGATTTGTGATTTGACTAGAATTCGAACTCGGCTCTGATATTTCTCGTTCAGAGTCTCTAACCACTTGCTCGAACTGGATATTGCCAAAATAATATTTTAGTCGTGTAACGTGCGGTCTTTCCCCGTGTAGTGGTAAGAGCCAGTTACACGTCTTATTAACATCTGATCCATTCATAATAAGTAGTCCTGGGTAATTGTCTAGACAGAAAAAGAAGGTAGTACTATTTCAGTGACTTGTCAAGCTGAGTATAACTACTAATATCATGACTCTATCGAGTTAAGTATTGTGTCTTGCCAGACCCCATATCATAACACCTCGTTATTTCATAAATAATTTAAAAGATATGACTGAGAAAAGAACATTGGAAGTGCTTGACGAGTGCGTAACTTCGACATTATTCGCGCAGTTTCAGCATCAGTTTTGGACCATATAAAACAACGCCCGACGATACGAAAAAAAGTATTACGAAGCAAGGACATTGGAAACACCCTTCATAAAGTTTATATTTATTGCTGTAAGTTTACGTTGGATGCGTGGGTGGTCTATTGGATAGCCGCTTAGAATGACAAATCGTACAGTCGAATTCCAGTCGAGTTCCTTACATTTCACTTACGTGCAAATACCCTTGGGTAAAGTTTGAAGCAATCATTTCCCTCAATTTATAGGTTAAACAATAGAAATAACTAGGATTTTCAGTCTTGTTTAGTAGACAGTCTAAAAAAAGAACAATTCGGGATTTAATACCGAATGTAGTTGTAGAGAAGGCCCTGCAGCTAAGGAAATATCGTAGAGTTTACAATGACTGTATGGTCCCAACTACGGTCGTCCTATTTTTTCTACGGCGTACTTTTTTTTTAACTGACTATTATTTCAGTCAAATAAACTAACTAATAATCCAATCCTACCAAGTTAGGTATTTCTAACTCCGATTCTTATTATAAGCTCTCCCTTATTAGATTTTGAACAAAATTGCACCCCTTTTTATTTGAAACGTCCATTTTATTTAAAACCAAAGTACATGTAAGGGTGAGCAGGTATTTTCTTAGTGTGACATTTAGGAACAGAAAATTTACCGTAATCAAATCTTAACTGCTCATCTATCAACTGTAACTGTTTATTTCCCTATTGTACTAATGGCCACGGAAAAGGGATGTACTGACTTCTCTCGGCACTGTATTGCTAGGTAATTCGATCAAATATTTCATCCACTGGCATGCCAAGTCAATTGATGATGAAGCGTGAATGAGTAACTGTTTAGACAAACATGTTCTATTAAAGTAAAGCTATGTTGATAATTATATAATATTTCGTTTGACTAGATGTTATTTCTTTGTCTGAATTTTCGATAACTTCTTTTAAAAGTTCCTCCCTGATTTATTCAGAAGAATATATTCATCATTACAGCTCACCGGGCGCCTTCAGATAGATACCTGATCGGGAGAAACGAGAAGTGTAAGGAGCGTACCGAATTCACGTATTCATACGTCTCAGCTACAGAGATTAGGCCAGAGTTTATGCGCCAATGTTTTTTTTACGTGATACAGGATATTTACTTGCCGTCATATGCTGAAAGTATCAGTGTATTTCTCTCCTTATATATAAATATGTATAGTCTAATATTTCTAGTGAAATATCATAGGATATATTCGAGACACCCACGGACGAACATAAAACACTGCAGAGGCAATGGAAAGGTCCGCTTTTCTCTCCCTTTCATTTTTATTCTCCCTCTCTTTCTTTTCCTCTGTCCCTCTATTTCACTCTCACTTTATTTATACCTTTCTGTTTCTCTATTTCTACGTAAATATTTATTCTTGGGATAATCATATATATATATATATATATATATATATATATATATATATATATAATTATTTATTTTAAAAATATGATTCCAACACGCGACATAAGAGTTCTCATGTTTCAAAACAAGAGCCGAAAACTTCAATATAATCATTTGAATTAAATTGAATTAAAGTAAGCTCTGTTCCATCTTCATGCGAAATTTTTTTTTTTGGAATAACCTATTTCTGAAATTTTCGTGTTTTAATTGCAGATTCATTATTGAAATCATAATTTCCATGGTAACTGCCAGCGCGATTGTTCATATAAAGAGGGGAGCAGGGTGTTACTAATTTGTATCAGTATAGAGTTACATTCATAGGTGTCAAGTCAGGGTAAGGTTGAGGTGTCCAAATTTAAAATGGAAGATGATTTCGTCTAGTCGGTTCTATGTGTCTATGGAGAATTATTTATTTTTTATTTTATTTTTTCTGTAAGGGATTTGTGTATAAAAAAAAAAACTGTCGTATATGTGTGCATATATATATATATATATATATATATATATATATATATATATATACATATTTGTGTATATATGTGTGTGTATATATATATATATATATATATATATATATATATATATATATATATATATGTGTGTGTGTGTGTGAAAATATATAGAAAATAGGAAAGAACTGGTTAGGTAAATAATCCAGTGTTCTTTAGTATTTTTGTTATTATTTTTAAAAAGTAGTGCTCAATACAAAAGTAGAGCATAAATATAATTACTTATTTAAAAATATGATTCCAACACACTCCATAAGACTTCTCATGTTTCAAAACAAGAGCCGAAAACTTCAATATAATTATTTGAATTAAAGTATTTCTGTTCCATCTTCAAGCAAAATTTTTTTTGGAAGTCATTTTTTCTCTCACTCTTACTTTACATTTTATTTATCCCTTTTCTGTCTCTCTCTTTATGCATAAATATATATTCTTGGGATTTTCATATATATATATATATATATATATATATATATATATATATATATATATATATATATATATATTGAACAAGGGTTGTGATTTATCCACAGGTTGTGTCTCTGATTTCCTTCTACATTCATTTTTTTCTTTTTATTCTCAGTATAATTATCTGACAGATCGTCGACAATGTTCATGACATGATAGCCTCCGCCAGGACAGCAATACGTCGACTGGAACAAAGCCTCGGTACTCCAAGAAGCCTGGTGTTTCGCCGATAAGGACTTCGAGCAGGGCAAGAAGGTAAACAGGAAGAACTATAGATGGCTCTACACGGACTCCATACTAAACGCAAACCAATTGTGATGGTCTGGGAGATTGTGGAAACGTGGAGACGTTTATGATATCATACAGTCACCCTTCTTTCTGCAATAACAACGCTAATATCTTGCTATGAATCGCGGGGAGACCCAAGATACATTTACGTGAGCCATCATAACTTTGTTCCCCTCGCACATGGCCTATGTTTTATTGGGCGAAAATGTGCATGTTACTCTCTATCATATGGCCACCTATCTCTCCTGAGTTAAGAGTCTTTGTCAACAATGCCTCGGGTGTCATCGAGAATCAGAAAAAAATGATAAAATACAAATAATTTATTATAATTATTCCGAATTTGATTAGATGGCATTCATTAACTCAATTACTGCTAATAAAACAGTTTAATTCGCAATTGAAATTAAGTTAGCGGGGATCATATTATTTCTACTTGCTTCTCTGTTAGTAATTTAATTAGTACATGCGTTGGACGCTGTCTTTAACTTTGATAAATAACGGACTAAGTATTGTAGCCTGTTAGGGGCCAGAAAGAAAAACACGGAAAGAAAAAGATAGGTTGAACAAGTGTATTGAATTAATAGATATATATATATATATATATATATATATATATATATATATATATATATATATATATATATATATATATATATATAAGTAAGAGTGATATCAGTCACAAGGTAGAAGTGTCCGTCTAAACTGTCAGTTTACACTGCGTGTCGACTGCCATATTTAACAGCCCCCACGAGAGTTGTACATGGCACAAGTCCGAGTTTACCGTGGGTTCTCCGAGACCGTAAGCTTGACCAAAAATATTCCCTTAGAACCCGTATAAACAGGTTCAGGGCCTGTCTACCTCCCTGAACGAAACTTTGTCCTTCGGCAAAACCTCGTCTTGGTTCCCTTTTGCCAAAACAGAGAGTTCGACAGAAGTCGCACACAGTCAGAGACTGCGTGCCGACTGAATATTTAAGAGTACCCCCACTAGGAATGTATGTGGCACAAGGCCGAGTTTAACGTGGGTTTCTCCGAGCCCGTAGGCTCAAGCAAAAATATTACCTTAGAACCCGTATAAACGAGTTCAGGACCTGTCTACCTCCCCGGGAGAAAGTTTGCCCTTCGGCAAACGGTCGTCCGGGTTCCTCTCTGCCTAAGCCAAGAGTTCGACAGAGACTGCGTGCCGACTGTATATTTGACTGTCCACCGCCACGAGAAATGCAAGTGGCACAAGGCCGAGTTTAACGTGGGTTTCTCCGAGCCTCTAGGCTCGGCCAAAAATATTGAGGGATTCATTTTTACGGTTTATCAACCCTTTGCAGATTTTTTAAAACCAGAAAATATTTTTTAATTGTAAGAATTTTTTGGGAGATAATAATGGCTTCCTGATACGAATCTTACTAATTAACCTATAGCTAAGGGAGAAGAAGTGGATTTATTGCTTTCCTAAGGGTATATTTACACATAAGTGTATATAACGAACACGACACCGATCTCTGATCAGTTCTTTCATCAAACATTCTGAGCCATTATTTATTACACCACAAGCATATAGAAGCTTACAGCATCTGTTATTTCTAAGCGTTCACCCCTCTAGGTACTGACCAGATTAGACGTTGCTTAACATCGGTGATCTTATGGAAACTGGTATTTCAACGTGATGCAGCTATAAATCAAAGAAAGAAAGAAAGAAAGAAAGGAAGGAAGGAAGGAAGGAAGAAAGAAAGAAAGAAAGAAAGAAGGTGATAATACTCTCAGGCATTTAATGCCTGCTTCAATGAAATAGAAACCCTTGTCAGTTTTTAATCTTTTCCTTTGTAACCTCTTCTTTAAATTTACATTCATACGTATCACTGTTATCGCAATATTTCGTTAAATTTGTTAAGCTCAAATATTTAACGATTTAATAGATGAAATTTCACGGACATTTTATTTTCGCGGACATTTTGATGATATTAGTTCCTTATTAAATAAAGAATTATGATTCGTCAGAAAATTCAAATCAGAAAAGTGTAAAATTTTTAGCTGATATTATTTATTTTTCACAATAAGAAATTAGAAATGTTGACTAATTATTCAACTCCAATTTAGAAAAAATAATAATAATTTTGACAATAAATTAAGTCCTAGTAAAATTGAGCTATGCTTACAGCACTGCATTTTTTATAGGTATTTTCAAAATTGAATATTCATTAAGTTTTACACTATGACAAAAGCATAAGGACTCTAGAAAATAAAGGGTGTCAGTTTCCCTGCTGTTCTTATAAAATTCCGACTGTCTTATCAGTCGTTTCGAAATGTAACGATGTTCAGACTGACACAAGCTTGTAAGATCGGATTTTCCCCCAAAAATTTTAACATTAAAATTCAATATAAAGTTCTGTTCAACTTTAAATCGAGTCTAGAACTTTCCGGAAAATGTGAATAAGACGGTAACAGGTGTAAATGTTTCAACAATTTGTAATATTGTAACCGAGATACATTCCCCAGACGAATTGCCTGAAAATTATATAAAAAAAAAGGTTAAATCTAAAGAAAGCGCATAAAAATACTCATTTAATTATTCGTTAATGTTTTTAGCTTACTAAAATAGTAATTTTATTAGACAAAACAAAAAAGGCATAAACAGCAAAAGAGAAGAAAGGAACCCAGGAAAGAAAGCGTAAAACAGATCTTATTAGATGTGCAAAATTTAATTAATGCAATATAAAAAGACAAAATAAAAAGTAACAAGTGAAAATTACAACTGCAATTGCGGCGAATACAAAAAGAAGAAAAAATAGAAAAAAAACAAAACAAAACGAAAATACTATAAAATAAGCTAACCGTGTATCGCTCCTCTCTCATCGGATCTCGACCGAGAAAATAAAAATATTGTTCCCACTGACTACAAAAGGAGAATATGAGAAAAGAAAATATTCACGTATCAATAATTTTCATGGTAAATGCACTGATGAGCTACTTTCATTGGTGCCCCCATCTCCATGATTTTAGGCGTGGTTCTAGGTTGGCATCTCGGTCCCCACTTTTATTGTCGAAACAGTTAAATGTCACCGCTGCTTCGACTCAACTACCTCTTTTCTCGCACTTCCCGCCAGTGGAACTCCTTTCTTCCCACTTGCTTACCTGATACCTATAATCTTCAAATATTCAAATGTAATGTCATTCGACATCCTTTGATGCCTTGATCCTGATCCCTGTCTTTTTCTATATCCTTTCCTCAAACATCCCTCTTTATTGTTGCCCTCCCTCTCTCTGTAACCCCTTGCGTACTAGTAGCACTCCCGCCTTGTTTGGCATGAAATACTTAATACACGCACACACACACACACACACACACACACACACACACACACACATATATATATATATATATATATATATATATATATATATATATATATATACTGTGCTGTTCGATAAAAGTGACTCACCTGATATTTTTTACTAAATATTCTCTTCTACTTATGGAGCATGTTGCTCAGCTGCTTTCTCGAGAGCCTGTACTTTATAATGCTCCATAATTTTTCTGTGGGGTTGAAGTCAGGAGATTGGGGCGGTTATATCATAACACTCACCTGCTTCTCATCAAAGTATTCCTTCATGAATTTTGATATGTGACAGGGAACATTATCCTGCATAAAAATGAGCTTGGTGGGGTCGATTTGCACCCTTTCAGCAGAAGGGAGCAGACAAGACTTTAAAATTCTCTTGTACTGCCCGCTCCCGAGGGTCTTTTCAATAGGTTTTAAGAAACCAGCTCCATGAAAAGAAAAGCATTCCCAGAACATTATACTGAACGGTGCTTGACAGTACTTACTGCTAAATTCAAAGAGCTTTCAAAGCTTCTTCCTCCGATTTTGAATCACTTATCCTTTGAATTTAGATCAACTTTCGTTTCATCGAAGAGTGCATTTAGTAAAAAAAAAATTAGGTGAGTCACTTTTATCGAAAAGCACTGTATATATATATATATATATATATATATACACCTTTCTCTCTCTCTCTCTCTCTACATATATATATATATATATATATATATATATATATACAGAGAAAGGTATATATATATATATACAGAGAAAGGTGTATATATATATATATATATATATATATATATATATATATATATATAAAAGTGAACATAGAAGTCAACAATTAGAGGCGACAGTCTGTTTCATGCTATATGCAATCGTCAGGACACGTATATTGCATATAGCATGAAACAGACTGTCACCTCTAAGTGTTGACTTCTATGTTCACTTTTATATTTACACACGCTCTATCTCTGATATTGAGCACTTTATTCCATAAATATAGCACACTTTAAGACTATATTTCATTATATATATATATATATATATATATATATATATATATATATATATATATATATATATACAGAGAAAGGTATATCTATATAAACATCACAGTAAGTTCTAACAACCAGTCTTTTTGTTTGTATCAGGATGTTTGTCTTGGTTTAATATAAATTTTCTCATGAAATTTTAAGTGAGAGTTACATTTCAGCAATTTCTAATCTATTCAAACTATTGCTCGTTTTAATTCTGCTATGAATTTCATAACCAGCTGATACGATATACTCTTCGACACTTAAATCAACCTTTTTGTTATTGGACCTCACTACGCATAACCTTCGATTTGTTAACGATTCCCCTCCGAGTTTACGCTATCTATTTTTAATTAAATATCTTATTAGATGTACAAAAATTTAAGTCATGCACTAATAACAGACATAATCGGAAAGAGGCAAAAGCAAACCATGAGTACCGTAGTTGGCTATATGAAAACAACAAAAAATGATAGAAAATTCTATAGAATGTGCGAACGGATTTTCGCTCCATTCCTATCAGAACTCGATCGAGGCAATTACAGTATTGGGCACATCGACTAAAACAAATGAGACATGAGAAAAACACATACATATGTATTAATATTATCTATAGACAGATCACGTTAAATCCTAAAAAAAATCAAAGAAACAATCCTTTTGTTTCCATGAGGGCGGTTGCATTGGTTTAATATACATATTCTCAAGAACTGTCAGATGATAGTCGGAATGTGATCCACTAGAAACTGAGATCACAGTCTCAAGGAAGAATGATGCCCATTCCAAATTTTTAATGTTCTGAGACTCCGGTTTAGCAGAACATTTATGCAAATTTTCAAGTTGATCTTTCCAATACCTTCTGCTATATATTGGACCCTCTAAGTGTTGAGTGGTCCTACCTATGTTGTCAGATTCATACTGGCATTTAATTGGTAAATGAAGGAACTTGTTCGATCTATAGGTAGAGTATTGAATTGATTGCACTGGAAGAAAACATGATTCATGGATTGGCAGAAAAATAGCATTTTCTGATACTGGTAAAGATTTGTTTGAAACATTTCACACAAACTCCCTAATCCAGAGTAATCTGAAATCTAAAAGAGGTTTTTCGGGATCAAAAATATTATATTCATGGAGATATAAAATCTCAGCAAAATTTATACAATCACCATGCCAGATACGTTGATGAAAACCATATTTTTATGTACACTATTTACATTATTCTGACTATGGTCATCATCTTTATTGCCATATTTATCACAACGTTTCGGACGTTGTACGCCTTCTTCAGGTGGTTGGAATGCCGAACTGAACCCTTTATTTCGCTCGCTGGGGTAGACTGGTCTAGTTCCACGTGCCATGTTTAATGGATGTCAGTTATCAGTTATCACCTGTTAATTCATCACTACATGTTCTACGCGCTAAATAAAGGGTTCAGTTCGACATTCCAACCACCTGAAGAAGACCGGAGCGTACAACGACCGAAACGCTGTGATAAATATGGCATCATAGATGAGGACAATAGTCCGAATAATGTAAACAGTGTACATAATACCTCATCTCACAAATATAGACAGATACATATTTTTATGATAAGTTCCTTTAAAATATCAGTCTACTCATCAATTTCTCTGTAAGGACATAATTATTAATTTTATTTTTACATGCGAACTATTATCTTCATCTTTGTTGTTGTTAACTACAGCGTTTCAACCTTTGCGCTCTCCGGCCTTCAGCGAGTTTAATATACACTACCCGGGCCAGGGATTGAACTCGTAATCACTATGACACCAAATACGCGAACTAACATTTTAATCTAATAGACCATGGGGACTAGTGCGTGAAATAGTTGAGCAGTACAAAAAAATAAGAAAGATATCCCTAGCCATGGGAAGTGGAAAGAGAACCTGTAAATTTAATAAAAGTTTTTGTTCGAAATTTTCTGAAAGTTACACGGATAGAGGTAGACCTGAAGAAAACCGGGTGGCACATCGACCGAAACGTTGTGATAAGAACAACAAAGACGGGGACAATAGACCACGTGTAAATAGGGTAAATAAAACTCATTTACGCTGCGGTTCAGCTTAGGTTTCAATTCAAAAAGGAAACTGCATCAATACATCCTCCGAATGGTTTATAGAGGGAAAAATTAGAATCTTCTCGATTGGCTGATCTGAATTAAATCAAATATTTGTGATTTAAATTGCACCCACATAGATAGAATCAATTGGCTCTGAATGATTAAGAATGATTCGACATCGAACAATTTTCGAAAATATCTGATAGAAGGTTACAGAAAACAGATTTTAGCAAATGACCATTGACAAAGACAAACTAAGCGATTTTTAGGTAAAAAGTTTATGCCAAAAGTCATTGCAATAAAATGCTGATAAGAATGGAAAAGAAAAATGAATAATATCTATTTTTATTATTATTAATATTATTAAACGAACAAAATGATTGACGTCACCCTTCCAATATTTTTCAATAGTTAAGAGATGAGAGCGATTTAAGAAAAGATAAAGAAAAAAAGAAAAGTGTTTAACGTAACAGAATGTCTGTCTTTATGTTATATTTCAAAATAATTCAATTGTAAAAATATATAAATCTACAAAAAATTATAAGTCTTTGTACAAACGTTGCTTGTCTAAGATTTGTTACTGATACAGTAATTGCGGCACAAGGCCGAAAAAAGAGGGGAAAAACACACCATGAGTTAACAATCCCAATATGTACTATTGTGCATAATGTATATATATATATATATATATATATATATATATGTGTGTGTGTGTGTGTGTGTGTGTGTGTGTGTATGCGCGTGTGTGTGTGTTTATGTGTGTGTATATATTGTTTGTCCTGTAATGAAAAAAACTGCAGTATTGTTAGAACTAAGCAAATACGGGGTAATTAATCGTAAAATGGAAACAAATATATTATTTGTAGTTAACTCGCGTGCACCTCCATATATATATATATATATATATATATATATATATATATATATACACACATCTCTCTTCAGATGTGAATTGAGCACTCGAGCTGGTGATTTGGCGTTTATATATACTGCGTATATAAATCATTAAAAGATTCCCTTTCTCTGTTGTGCGCCGATAGCTTAGGGGCAGAATCTGACTGATGCCAAATCGATCGAGTTTCATCCCGGCTTGAACCAATCTAGCTGAGGAGATGTGATACAGCGAAATAATCTGCCCCCATACGACATATATATATATATATATATGTATGTATGTATGTATGTATGTATGTATGTATGTGTGTGTGTGTGTTCTCACACGTTTCGGAAGAAGGGATAACAGAAATTACGCACCATATTCCACGAAGTGTTCACTTCCGGTTCCAGTTCTACTCGCGTGAATGTCTCTCAAAGCAAAAGAACCATACCTGCTCTGTTCGTTTACCCATAGCTAAGGGAAGACGGATTCATGACTTTCCCAAGAATATTAGCACTAATAAACGAAACAAAATAGACAGGAATTTAAACTCGATTCGGAGATTTCACAATCCATGCAGAAAAGCGTTGTTTTATTTTTTGTTCTTTTTTTGCCTTTTCTTTTGGCGTGTACGCGCGTGCACAACGGCAGACCTACACCCACACATCTTTTAAATCAAGGATGTTACCGTAGCGATATTTCGAGTTAGCAAGTTTTATTAAATACGTCAGACAAGGAAAATATGTTCAGCCGTTTGGTGATTGCTTTTGCTGTTGGCTTTTTCTTTGCAAATTCCTAGCCAACATCCAGTAACATACTCAACACCAGGAGAAGCTCAGCAAATGTCTTAACATGGCTTCGTTGCATGTTCCATTTAATATATAGGGAAGTCTAAACGCAGGGAAACTGGGAGGAGGTAACCACTCCACTAGATCTCCCAAGAATGCCAGGCAATTCACAGATAATAAAAGAATATGTGGACGTCATCATAGCCTATATCCTGAAGGTATATGACATTAAAATATATTGAACAACAGAATATCCTATATAAATAATGTTGTGTACAAATTACCATGTAGGATCTTTATTAATCTTTGACACATTATAAATGGATTTCTCTGATAATACTGGAATCAAACCACGGTGGATTATTATGGTCTAATGTTAGCATTCTTCATCTTTTACTATATGGGTGATCATAGCTCTCCGCAACTTTCTGCCTTTTGTTGCTCTAAGTAATTCTTGCATCTTTGCTACTCCTTTTTTTTTTATTTGTCCTTGCTCTTCTATACAATCATTCAAAATTTTCACGTCATTTACTCGCTGCGCACGACCACCCCGATTCTTTTTGCATCAGTTTGTCATCTGAGTGTTTTTTTGCTGTTTACAAATAAGATGATAGATTTAATTTTTTGTTTATTTTTAACTTGCAATATGGCTTCCTATTGTATTTTTGTCTTAAACCCTGTTTACCTGCACTGTCATGTAAAATGTCGTGTAAAGGATTTTCAAATTTCTCTGTGTGTGAGTGTTCAACTAAGGGTAACTAGCAGGAGAAACTGGGCCCTATAGCCTTCGTTGGCAACCAGATTAGAAGTTCAAGTGTTAGTCGTTATCTTCCTCTCCAATCAGTATAGACCACTCCTTAATATAACCCTCTAACTCGTGTTGCTCCGGACCTTGTACAGGCTGAATCTTACTGTAAAGAAATACAAAATAAAATAAGGACATATCTGAATTAAAAACCTGACGAGGGTCGTTTGGTCCTTGCGTCACATGATGCACACCAATTCTGTGTATCCGGCTTTTTCCGAAAATTGTGGTTGCTTCTGTTTATTTATTAAACTGTGTGTATTACGTTTATCACCCTCCGCGAAATCTTTGTAAAGAAAAATGCGTTCCCCGGTAGAGAACGAACCTTTGTAGTGGAAACCACCATTTTATCTGTAATGTCCTGAATATTTGATAAACTTTTGTTCGGAAAATATTCGTCCTCTGGCGTTATAAGAATTATTCGGCGTTTGTTTGATCAGGGGGTCCTACTTGACCAAGATGGCCTACGGCATTTCACATCTAATGGCCGTTTCCCATTACGGACGCAGTTTCGTATCCTGCCGGAGGACGCAAAAATTTGTCGAATATTCAGGCTGTTATATGTAAATAAATATTTATACTGTTTAATAAATAAATAAAAACAGAGTATCTACTTAAATATGGGTATCCATTTAAAATTAAAAATATCTGTCAGATGTTGCTGTTTATTATTTTAAATGTTACTTGTAGCTCTACAAATATGTGAGTAGATGGTCTGTTTATTTTTTTTAGAATTATTTTATTTCGTCTACTAGCTTGAACATTCGAGAAATTTTATCAGAGAAAAGATGTTCTAAAGAATTAATGGATTTTTATGTATTAATCAAACATGTTTTATAACATTAATCGTTATTTTTTGTGAATGCCCATAATTGAGTAGACGCCCCTATTATTTTTTAACAGTATTTTATTTCGTCTACTGGCCTGAATATTCGAGAAATCTTTTTACAGAAAACATGAAACCTTTACCAAGATTCGAACCTGTGTCTCTCTTTACCGAGTGTTTGTTTAGACATGCTACACTTGCTACAAAGGAAACATAATGTGGCTCTTAATCGAATAGAGACGACGATATTACGTGTTGAATTCGAAGATAGTATTGCATCATTGATAAGAAGAATACGGGATCAAATTACGTAGAACTAGTGTATGAGTAATGCCTGAAGAAACAGGAAATTAGATGACGTGTTCAAAACATTCGCGTCGCCTATATATCTAGAATTATTTGCTGATAAGCACCAGTATAGGATGTGAAATATTGACGATTTCTTGACTTATAATCGAGGCTAAAAATGATATTGAACAGTTTGGGCTGATGTTGAGCATATTATATTTCCAGCAGTTTGTTATATATGAGAATTGCCAAATCATTCTTATGTCCGAGAATTTGACATTTTTCATTTTCAACATATTTGGTATGTGATATTTGTCCTCCATGTATGACACTGAGTACTGGGCGATCTCAAGCAACTTTAAGACTGGTTAGTACCTCAACTGGTGATCACTTGGAAATAGCACTTGCTTTAAAATTGGAAGATCGTGTGCTCCAATGAATAATGGTTCGGAATTGGAAAACAGTAGAGCCGGGTTCTTGTTTCAGTCTGGTCCATTATATTCACTTAGGGACAAAACCGCCTGGTAAATGTAGGAATCTACCACTTCACTCCCCCAGCTATGGGTTAATTGGTAGGATTTGTATCATAAAAAAATCATTATTATCTTCCAAACTTTCTAACAATGTAAAAATATTTTCTGGCTTTAAATAACCTGCAAACGGTCGAGAAGACGTGAAAAATGACAAAAAGTTTACTTTTTAGATTTTAACATTATAGGGAGGATTGACTCACTTTTCCTGTTTTTATAGAGTTCAAATCGTTAATGCTGCGAGGGAGATATTTTAAACTCTGGAAACCCTTTGCCATAGACTTAATGTCGCTAACGTATTACTGCTTTGTAGCACTTTCCATGGTAAATGATCAGATGAGGTCTATTTTCTACTTTCAGTACCTCCTGTCTTTAAAACTAGGACACGCCAAAGCTAGGAATAAGTAGAACCAACCTAATATTCCTCCGTAGTTTAAACGTAAGAAGAAAATGTTCATCCGGCACGAATAACTGCTATTTTATGTAACAGACTGCTGCGTGGATGCTACCCTGAACATTACAAGACAAATCTTTCTTCTCTTAATTTCTTTCATTTGTTCTGTTCAAAGATAAAATCAATATAAAAAAAAGAACCCTGTTTTTAAAAAGACCTGATCGGGAATGAGGTTAGAAAACGTGTGTTACGTCAGCATTAGGGAAATTTTTACTATGGGAAGCATTCAGTGTGGATAGAACATAGATTTGGAAAATGAGCTGCTAAAACAGTTTCTTCTCGACAGGCGCCAAGTATAGATATTAAACACTGTTTATTCTGTTGGCTGATTTAACGCGATATCAACCGTTGTTGGGTTAGTCAATTCTTATAAGCTTATCACTCACACCAGAACAGAGTTGCTAGGTTTGCGGTTGATTTTGTATTGGAGTTGCTTAAAATGTTGTTTTATTATCATGTTTAGGTAAAAAAAAAGTAAAGAAAGATATTTCAACGTGACTAAACACGTAAAATTCTTAACGTGTTTAGTATGACTTATAATTTAATTCAACGTTTTTTTGAGTAGGTTAAGCTAAGTCAGTAGTGAGGTTACTTAAGGTTTAGTCAAATATGAGAATCGTATATTTAACGCCGAATTTTAAACAAGACCAGATTGAAGTGCAGGTTAGAAAACGTGTTACGTCACCAGTAGGAAAACAAATGAGTTCGGGGAGCATTCAGTTTGGATAAAACTTGGGTCTGGAAAACGAGCTGATAAAAAAAAAAATTCTTTATGACAGGTGCCTCCTGTAAATGTTTAACACCATTTAATCTGTCTATATTTCTGAGGTGAGGTATTATGTACCCTATTTACATTATCCGGACTATTGTCCTCATCTTTGTCGCCAGGAGTTCAATACCCGGTTAAGGCAGTGGAGAACTTGGAGAGGGGACTTAACAGGAGAAAACTGATTGCAGACATCCATTAAACATGGCACGTGGAACTAGAACAGTCTACCCCAGCGAGCGAAATAAAGATTTCAGTTCGACATTCCAACCACCTGAAGAAGGCCGGATTGTACAACGGCCGAAACGTTGTAATAAATATGGCGAGAAAGATGAGGACAATGTTTCGAATAATCTAAATAGGATACCATTTAATCTGTTAATTGATATAACGACATATCAAGCGTTGTTGGATTAAATAATTCTTCTTATAAGATTATAACTTTGACAAGAACGCTATGCGGTTGAATTATTACTGGAGTTACTTAAATGGTTGCTTTAATTTTTATGCGTAGAAAGAAAAAAAGATGATTCAACGGGACTAAACACGCAGAATACTTAACGTGTTTATTATCAGTTTTGGTTTAATTCAACGTTTGTTGAGTTGATTAAGCCAAGTTAATGGTAGGGTACTTTAGGTTTAATCAAATTTGAGAATAGTGACTTATAAGAATATCGTATATCATACAGCACTTTCACTGGATATCCTAATAGCATTGACTATTTGATTTCGCCTTTCACCCACTATGATCACTATGTGATCAATCTTTTCCTCGATGGTGGCAGTTGTAAGACGTCCACACATTGAATCATCTTTAAAATTCTATCTTCCCTCCTAATTTCAACTCTCCACTCTTGCACCTTTTGATAATGCTGAAGCATCATGCCATGATATAGCAACCATGTTAACATAAATGTCCCTGGATGCTAAATCATTTTTCTGTGGGTACTTGATAACCCCATGATGCCAAATTTTATCCATTTTCAAGAGAAGTCGCTACTATTAACCTGGAAAGAAAGAACGCAGTTATTGCAAGAAGATTTAAAATTAATACCTAAGTGATTTTCCAGGCGTAGCTTTGATGTGGCATAAGGCCGAAAGTAGGGGACACATAGTGAGGATCGAACACGCTACTTATTTGTAACTGTTTAGCGAGACAAGCTAGCTAACCATTACTCTCCCTCGAGGTACAAATAAACAAATAAATAATTGTACATAGCTCTAGCATCTTTTATTTATTAGTCAATCAATGATGATTTCAGCCCGCCCTCGTACTAGTAAAACGTTTAGGAGTTTAACTTGTTGGCACTAAATCCCTTTATTTAACGAGTGAGAATGACATTTATTAAATTAAGAATTAATTGTGAAAACTATTTTTATTTATAATATTAGTTAAAACACAAGAACCACTGACTTGATGAGAAGCTCTCTAATCGAATCAGCGATCAAGATGTCTATATTCGGTTATTGGAATTAAAAAAAAAAAATTCGACTGTAACCGATGTCTGACCGTCAAGCGAGAATAAGTATGCAATAGCCAAGTGAGAATATCTTATTTGAATATATACATATTTCCTAAGAATTTATTTGAATTCACTTTAAATAACTCGTCTGATCCCTGTTCATATGCGGGATAAAATTATTTCCAGACATTTCATGCGTCATGGAAAGATACGAGCAGTTTATTTCGGATAATACCAACTATCCACCTTCATGTGTCCACAGACATTTGTACAAGGATATATATTCATGATACTCTGAGATTTTATCCCACAGCGAAAGAATAACTCCCAAAATCTTCTGTATGAATATTTATGTCCAGATCGTAGTCATGATACAAGCTTAACGCTTTTTGTCACGATAACATATGCATTATGTAATAGGAAGATTATATTGCGCCAAATTTATAAACTGAATGTCATTTCCTCGCTTGGAAATCA
>OZ010572.1:101941900-101974400 GCA_963932145.1 Acanthosepion lycidas
TGTCTTATGGAGGCAAGTTATATAAAGTATGATTCAGAATGATACCTGTTAATTACGTTAATAAAAGGCTCCAGAGAAACTGGTATCGTGGTAGATTTTCTAGCTGCAAACGAAAGAAATACGAGTGATTCAACTCCGTGGAATGTCACAGACATAAACGTTTTAATTGGCGGCCTTTAGACGGGGTTTCATCTGAACGTTTGCCACGTAAATAGGGGATTCACTGGTGATTGCATTGCGACGTAGCATCTGTGGGGGTTAAGCTGCAGAATGGATTATAAACCTTCCCCTACAAGGCCACCTAAATTATCTTGTACCCTATCAAAACTGGAACGTGAGGATTGAAAAGCTCCAGCCAAGATATCATAGCAATTCTCTATTTTTGTTCTTATCTGACTCTTGTAGCTATATAGCATGGCAGGAAGAGCCGGGAACTTTTTGGAGCGATAGAATGTGCCAACAATTTTCCAGCGTTTTTAAGAGTGAAACTACTGAACATTCAGAGAGTAACAGGTGAAGATAAATCCACACTACTTTTATTCTTGAGGTACTGGAAATTACAATCTAGTTTTAAAACGAGAGTTAGGTTAAAAGCTTCTTTTTGTTGCTACTTCGACATCAGACAAAATAGTATTACGATCTTTAAAAATATTGATTCGAACCCACGACCTCAGGTCGGCTCACTATTTACATTATTCGGACTATTGTCCTCATCTCTGTTTGCCATATTAATCACAACGTTTCGACCGCTGTACGCTCCAGTCTTCTTCATGTGGTTGGAATATCGAACTGAACCATTTATTACACTCACTGTGGTAGACTGTTCTAGTTCCACGTGCCATGTCTAATGGATGTCAGTTACCAGTTATCTCCTGTTAATTCCCCTCTATAAGTTCTCCACCGCCTTAACCAGGTATTGAGCTCACACTCTTTGGGCCCCGTCACTGGATCTAACTAACGCCTTTATTCCCTGTACCATGTGTCCTTGATGTCCTTCGACATTCCAACCACCTGAAGAAGGCCGGATGGTACAACGGCCAGAATGTGACAAATATGGCGACAAAGATGAGGACAATATTTCGAACAATGTCAATGGTGTACATAATACCTCACCTCAGATACTCATGTCGGTTTTTTGTACTTTAAATCAGTGTAAAATGGTATAGTAAATTTAGATCCTTGAAAATATGAACCCAATTACTTAAATAATGATTAATATATTTTAAACCATTTTTTTTTTCCAAAAAGCAATTATTGTCTAAGCCTATGGGGGAGTCAGTGGAACAAACAAACCTGATCCGAGTAATCCAACGAGACGTTAGTACTGAAGAGAATGTTCATTCTCCCGAGAGTAGTCATATTTATTGATTCGGTCTGCCGTCTCAGATCTAGCACTACTTACATTAGCAAAGATTATGGCATCATATGAACGCCATCATAAAGAAGTACGCACTTTGGAGCACAGGCACATCTCGTATTTGGGATCTTATGTTCTTTGTTGTTAAAACGAGTGCTCAAAAGCGTTTATGCATTTGCTGAGGGTCTCAGGGGAGATGACCTCTTTTGAAATTGACGATAAAAGCATATCGACAGGCATGTTCAGGATGTCTTCAACAGAATGGATTGTCTCGTCATTATCACGGGAAATCGACACACGACAGTAGCGCGTAAAGCAGTCAACTTGCTACTGGCAAACACATACACATACTAATTCAACAAGGCACACTGATACAGACACACAATAATAATAGGTGCTCGCACTTTTAGACATGAGAATTATCAACGGAGCTGTGTAGATTGGAAATTAAGTTTTAGAAATCGATTTACAAAAATAGAATAAAATAAAATAAATGATTTGAACTTTTAACATTGAAGACGACACTAACAAACCGATCGATATTTAGAAAATGACAGTGAAGTTCGATGAATTGATTTGTCAGTATACACAAAGTAGCATGTAGACAAACTAACCAACAGACAAGCACACGCATATTTATATACACATATATAATGTAGATGAAAAAATTAAAAAAAATGATAGCTAGCAATACTAGCAAATAATATACGTAAAATGTATATAGTTTAATTTATTAAATCTAGTGTAATAAGGTGTTCAATATGAGGTTAAAGTGCCAATTAGTATTAAAATAAATGGAAAAACACTAAATACTTACAGAAGATCGACTCAGTGTTTCGCAATTTTTTAATCAGTCACTCGGAGGTGTGAAACTTGGGTTACAACAAGAGAACCACCCTTTCATGGGATTTAAGGATGTTAAAGTTTTCTTGCTTGTTCGAGACAATCTAAGACTATACTGAGTAGGTAAGATCGCTTCTAAGCCTTTATTTTTCTTTTTCTATTTTGAGTATGTTTTTTTTTATTTTTTTTATTTTTATTGGTGACTGCATCTGGATAAGCGTTTTAAGTTTTGACAAGTTGTCTGTTGGTCCCTTGAACTTTTTTTTGTTTTTATTATATATATATATATATATATATATATATATATATATATATATATATATATATATAATAGAGGTTGAACTGTGCATGAAATAGACTTATACATATATTTTTCCATTTTGTCCTATAATTTTCTCATATATATATATATATATATATATATATATATATATATATATATATAAATATATATGTGTGTGTATGTGTGTGTGAAAAGTGTGTGTATATAAATATAAATAAATATATATATATATATATATAATTATTTATATATTATATGCGCGTTACTTTTTAGAAAGCGCTCAATATCAGCGATAGAGCTAACAAACTCACATCTATCCAACCAAATATATATATATATATATATATATATATATATATATATATATATATATATATATATATATATATATATATATATTCGGATGTAATAAGAACTAGAATAATGTAAATTCTAGGTCTCACAGCATTAATTCAAAACAGCGCATAATACCAAGAATAGAGCAATAATTTTTTCATAATAGATTTTTACATGTGGAACACCCAAAATTTCCCACTACAGATGCACATATGGCATTGAAACCAGAATGCATCTTTGTGGTGGGTAATTGATTTTGTCCACATGGAAAAATCTAACATATAAATATATATATATATATATATATATATATATATATATATAGTCTTAAGGTGTGCTATATTTATGGGATAAAGCGCTCAATATCAGAGATAGAGCGTGTGTAAATATAAAAGTGAACATAGAAGTCAACACTTAGAAGCGTTGATTTCTATGTTCAATTTATATATATATATATATATATATATATATATATATATATATATATATATATATAGATAGATAGATAGATAGATAGATAGATAGATATGTACATTAATAAATGGAAGTAAATGAAGGCAAGTTTTCAACCCATTATCAGGCAATGTCAACAATTGTGAAAACAACATTATATATTTTGAAACAAATGTGTATGCAATAAGTTTATAAAATTACAAAAATTCTCAATTTTTTTCTAACGTTTGTTGTATAACGAAGGGTGCACGTTTTATCAAACTATTGACAGACTATCCATAACTTGAGTTGTGAGCTCATCTTCTAGAGAATGTCTCCCACTTGATGGAATATCATGTAGTGTCATTAGGGATTCAATGTTTTAAATTATTCCTTGTTTTATAAGCTCTTACCGTTTCGGCTGCAATATGAAGACTCACATACTCATGTATAAGCCTATTTAATGTATATTGCATATTCATCCGTATATATATATATATATATATATTGTTGTGGATTCTGGGATGAAATCCGGTCTCAAATGAATTACAAACGCAGGAATCAAATATAGCAAATAAATGTAGTGACGTAATAATACAATTGGTAATACGGTTAGTAGATCCAGAAATGCGGTTAGTAGCAATAATAATAATAATAATAATAATAATAATAATAATATATATATATATATATATATATATATATATATATATATATATATATATAGTCTGGGAAATTCAGTATTATCGAAGTAGGACTTCCTTTTGAGTCTACGTGCTCGCAACTGTGACTCCTACAAAGCGGTTACTTCACACTGCCACTCTCTCACTGTCACTCTCGGGTATTCACCGGCAGCAGTACAAGTGCACACCGGGCGAGTCTACTAGTATGAAAAAGGGATGGACCACTTAACATATATATACCGAGTGTAACTGCAAAATTGTCACATCGTGTAATAGCATGTTTATTCAGTTTCTTTATTCCAGGTTTTAACTATCTTGAGACTATTTGTCGTAAGAATCACTGAAAACCACTGTGAGTTATACACCTAGAAAGAGAACAGTTTAAAATCGTTTTGTTTCAGCCTCACTGTCTTTCCAAATGAGCAATGTTGAGAGGAAAAGATCATTCAAGGCTTTCAGTAATGATATCAACGTTTGTACTGTAGCTCCCATCATTCAAGAACCATCAAGAGAATAGTGAATAGGTTTTAAAAAGAGGAAACCTGAATCAGAAGGTCACAACAGGAAGAGCGATCTTCCTTTCAGCTTAGAGGTAAAGAGATCAATTAGAAAAGATACAACTCAATCCATAGGACATTTGGCACGTGAGAGAGGACTTTCGGCCATAACAGTCCAAAGAACAGGGGAAAAAAAGTCTTGTAAATGAAATCGTACGTGAAACGTGTGAGGCACCTTGTGACTCCAGGACAGAAAGTTAGAAGGTTAGAGAGGGCGAAGATCATCTTAAATAAGTTGCAAAATGATCCTGGAATAATATATATATATATATATATATATATATATATATATATATATATATATATATATATTGAACTGTATTTCAATCATTCATGAGCTTCCGATCTTTAACTCTGATTAATTAATGATGAACATGTCCTTTTCATTTATGATCGAATTCCTCACGATCCTTCTGTTAAGCTTGGAGAGTAATTATGCACGTTTATTGCTCAAACAAGAGTACTACAGTGTTATAAAAACATCGGAGAATTCCAGTGACATATCTTTAATTATATCTAAGATACAACGGTTCAAAGCTTAATTTAGCCAATGGACAATTTTGCTTTTACACAATTTTTCTGTTACACTGATATATATATATATATATATATATATATATATATATATATATATATATATATATATATATATAATAAAGTATGTGGAAGTTTTAGATTTCTTAGATGAATTAAAGTCATTATTAATTTAATCTCATTTTTGTTGTCTTTCTCTAAAACCCTGTTTTAGTTTATTCTACAACAGTTGCATATATTAGATGAGATATAAGTTACATATATTAAAGGATATATAAGTAAACATATTAAGATATAAAACTCATATTACAGTGGCAAATCTGTTATAGAACTAATGAAGTAACTTTTTAATGAGTGAATTTTTCAACAAAATCGATATCTATTTTAAAATGTTTGATATTAGAATAACGCCCTTTTAGTGATAGAATCATAAGCCAATGTGTTGAGGTAGCTAATGTTGGCCTTAGGATATGCTCTAATACACATTTCATATGACTTAAAATTCTCTTATAATTGATCAAATTTAAAATATTTCTTGGGGCTTGGAGTGCCCGAACTGCCAGCTGTATGGGATCGTTGAATTCGCTAGGTTTTATTCATAGCCTACATTTTAACAGCTGGATGCTCGAATCTGTTGTTTGTTGCAAAGTGGCAGCCATATCTGTTCAAGCTTCAGGGTCCTAAAAATTTAGCTCTGTCACTGAAATATATTGGAAAATTTTAAGGTTTTCATCTGAAATGACAAAAAAAAAAATATAGTCTCCGCCCTTACCGGGTTTTACATATGTGACAAAAAATTAAATATTAAGTGTCCCTCAATATCTGTCTACATTTCCCAGATGAGGTGTTGTAATTATTTACATTGTTCGGACTACTGTCCTCATCTTTATTGCCATACTAGCAGCATGGCCAAATAACTACAATGCGGGCTGAAAACAACGAAATCTTTGGTTTTCTAGTTAATTATTTCCTCATTTAGAATGAAAGAAATTGTGTGAATCTTTGCTCGTTTGGTGGGTCAGATGAATACATACTTATTAATAACTAGCAGCATGGCCCGGCGTTGCCAGTGCTTGATTAAAAAATCGTACGACTCATACAGCAATCGCTATCACTTGACTTAAAATATTTTTGCCCTTCCTTGCCTTTAAAGAAGTGCCCTTTGCCGTGCTGATGTTGCTACATGCCTTACTTCTTGCCTATCTCACACTACGAATTTTTTCTAAGCTCTATACTAAACATTAAATCTGTTACGAAAAAAGAACTAAACAAAATGAACACAAAACGATCAGCTTTAAAAAAGAACTCGTAACTGGAAAAACCGAATGAAAAAAGAATGTTAACAACAAACACTTTTTCACACCCAACCCAGTTCTGCGGAATCAGAATCGACGTTGAATTTAAGCAAGCGAATGAGCCAAATGGAGTAAAGTGCCATGCAGATTTAAATTTTTCCCACTTGTGACGAATGCAGCTATCGATTTGTTTGCATGCTAGGATGCTAGTTAACATTCGTGTCAGTCAGCTGTTCGCTCTCACGCAGGCCAGTAGAATCTTCCTGCCTATTCGCGGCAGCCAGCTATAGGCTCTCACACTGGCCAGTAGAAAATGGCCACAAACTACATGAAAACCGCCGTAGAAGTATGAAAATCGATTATTTCCACTATCGATGGGAGTTGGGAAATGCAATGTCGGTCTTGGCCATCCCGCTAACTTGGAGCATGTGCATGTAGATTTTGGTGCAAATCCGTCGAAAATTGCGGCCGTGCATTCGTTACACGCTCACACACGCACACACACATATCCTGCCTTTTATAGATAGAGATTCACAACATTTCATGTGTTAGGCCTTTTATAGATGTCTCAGTTGTCTCCCTTTAACTCAAATCTTACATGGCCCAGTGAATCCAACCAACGATTTGTGAGTTGTGAGTTCAATACCTGGCTAATGCAGTGGTGAACAAGCCTCGGAGAGTTGAGTTAAAGAGAGAGGCATGGCATGTGGGACTACAAAAATCTACCCCGAGGGACGAAATAAAGGGTTCAGTTGAAAATTCCATTCGACTGAAGGAGGCCGGAGCGTACAACCGCCGAAACGTCGTGAATATGGCAATAAAAATGAGGACAACAGTTTGAACCGTGTAAATAATGTAAATAACAGTCCCTCAACTACAAGAGGAGATTTATATGCTATTGTTTTCGTGTGGTCAAATAAATGTTCACTGTCCTAGCAATGGATAAAACGTTGATATTTATAAATATATACCTTTTTTTTATTGCTTGTTGACACAATGCAAAGCACAAGGGTAACTCATGGTAGGTCATTACTGAATGAGGTGTGTAATGTGAATATAAAAGGGATTTAGGAGAAAGATTATAAGAATACGGAGGCTAGAAACCGACTAACCCTTGACTTTAAGAAACGGGAGCTTGTTCTACAAAGTAGCACTTCACTAGAAAAAACTAAGTGGAACTTCTTTCCTACCAATGAAATACGAAGGAAATGAGTCTGAATCAACCCTGTGGACATAATACAATCTGTATTAAATATAAAGGTCTAAAATAGTGGAACGAAAGAGCGTAGCCTTATTTGGACATTTTGCTATGGAAATGTCGATAGTATATCGCCAGGGTTGTAAGGTTGCGCATATAGAAAAGAGGTTATACAGTGAAAAATAAGTAATTCCCTAAAAGACCGCGTAAACGTTTTTAAGTTATATCAAGCCTAGAAAGTGTAACTTGAGCAACTCCAGCGCATACATTCAGTATTATGTTTCGTCTGATCTGACACTTTTAAAGATAGTGAATGGTATGAGATGTCAGATATTTCATGGAGTGTTGCAAGGAATCCCACATCTTTCGAGTAGTTGTTTTTAATCATTTCGCCCCAAGCAAGGTATTAAAGCCACTAAGACACAAGGGTGTTACAGAGTGAAAAAGAATCAGAAAAAAAAAGAGAAACGTTATTAATCAGCTAGAACAATAGAAAAAGAGGAATGAAGATAATGATTGACATTGCATATACATTTTTGAAGATCAATGTTGGCTGGAAAAAGCAAGCCGGAAGAGAGTTCCACAAGCGAAAAGTGTGAGTAAAGCAACTGTTAGCATAGAAGTTACAGCTACATCTAGTTAAATCAACTGTAAATTGATGAGACCTTGTTGCTAATCTAGTACTACGCTTAAAATCTAGGTATTACAAAGCAAAGTTCATCAGAACAATTACCATGAAAGATTTATAGGAAAGGTACAGGGAAGTTACGTCGCTGGAATAGTGACTGGAATAGTTACGGCGCTGGAATAGTGACTGAAATCGAGATGCCAGGTCAAGACCAATAACGTTGCATATTCTTTTTTGGATTTTATTTAAGAGTATCTAAATACAGGGAAGCAATTTAAAAAAAAATGAACGAATGGTAGATATATAAATATGTAAGAGAAATTGAAGATAAAAATGTCTAGTATGACAAAGCAGCCAGCTTCCATAGCAGCTGACATTGCAATTGATTCAATATAATATTTCCAGGAGAGAACGTTAACCCGAGAAGATTGAAGTACCCACTCTTCCGGAGTTGGGCATCAAGGGATAAAAAGGGTCACTTAGATGTTTAATAGAGAGCAGTTTCGTTTTGGAAGTGCTAAAATAAAAAAGAAAAGTTGCATTTACTGGTTAAGTGCAGATTGTAGGTCATTTATTTAGATTAGCAGAAAAATCATTCGAATCGATCAGACAGTTTGCAAACATTTAGCGATTATTTGTATAAGTAAGGTCGATTTCATGTCTGGGGTGAACTTGCGTTCGAAAAGACGTTCCAGTCGAGTTGATAGCGCATTATGATGGTAGCAATTTCAAGGTTCGATTGGGTATGATGTATTGATTTTCGAGTTGATAGCGCATTATGATGGTAGAAATTTCAAGGTCCGATTGGGTATGATGTACTTATTTTCTAAGCGTAGCTTAGATGCGGCACATGTCCGAAAGTAAGGGGGAACCAGTGAGGATCGAACTCACTATTCAGTTATAATTGTTTTTAGCGAGACCAGCTTGCTAACCATTACACCACGCCGCGTCGCGTCGTTTGGTCATGATGTAATATTACAAACTTTGTTTTTGAGGCACGGAAAGTTATATGCCAGTTTTCACTTTATTGAGCTATTAAGGCTATCTTAATGGAGAGATCAGCTGTAAAGGTGTTCTGAATAGTCATCATATAAATTCTGTAGTTTAAACATTCAGATATCAGTTTGATGCTGACTATACAGGCAGAATGAGTCAAAGGTTGGAGGCTTACGGTCACAACACGCTGAAACACCGATTCGGATACAATCTCTGAAGTGAACGTCAATCCTGATCAGTATCTATATAGGTGGCCGCTCGGGAATACCAGGTGGTGTAAGCTTGGATGTGCGGTGCTGTAAGCTTGGATGTGCGGTGCTGTAAGCTTGGATGTGCGGTGGTGTAATGAATGATGACTCAGAATTGTTAATCGGAGGGCCGAGTTCCAATTCCATTTGGGTTCGTTATATTCACTTACGCACAAATAACATTGGGAAGGGTATGAATCCACCTGTTCTCTCCCAGCTATGGGTAAATTAGTAAAACTTGTAACACTGAAACCATTATTATTTCCAAAAATAAAAATTGGATTCCTGCGTTCTATAACTCATAGGTTTATATCCCTTTAAACAAAAAACACCAACCAGTCAAAATTTTGGTAACCCATATGTATCAGACGATTTCAACAAGGGAAAGGGGTACATAGGTATGTTAGGATGTCAACCTGAGCGAGAGCTGTATTTTTGATTAAAAACCATCAGTGTGTCTGGTCTCAAAGGCTGGATGTGTTCTCAATGCTGATCAGGATCAATATCGTTTATCACTTGAAAATTTTGGAACATTGTATATCAAGTCCTACCAGCCATCTTTCAGGAAGCAAAATGAATATTGGTGTAGCTTAAAGGTAATTAGTCTTTGAAATTTAATCCCGTATGTACCAGACAATTTTCACATGTGAAAGGTGTACATAGACGAGTTAATGTATCAGGTTGAGCGAGATTTGTAAATTTGTTTTAAAACCAGCAATGAGCTCGGTCTTATAACCCATATATGCTCTCAGTGCTAAGCAGAGCTAATATAGTTCATCACTTGAAAAATTTGCAGTCATTGTATATTAAGCCCTACTAGCCATCTTTCTGTAAGAAAAAAAGAATGATTGGGTAACTTAAAGGTAATTATTCTTTAATGTCATATTTTTATTTTGCATGTAGCATTAGTCTAGGTTTGTATATTTTTGATTTGATTAGATAGGTCCGATAAACTGGCTTAGTTCTATTTTTAATTTTTTGTAATATATATTGTTGTTTCACATCTTTTTTATGGAATTGTTTGCTTTTATTGCTCTAATAAAATTTCGTACCCCTGGGAATATACTGTTAGTGAATAAGATTCAATAAGATTGAATAGGTTTTATGATGAAAATACTTTTCTACACACTTTTGAATTTGGTTTTTATTAGAGAATTCATCAAAGTTAATCAACGTCAAGCCATGCCAGTATCTAGGTTGGCCAAATATCATAATACAAGCGTATATATTATTTTACATCTGTAGGTATGTCAGATTATGTATATAAGATGAAAGGGATTCTACTTCTTGTAAGTAGAAAGTGTGGCTTACAGATATAGCCTGATGTCTTTTATGTGGTCTATATGTATTTTTGTCTATTACCTATATAAAATTAAAAAAAAATGTAGACATATCACGCTAGATAGTAAAATAAAGGAAAATGTGTTTATTGTAGCAAAAGATGTAGGTTAGGATATACATATAGAGACTCCACTATAGTTTATTTTTGCAATTTTGCCTTAATATATATCTTTGGTACACCAATCTTTTGTTATGAATTGTTTCTTTTTTAGTATGAAATGTTCTTTAATGTCTGTTTTTACCCCAGGTCCGTTGACAGGTTGAAGTTTCTTCCAGTCAAAAAAAAAAAAAAAAAAAACTACCCTTCAGCCAGATCGTTACCCACGAGTGAAAACAAAACTATTTCTAGCAGTAAAGCAGATTTTATACTTGGTTTGTAACCTACTGCTATTAGCGAACAAAGTAGAGTTAGCGGGGAAGTCTAGCAGCTGTCTACCCTGTCCGTTCTCTGGGGCCCGCTTCGTCCCCATCTGTGTGCCTTTTCGTGGGACGAGTCAATTTTATAAATAACAATTTTCTTTGTCTTGGCATCTTCGTCTAAAAAAGTAATTTATCTTTTTTCAGTGACTTTCTCTCGGTCTGAGCCTCTTGCTCTGTACTTTGAAATTGATTTCCCTCACTGATAACCATCGGTCAAAAGTAAATGTTCCGTATCCAGTTTTGGGACAGTTCCCGCTGTTTTCAATTTAACAAGACTACAATTGCTCTAATAAAATTCTGGGCTCTTGCGAAAATGTTACAGTGTAAAAGTATGCCGATTTTAAGGGTCCCGTCTCCACGTAATGCTAACGTGGGGCAATGCTAAAAATATAAATTTGAAACTTATTCTCCTCAGTGGTAAATGTTGCTCACATAGATCAACCATCATACCGAAAATTTCAGATTAAAAACCACTTAAGTTAGGTTATGGATATATTGATCTACTCTTATATAAAGGCTTTTCCAGTCTTTTAACAAAATACAGGATTGAATGTTTAATAAGAAATTGAAATTTATATGAAATACAGAAACGTACTCTACTTTAAAATTTACATTGGATTCTTGGCTTAATTTTATTCGGCTGGTCGAGAGACAGAATTAACATCAAATTAGATGTGCGTAGGATAGAATTGGCAGGTGGAATTCAAATTCCGGTCATGGTTGGTGTGTCTACTTGGCAATCATCCTTTTGGGAATGGCACCATTCCATCTGTTTTCCCTATCAGCTATGTTTAAAAGAGTAGTAACCTGCTGAAGAGAATAACAGTTCCGAATACCAGAGTGCCAGAAAGCAACAGGAAATCGCAAGAACAGATTAAAGAATAGAAGAACCATGGAGAACCATGATATAAAATTCTTGGATGAACGTGTTTTTTTTTTTTTTGTTTTTTTTTTTTAAGATGATCAAGCGATGTTTTCGCAAAAAGTAAAATAGCATTTGAAAATTCTGAACATAGAAATATTATGTTGAGTTAAAAATAATTTCCGTTTTTGCTTTTTTCTTTCATTGTTCAAAAATAATATACACTTACAGTGTTTTCTTTTTATGTGCTTGTACTTTCGGGACGTAGGCGATTATGGCTTTCTACCTTCTCCTATCACTTGCTGCTCTCAACAAGTACTTAGCTCTGCCAGCTCCCCCAGACCACAATCTGCCATCCACTTGCTTAAGGACGATAGATATGTGATACGTTGTTTTCCATTGTCTCTCTTTCCATCTATTCAACCCGTGCGTATCAGATTCTCCAGGCCCTCCTTTCTCATTATTTGTTCCAGCAACTTCAGCTGCCTCTTCCTGATTTTAAGTATAAGCCTCCTCCTAGCTTGCATCTTCTCTAAGACATCATCGTTGTTGCTCACACGCTCGGTCCATGATATCCTTCTTCATCTTTGAGGAAATTGTCCAATATTCGCTGTCGTAAAAAAAATCCTCCTGTCTCGCAATACTCTGGCTAAATTTTGGAATGCGTCTTTGGATCCCAGTGTCGCATTTACAGTCCTCTGTCAGAACGTTTCCCAAATATTTATACCTCCGCTTTTTTTATACTAGTGTCCCCGACTTGAAAATCGCATTTTGGGCTCATCCTTTTGCTGATGACCATGAATTCTGTTTTCTTGTAGTTTATGCTTAGTCCCTTCTTCTCACTCTCCGTCGTTACCTTCTGTAGGAGATTGTGTAACTTATGTTTCCATTATATATTCGCCATTATTTGCAAATTATAAATAACCATAATTTCTACTCATTAATATGTTTTAAATAAGATTTCGCAAGTTTTGTTGTGAAATTATTTTCTATCAACTTTTGAATCTAGTTTTCATTCAATAAATTTTTTCTCGTCAAAGAGAGAAGTTAAGCAAGTTTGGTAGATCACAACTTGGGAATACCAGGGGTTGTTAGCTTGGATGTGCTGGTGGTGTAATAGATAAGAGCTCGGAATTGAGAATCGGAAAACCGAATTCAAATTCCAGTTGCATACTTTATATTCACTAACGCGCAATTATCCCTAGGAAAAGTATGAATATATATATCTCTCTTCCCCTACCTATGGGTTAATTAGTAGAAATTATTTCAATAAATCAGTATTATCTCAAAAACATACTTACAGTCTAAAAATATCGTCTGGCATTAAATAACCTGAAAAAAGTGTTGATAAACTGTAAAAAAAAAAAACATCAATCTATAATTTAGTCCTCATCAAAGTGTTTTGCCGTGATCGAAAAATTAATAATCAGTTGGTGTAATTTTAAGTGAATGTGATGGGTTGGGTAGAAGAGACCAACAGTTTCAAATTTTTCTTGGGTTATTTTAACTGTTTTTAGTCTTGCAGTGCTATGGAAGATAACACAATTATCCCTTTAAAACACTGTGTACGACGCCACGACAGTGCCCAAACTAAAGCATGATATTATAGCGCAATTTTATTCTTAACTGTCACATATAGTTAATAGTTAGCATGATACTTTTGCCATTACAATTGCTTTCGTAAAACGGAAACTACATACGACTCAATCTAATAAAATAGTTAACGCCAAAAGTATTAGTATTAGGTTGGTGCAAAAATAATGACGTAATAATGTCGTTTTTTTGACGTTACGTCAAAAAACGACATTATTACGTCATTATTTTTGCACCAACCTAATACATTGAAATTGAAAAAAGAAGGAATAAATGCATTTATTAACATAAAGAGCCTTTTATCGTTTTAGATTCCGAATATATCAGCTAGAATAGTCGTTGACATAATGTGTGTTTTTTTTTTAACTGATGATAAAGAAACATTTCTATTGGTTAAATAATATATGCTAAGTCTAAAGCTGCATTTTTAATGGCGCTGCTAAATGTAAATTCAAACGATTTCCTGTAATTTTTGTACTCTCTAGGTCTGTCTCATATTGTTATATCAATCTGTATCGATTTACGTAAATAAATTTGTTTTAATCATTCGAATTTAAATATAAATACAGTGATTTCTATTGCAAATATTGCAACCCTAATTGATGTCGCAATTTTGTTGAGCTCAGGAATTATCAGTATTATGCCTTTTACTCCTGGAGCCATAGTGTCCATCTTGTTTGTTATACTCACAACGTTTCGAACGTTGAACCATGCATTCTTCTTCAGGTGTCTGTCGTCGTAGTCGATAACTCTCTCGGAACACTGTATTGAATTCTTAATTCAATTCACATTGGAGATTGTATTCATTATACTTTGCATTGATATCAGACAATTTTCTTCCAGTAAACCAGAATGGTAATAGGAATATTAGTCTTTTCTTTATAAGGAAACAATGGATATTCATTAAACGTGCAGTCAGTATTGCTATCTGATGGAATTTCATAATAAAGTTTTTTCAAGAAAATAGGTTTCTCAATATCTGTCATTTCCATTTTCAGTATTGGTAATGGCTTCCTTCTTTACGGTTTATTTGTGGTAGTGTGGAATGGCAGCATTTTGATTGTGTCATTATTCCTTATTCGATTTACACGTGCCACTCATTTAAGTTGTTGCTGTTGTTGAAAGTGCTCAAGTGATGTGATTTCTGTTATTTGGTACAGTTCTTTCTAATTCTGTAGCGTCTGTCCTCGAAGCTTGAAAATGAATGGTCCACGCTGAGATCTACACAGAATTCGCTCAGAGACATTTTAACCATTGACTTGAGAAAATGATTGTATGTAGACTAGAAAGCATAGATATTTGTTTTACTATTTTGCCGCCATTTTGGCTCGAGGTTAAAGTTTTGGTTTTGCATCAGCTTGTAGTTTGGATGAAAGTACTCCTAACACAGATTATTCTGTGGCCAGTTTCATTATCTCTGTTTTGGTAATTTACCCTCGCACGCATGGACTCTCCCAGCTATAAATAGGAGCAGGTACTGCCTTTTAAAGAGGGAAGTTTCCAGCAGTCAGCTCTGACAGTCGGACTGAACATTCTTGCTGCAACACTCCCGTTTGTATATGTTTATATTACTATTTCTGTTAATATATTTGTTTACCTCAGTTCCTCTCTTATGTCTTTATTTCTGGCCCTAACACGCTCTCTGATCTCTTATACTATATATGCTGTAACTTATCTATACACACAGGTATTTAAAGCGTTGGATATTTACTAATTCCACATCCTGAATTTTATTATGATGGAATCTGGGTACGCGCCAACACAGCTTTAGGTCCAGTTCCAGTTTATCGTTTATGTTTTTAAAAAGTTTATCTTCAGCCTTACTTCTTGGAATATTTGATAGAGGATTATTTGTTCAAGCTCATTATGTTCCAACAATGAAAGTCTATATCATAAATAGAGAACCTCCTCATCATACATTGGCCTCAGAAGAGGAAGCAGCGGTCTTTTTTTCTATTAGTATTTATGTTTAAACGATGTGCCCATCTCTTCGCATCTGTGCTTGTATCTACACAGAAAATAGTTTAGGAACAGATTAAATAATTTGGCTTTCTCGTTTCCTTTTTGTCGTGCATCAGATTATACTTGCTAAATTTGGTGGACCGATATAGTTCTATCAGATCAGGACATTCAGCAGATTCACAGCTTGGAAAGCGAACTCTAATGAATGAGAAGTCTCTATTGATGAGGTCTGGTCCTGCTGTGATGTCAACATATAGAAAGTATAGAATTTTCTATTGGAGAGGTAAGCAATTTCCTGGAGTTGTCTGATAAAATATAGGCCAACATTACACCCCTTAGCAAAACTGAAACCGAATTTGATCGTGACGAGTTTATTTTTACAGAACAGTCATAACAAACTTAATACAATGTTTATTAGTACCTTCCCCATAATGGAGGCAATTGAGATAAGTCTGTATGTGTGAGGGTCTTTTCTTGTTTCCATAGTGGCGATAAAGCCACCATTTTTGTGCTGAGCATCTGATACAGGCCCTCTTTGTAAAATTTTGAAAGTTCTTTTAAATTCTGGGAGAGGGTATGCTGTTTTCAAAAGTTCAGCTTCAAACTCAAGTGATGCTTTATTATTCTTTATTTTTTTTGTTTTTTTTTAACTTTCTTTACGCTCTAATCACTGGATTCTTCATTGTTTACATTTCCCAAGAAACATTGTAATGCTTTGATATACTGTTGTCAGGGTTGAAATATGATTCTTTCTGACCAGGAATTGAACAGGGAGTGAATATTAACTGACCTTTTAGAAAAAAAAAAAAGAAAAAAAAAGTTTCTCCATCGCAATAAAAGTTTGAAAAAGTATATATCTTAATATCTACTGCATTGGAAAATGGGCATTTTAAAAGGTAAACCGATAATAAACAATCATGCGCTATATTTTACAGATATATAGGTATGTCAATATATATATATATATATATATATATATATATATATATATATATATAGAAGAGGACAAAGGAGGATTCCTTGTTACATTGAGGTTAGGAATAATACTTTTATTTTATGAACAACAGATTTCATAATACAAGTTTATATCTATTTTACATCTATAGGCATTTCAAATTATATATGAAACCAATAGAATTCTCCTTGTAGTAGAGAGTGTTATTGATATAACTGATGCTGCGTAAGAGATTTATATGCATTTTGGCTATTACCCATATAAAATAAAATATGGGTTATTTTACACTTGTAGATATGCCAAATTAAATACTGGAAATAAAGAAGTATTTGCTTATTGTAGTAAAAGGATTAAGGTAGAATGTATAGCCTGATGTCTGCAGTGTTAAGGATTTTTAGCAATTATGCATATAGAAAATTCGCTGTGTTGTATTTTAGACATGCTTTCAAAATAAATATTGAAGAACAAAGCAGTATTATAATCAAATATAACGTTAGCTTCGAATTTGTTTCGTTTTTTGGGAGGTTCTTGGGAAAACCATATTGAGAATTTCAGAGTTTAAACAGACAAAAAAATATTTGAGAAAAGGTTAAGAATCGGCAGTATCAGAATCAGTGTGAGTGTTAAAGATTTAACGATAATTTTCACTTGATACTCATCGCCATTTACGTGACAACCAACGTGTGTGAATACATAACTACGTCAATGGACAACCTCGTTCAAACTTATCCAGACTGACTGACGGTAATAAAAGCAAGATCTAGACTGACCGTCAAACAAAAGGAATGGTTCTGAAATGTAACTGATCCTGACCTAGAATTTCGACTTCAGTCACTTGGCGGGTCTTCCCTCTGTCTTTTCTACAAATATTTGCATGGCAACTTTTTCTGGTGATCCGACTACATGAATTTAAGCGTGATATTAGGTTGGCAACAAGGTATTACCGTTTTATTATTGACCTATCTAGTTAAAATCGACAGCTCAATTCTAATAGTTTCTTTTCTCACACTTCTCACCTGTGGAAACCCCTTCCGACTTCTTGCTTCCCTGCCATTTACAATTTTCACAAATTTAAATGCAACGTCAATCGCCATTTTCTGTCCCCCTGAACCCTGTTCCTCTACTCGCCTTTCCCCACTTCTTCTTACTAGAGTCTTTTCTCTCTCTTTCACAGCCTGTAACTACCTTTCTTCATAGTGGCTTTATAGCCTTCCTTGGTGATAAACGATTAAACAAAGAAAAGCCATATCAGATGTATCTGTACCAGTCAACACATTTTCTTATTGTATGATCCATTATGTTACCTAATAAAAGAAAAGGAATGACTGGGTAGGAAGAGTTATCCGCTTGGAACAATGCAAAAGAAATGGGATTTAACCATATAAACCATTAGTATATATACGGACCAAATTCTGATTTTTTTTTCGCTTACGGGTAATTCCCGTTGAAATACTGGTTCCCGCACGTTCAACGAAGTTAAGCAACGTCGACCGTGGTTAGTACCTAGATAGTTCACTGCTTAGCAATATCAGGTGCTGTAAGCTTGGATGTTCGTGTGGTGGAATGGATAATGGTTTGGAATTATTAGAATCTGTTTAAAAAAAAAAAAGAAAAAAAAAAGAATATACTGTGTTACTTCAAACGTCTATGTTTTAATTCCGTAATAATCTTCGGTTAGTGTGTGCTCAGTCTTGAATTGTGACCTGAAGTTTTTTCATATATATATATATATATATATATATATATATTATAAGTTAATAGACTTAAAATATGGTTTTTCGCTACACAGTTCTAACCATGTTTCAAAAATGGAAGCTAAAAGCCCCTAATTTAATTTTGTACTTAAATTAAAGACATCACTTTCATTTCATCCTCAAGCGAATTTTTTAATGCTCTGTAAATTTACATTGAGCACTATTTTGTAAAAATAAAAATATCTATAAGAACACCGGATTATATATCTTACTGTTCTTTCTTTTTATTAATATACATATATATATATATATATATATATATATATATATATATATATATGAAATACTGCAGATTGAAAGAAACGAAGAGAAAGATGTGGGGAGAGATTAATACAGTTAAATATGGACATAGATAGATTATGATATACTCAATGTAAAAATATCTTTCTCTCACTTTCACTCTCACTCTCTGTTTCTTTCTTTCTTTCTTTCTTTTTTTCTTTCTCTCTCTCTCTCTATAAATATATATATATATATATATATATATATATATATATATATATGAAAAACTCGTTATATATATATAAAGAGCAAAGAACGCTCAATGCTTATTTTCATTAAACAGAGCACAATTTTCTTTACAATTGGAATTAAGATATCGTTAGTTAATGCCCATTTTCACCCACGAATTTTAATTTTAAATTCGCAGGATTTTTTAAACTGTTTACCATATCATTATATTGGTAGCTATTTGGGGAGAAAAAGAGAGGAAGGACATTAAAAGGGATATGGTGGGAGATGTGGCATAAGAATATATATTTATATATATATATATATATATATATATATATATATATATATATGTATGTATAGAACATGTTCAGATAAGGAAACATATATGTCAAAAATGAAATAAACACTTACCTAAATCGGATCATATAAACCACAGTTTCAAAATACATGATGACATGCTCTTTGCGGATAGAACTTTAAAAGCAAACCACTACAATAAAAATATTATCCATTTGAATAATTTTGGCAATTTTTGTCTCGAATTTCATTTATGTTTTTACGTACCGTTCACGTTTTGATTTCATACCTTACTTTCACTTCTGCACATAGAAATAAAAAATAAAAAATATATTCCTGTCAAATTTTGGGAATTCGAAAAAAAAAGTCATTGTAAATCATCGAATAAGGAAGCAAATTGGATGAGAAAAGTGAAAATGTCTCCACCAACAATAGAAACTGAAATTTGTCCTTGAGTAGTTCTTCGAGGTTAGCGTCGTTTTCCTAAACAAATCCCACCTGACATTGCGAAGAATACATTAAAATAATGTTTAAACAAAAGCCGTTGATCGAATTTCTGTTTGGCTGCGAAGATAATTACTTTTGGAGCTGTTAACCGTTAAAACTTGACAAATTCTTACATCTGACTTTGAAAATACCTCGATTGCATATAAAGGTTTTACGATCGAAATATTTAATGTTAATAGACTCTTGTAAAGAAAAAAATATGTAGGAATTATTTGCTCAGGAAGTTGATATTTATAATATTTATATGTGCTGTTTCAAAGAAACCAAAATCAAAGAATGAGTTGTTATTAATATCTGAGTTAGGCAACACGAGTTAATAACTTTGGAAACATTAAATATCATAGAAATATTTTGTCATCAAAACCAAATGTGCGAATAGCATGTGTAAACATTAGAAAGCCTCAGATAGAATATCAGTTTTGCAGTTCAAAATGAATAGGAAGGAATATAAACGCATTGACATTGAAGAAATACATCTTAAAATGCGTAGAAAAGATTAATATTGAATTGAAATAAATAGCTTAAATAATATATTGGATAACGACATAAAAAGATAAAAGTTTCATAATTCCCTGTAAAACCTTTAAAGACCTTGGAAATCTCTGTTGCAATTTTATGGGTTAATCAAGGACAATGTTTGGGGAGGACTGATAAGCTTTATTCACGTACTGAAGATGAGCAATCAAACTGATTTGCAGTGTTCCTTGAAGTTGAAACAGTTCTGATGATGATGTTGATGATGTTGATGGTGATCAAATTCCTGTGATCATCCGTTCATGGCTTCCTTCCTTTTGAAATAAAAGCTAACAGAAATTTTGGTTTTCATATCTTCGTGTACATGAGATATCTTTCACGCTTCTTTGCTTTCCGTCCTGCAAAAAGGTGCCTGTCGTTTTTCTCATAAAAAATATTTTCTCAATATGTTCAGTTAGACAGCGAGAATATGATATCACTTTATGCCGGTAATTTTCTCGGGATGTACAGTGCTTCACACATAATAATGTCGTTAATAACAAATATGTACAAGGTACAAGCACACGCATGAGACAAACAAAGAAATACATTTTGAAATCGCATTTACCTCTGAGCCATAATAAGGCTTTGCAATATTTGAAAACCTGTTTAATATATAAGATATTTTTCTCTTTTTTTTTAATTTTTTTTTTTTTTTTTTTTGATACTGATATTTACGAATCCCAACCAAAAATAAATAAAATAAAATAAGGAAAGAGAAAAAAAACGTATATTCAGGGGTGGGTAGTTTCCAGTGGTTGGATATTTCTGCAGACTTTCCGCGGAGTTCCCCTGTCCAGTCGCTGTCAGTAACCCAGTCGTCCGCCCGCCTCGACCACCAGCCATGTGCGATGATATATCTCTGGGCAATGGTGTTACGTCAACAATGTCGTAATATACCATCGAGTCACGTAACAAATCCATCGGTTCAGACGATATATTAGTGCAGGTCTGGGCTAGGCTTCGCTGTTAACCGTTTCACAAAAGTTTCCTGTTTCGTCTCTCCTGTCTTCTCCATCAAATTATCCGGCCAGCAACATGTACAGAAAATTTCCGTTCAGCTCGATAATATTTTGAAAAGAAATGATTTGGTTCTTGTCCTTACTTCCGGTTTTCTTTTTCTTTTTTTTTTTTCAATCAGTCTGTTACATTTGCTAGTATCAGTTAAAATATTGCATTACGTCTTTCAGATATGTAGGACAACCTATGTATATATATATATATATATATATATATATATATATATATATATATATATATATATATATATATATATAAATATATATATATATAATTATTTATTTAAAAATATGATTCCAACTCGCTACATAAGAGGTCTCATGTTTCAAAACAAGAGCCGAAAACTTCAAAATAATATTTGAAATTAACTTGAGTTAAAGTAGGCTCTGTTCCATCTTCAAGCGAAATTTTTGGGGAATGAACTTATTTCTGAAATTTACGAGTTTTAATAGTATGGTCAGAATTGAAATGAGAAATTTCCATGGTAACATCAAGGGCGGATTGTTTAGAATCGGCAGGGGTGGGGTGTTAATAATTTGTATCAGTATAGAGTTACTTTCATAGATGCCGGGTCACGGTAAGGTGGGGGTGGCTAAATTTACGACGGAGGAAGTTTTCGCATAGTCTGGCTTGAGCGTCTACGGAGATTTATTTATTTATTTTTATTTTATTCTTTTATTATATCTCTTTATGAAAGGGATTTGTGTATATGAAAAGGCCGTAACGTTTGTTATTTGACGACTTCATAAAGGGTTATCAATTTTTGTAGGTTATTAAAACTATGTATATGGGCTATGGATTTTAAAATTTATTTTTTGTATGCGAGTTTATAGCTAGTTATTCAGAGCGTATGTTCGGTTGTGTCGGCAGAAAACCGTTAATTCTTGCCGGTTGTTTAATAGGTTTTTATTGTTTAGAAGCTTAATAACGTGTAGTTTCTCATGGAGACACAAAGGGCATGGGTCATCCCAAGTTCTGCAAGTTCTAGTCCTGTTAATGATTTTCCATTTTACTTTAGGTGTCCTATTTTTTTCTTTCAGGTGCCAAAAATATTTAGATAGAGAGGTCTGATGTCTAAAGTTTATGTTGTTGAAGGAGCATTTATGCTGCCTCCATCTGGTTTTAAAGGCATTTTTCGTGGACCCAATGTATGAGACCTCTTATGTAGCGAGTTGGAATCATATTTTTAAATAAATAATTATATTTATGCTCTACTTTCGTATTGAGCACTATTTTTTTTAAAATAATTACAAAAATACTATGGAACTTTGGATCATTTACCAAACCAGTTTCTTTCCTATTTTCTACAATATTTTCACACACACACACACACACACACACACACACACACACACACATATATATATATATATATATATATATATATATATATATATATATATATATATATATATTGTTAAATCAACGTTCAAAGTTCATATTTTTCCCATGGGATGGACCACCAACAAAATGGCCCCAGCAGGAAATACATAAATATCACTGTGATTGTATGTTCTTTATGGAGCTTAACTTTAACTAGTACAATACCTCAGGATATAAAAAGGTGTTAGACCACTCTTTCATATTGCTATGACATTTGTTGAATATTTATTCTGAAAAAAAAATGTTTTGCTAAATTTGTTTTATGAATTTCAACCGACAGTAAGACTAACTGTTCGGTCAATGAATGTTTTCTATACGGGATCGTTTATTTTTACAAGTATCCATTGTGATTCTATAGTTTAATGTAAACGACCAATTTACAAAGGAGATGGAAAAATCAACAGCCTAATATACATATACCACAGATCAAAAGTTTGAGGCTAGCCCTGATAATTTTTTAAATTGGTCCAAAAAATAGTTGTTCAGTACTTTAAATAAGAGATTATTGTTAAACATGGTTAAAACAGTGAAACATAATTTTTTATTACAAATTTTATGATAAAAAGACAAAAAGCCTTTCATGATTAAATTCTGATGTCGTCAAAATATCCTCCTTTAGCTTTGATTACTACAGTACAAAATTTTGGCAATCGTTGCATAAGTATAAGTTTGATAAATGCATTCTTTTCTCCATCCCTCTAACAGCTCTTTTTTATTTTCTCTCTTTTCTGTTATGTCCATCAGTTGTTAAGTGAATATGGCAGCTTAGGTAGAAGAGACCAACAGTTCCCAGTTTTTCTTGTGTTATGTTAACTGTCTGTGGTCTTGTAGTGCCATGGAAGAAAACAAAATTATCCCTTTAAACTACTGTATGCTGAAGTGCAATGTCAAAACTAAGACATGGATTTCACTTTGTTTTTATTAACTATCACATATAGTTAATAGTTAGCATGACACTTTCGTCATTACAATTGTTTCCCTAAAACGGAAACTACATACAACTCAACGTAAGAAAATAGCTAACGTCAAAAATATCCGTACATCGAAATTGAGAAAAGAAAGAATAAACGTATCTATTATAATAAAAAGCCTTTTACCGTTTTAGATTCTGAATATATCAATTAGAATAGTCGTTGATGTAATACATTTTTTTAACTGATCATAAGGAAACAGTTCTATGGGTTAAATAATATCCGCTAAATCCGATGCTAATTCTAGCGATGGCTTCAAACTATTGAACTGTTGTGTCTAAATGCAGTATATAAAATTGTCCGAAAAAAACTTGGAAGCGATGATCAAAACAGGAAAGGTATCGGTGACTAGAGCTTGGCATAGAGAAATGTGTAGTAACAGTATAAAAAAGAGATGAAACACTGTATAGCAAAACAATCAACATCTAACCACCGGGAGTCGCTCAAAATAACCTCCGTAAAACCTAATAAAATCAGATGCTGTGAAGTCAAATTAAATATTAAGTCCAATAACGAAGGTATGAGAAACTTGAACGGTGGAGATTTCATAAAAGGCATGAATACATCGGCGGTATCAATACTGTGATACAGATTAAACTTTGACGTGGTTAACAAGTTCGTCTCGCTATATAAATTACGCGTGTGTTCGATCATCGCTGGATGATCCTGGCTTCAGCTTTGTGTCACATCTGAGATACGCTTATTAAATGGCTACAGAGAACGTGGTGCAATCATAAGTAAGCCGGTCTCGCCAGAACAATAGCTAACAAGTAGTGAGTTCGATTCTCACTTGGAGCTCCGTAAGTTTGGCCTTAAGTCATTTCTAAGCTACACTTAGTAAATCGCTACAGAGGAAACTTACTAGATTGGAAAAAAAGTAAAATCTCATAAGAAAATAACGTTTAAATGGCATTTAGAGTAAACTTAAATAGATATAGCGTAGCGAAAATTCTGAACCTCAAGCCCAAAATCCTGGGAGATTGTATTTTGACCCGACAGTAGCTTAATCAATTTCTTAAGAAAATCTCGTGGTTAAGCGAGACTGAAATCTGTAGACATAGGGCTACACCATTTATTAGGTTATTGACATCATACTTCAGGCACGAAGAGAAAAATCTGTAGTAATTTATTTATATTTGGACGATGCAATATATATATATATATATATATATATATATTACTAATGTAATCATATCTGTAAAAACGATGTTAAGTTTTAGAGTTGAGCTGCAATGAAATAAAAGATTTGAAACAATTCATGTGTGTTCAATAAGGCTGGGCTCCAGATCTCATAACTAAAATAGAGACTATCAGTCGTTTACTTAAATCGATAAGAATTTTTAATCCGAAATATAATAATAAAAACCAATTAATTAGTTTATACTGTGTTGATTATTAAAGTGACAAAGGGAAATAAACACTCGTAAATTAACTACTTTCAGTTCATATACTTCCCTTCTACTATAGTTTTTGGCACAAAAGATATAAATAAATACATTAATACACCACGGTAATTATCTATCTATCTATCTATCTATCTATCTATATATATATACATACACGAGTGTAATTCAAAAATTAACCTCACTTTTGTTATAACATATATTTTTGTTTGTCATACAGCCTTCTGCTCATGGGTGTTTATAATGGCGCTATTTTGTTCATGTGATCGAATTATGAGCTTGGTCACGCCCGTTTTCTTGCTGCTATTATAGTGGCGATCGTGTATGATTTTGGTAAGTTGGTTGGCCTGAGAACATTTCAGTACCTATCCGTATTATATATACATGATTAAGTCAAAATTATCCACACTTTCGCCATATGAGCTTATAGTTTGAGCTTGGTCGTGCCAGTTTTCTTGTTGCTGTTTCAGTGTAAACAGTGCCGCTCCGCCAGCAGTGTGCATCAAGAAGGAAGAAAGAGCAATGAAGAAAAGATCCGATTTTCTCTTGTTGGAGAACTGCTAAAGATTCTTAAGAGACGTGTGGCTATAGCTTTTCAGCAGCCTCGGTTTCGTTATCTTTTTATTGCTTTTGGTTATCAACGTTCACGGTAGAATATTATTACAACTACTGCTCGTCGTATATGCAGAACGATGCCAATAATCGAATGCGTGTTGTAACCTGTTTAGAGATCACCGTATTGATTAACCAATAGATTTTTATTAGAGAAATTAATTAAGATACCATCCTTAAATTACAATCCCTTATGATATTATTAGGTTTGTGCAAAATTAATGACGTTTTTTGACGTTAAAAAATCAAAAAACCGTCATTATTTTTGCACCAACCTAATAGATGCGACTTTAAGAATTATCGGTATATCCTGCTGAATAGCATTTTAATAGTAATGGTCAATTAGCCGTTTCCTTATAAGTAAACATTCGCCATTCGTTGACCGAGCAGCAATTGCTACTTTCGGTTGAAATTTATAAAATCGTTCTCTGAAAAAAACATTTTTTTCAGGAGAATATGTTTCTTGAAGCTAGTAATTGTTATCTTCCTTTCCAGCATTTATTAAGGCTTCCTTCCTAACCTTTGGCGTTGTGCAGAATGTCAACATCTTGATTATGCGAGGATTTTCTTGCCTACTAAATGTGCTATCCACTGTAGCTGCTGTTAAAAATAGCAAATGTGTTATAAAAGAATAAAACCGACAGTTAAATTAGCAAGACAAAGGAGAAAGTAATTTATAAGGATAACTAAACTAGGATAGCATGTTCTATGGACGATGCCTTTACAAATGTTGCAACAGAAAACATGTCTTCGCCAGGCAAAACTTCACAGTTCTGTTTACTAAACTATTTTTTTTAGAAAACATCGAGGTACATAAAAATACTAGAAACATATACAACCCTATTTATCTGAGGTGGGTGATTCGGCAGTTTAGCTATGGATAAATTAGATCATTTTTCAGGTTATAAAATCTTTAGATACGCGATCTGCATGTCACTATCCGTCTATCTCAATAAATAAAAAAACTCTCAATGTCTGCATATAAATCCAGTTAACGACCGGCGTATTAACAGTTTTATTTTTGGTATGGTAATTTACCCACACACGAATGGACTCTCCCAGTTATAAATAAGAGCAGGTACTGCGTTTTGGGGAGGTAAGTTTCCAAGAATCAGCTCTGACAGTCCGACCGAACATTCTTGCTGTAACACTCTCGTTTGTATATGCTTGCATTGCTGTTTCTGTTAATATATTTGTTTGACTCAATTCCTCTCTTTGTGTCTTTATTTCTGCCCTAACAAGACCACAACTTTCTTGGGAAAAATGATACCTCAATCGCCCAAGTGCTTGCAAGTGAGTACTAAAGTGTTTACAAACAACAATTAATCCTAGTCAAGGTTAAAGTGCAGGTAACAGCTTTCGACGCTACTGCTTGGTGAGCTAGCCTAATACTTTTTTTGCAAGTGTTCGCATAAGTTATTTTCCCTCTCTTAACCGCTGTGACACGCCAGTAACGAGAATTCATTTTGAAAATATCGGTAAGAGTGCATTGTTATATATATATATATATATATATATATATATATATATATATTAGGTTGGTGCAAAAATAATGACATAATAATGTCGTTTTTTGACGTATTTTTTAACGTCAAAAAATGACATTATTACGTCATTATTTTTGCACCAACCTAATAGTAATGGTCATATTAGCCGTTTCCTTATAAGGAAATATTCTCAAGGGACTTGATGTAGGCCTCAGCGTTGAGTATGAGGCCCTGTGGGAGGATGAGATGGAGGCATAACGTCACCATCACAAGTGAACCCTCCAGACACCCAGAAATCCCCATTAGAAACATCCGACTCTTTCCTTTCCGAATCCGATGCACTGTTATCAGATTAACAGCCAAACACTCGTAATGGACTTTCCGGCGCGAATGCCAAGCAGTACATGGTGTCGTTTCCACATTTCTGGCGGAGAGAATTGCGTCATTTTGCTCTTTTTCTGACAGACGGGACGGTGTCCAACTCATCCTAGGATAATGTGCAGTTTGACAAAATCCAAAACAAACAATGTGCATGCGCGAAATTAAAGCTAAAAATGGCGACAATTTACCCATTGCACCCCATGTATATATATATATATATATATATATATATATATATATATATATGGTGGGAAGAGAGGATGACTGTATATTTGCGTGTCTTTGTTACAGTGTGCGTGTTTCATTTTTTTAATTGTTATTCAACCTCCTATTTAGTATCATTTTATCATGTGTTATTTCCATTTGCCGGTTCCAAACGCTAATGCCAATCATCTCATATAAATTGATGAAGGCTGGGAAAAAAATGGATAACATTACTGACAGCCGTGAGCTTTGTTTCGCATTTTAAATGATGATTCTAATGAAAGTTGCAGTAAATACAATCAGTAATAAAACGAAATGCGTGAAAAAAATCGATGAAGAAAGGGTTTTGAAGGGTTTTGCGAAAGAAAGGGACAAAGACGTCAGGGGAAACAAAGAAGGAAGAGAAATAGATGAAAAACGAGGGAGGGGAAGAGGTGAGAGCGAAAGAGAAGGAGTAGGGGACGGTAGAAAAGTGGGATGCAAAAGAAGGGTTGATGAAAATAAAGTAGGAGAGTAGGAGGATAGACGGGATGTAGCAGGAATAAAGAAGCAAAAGAAAAAGAAAAAAAAAAGACGATTGAAACGAAAAAGCTAAAGAAAGACAAGCACAAAAAGAATGACAGGAAAATTGCTGTAATAAAAAGCGAAGAACAAAAGCCTAAAGAGAGGGAAAAGAAAGAAAGGATAAAGTAGAAGAAAAGTGGAAAAAAGAATAGGAGTGAAAGAGAAAGGAAAAGAAAAAAAAATAGTAAGACAAATAAAAAAGGAAGCGAAGACGAAGATGTCAGATGAAAGAAAAGAGAAATAAAAACAAAGAAGGGGAGAGATGAAGCGAAGAGGAATAATAAAAAGTGAAGGCGAAGAAGACGGAAGAAGAAAGAAAAGTGAATGAGAAGCAAATTTTGAATAAAAAAGAAAGAATCAGAAAAAAGAATGAAAGTTACCCCCACCCACACGCAAAAAAAAAAAAAATTCAAAAAAGGAATTCGTAATAAAAGAGAAAATAAAATAAAAGATGAAAAATAAAATGTGAAAGAAAAACTAAAAAAATTAAGGAAAAAGATTTGAGAGAAAAAAACAATTAATCAGGAAGAGAAAATACAAGCTGATGGAATAATAATAATAATAATAATAATAATAATAATAATAATAATAATAATAATGGGAAGAAGAAGAAGAAGAAGAAGAAGAAGAAGAAGAAGAAGAAGAATACATTAATGACAACCTTGAGTTAAATGAGAAGAAACAAAAAAACAGCCTTAATCGTGGAATTGAGAAAGGCCTCCGGTTCGAAAGGCATTGGCAAAAATATCTTTTTTGTTTGCACGTTTTCAACAACTAATTCATTCTCTTTCTCAACGATCGTCAGCGAAAACGCCCGAGCAAAAATAAAAAAAAAGAAGTTATGCCCGAAACCAGTTAAAAACAAAAACAAAAAAAATCTGACAGCACAGCGTAAAACTTGGAAACAACTCTGGGTCGCAAAACAACAGAATAAATTCTATTGAACTGTTCTTTAGGAGTTAGCCTGTATTTTTTTATGATTAATGATCGAAAACGGGGCTTACTTTTCGGCCTATCAAATTCCTTCCTTTCAATCTCATAGGCAACATTTGCCTGTTTTTCTTTTTATCATGGAAACTGGTGTCTAAAATACATCTTCTTTATCGATTTGGTTTACGATTTTTACCGTGTTTATGACGCAAATAAGGGCTAAATGATACCTATGCCTTGCCTCTTCAGCTAAAAAGGCCCTAACTAAAACGCTGACTAGCAGCATTAAATGAAAAGAATGGATTGGATTAAATACACAATTATCTCGGCTACAACACTTGGATATATTTTCTGAGATTTGCTTATTTTAGCGCATAAGATGGGGAATGAAGTCGCTGCTATGAACAGGAAAATGAATGCTTGCTTTGAAAATCAGCACCCAAAACTAACTTTTATCTAAGCTGGACTCAGAAAATTGGCTGCAGATCTTAGCGTACTTAGCAGAGTCTAAACTACTTGAATTAATTTCCATGTCAGTGTAGTGTAGTGTAGTGCATATAGCTATTTACTAAGCGTAGCTTAGATGTGGCACAAGGCTGAAAGTACAGAGCACCGAGTCGTAACTGATCTAGCAGGTGGCGTAGTGAATATAGGAATTAGTTAAAGTATTACTTACTGTCTTCTGTTGGTCGTGAGTTCAATCTCTAGTTTAGGCAGTGAAACCAGGTTTCTGCACGAAGGCAGAAGAACTACTGTCCCTGGGATATTATAATATAATAATCAACAGGTATTCGATATTAGTTAAAACAATGAACACCTGATAGTTGCTACACTTTGGCTTTATTATTGTTCAGTAAAATTCTTGTAATATTGGATAAAGTATATAATGGCTGAAATGATTTAAACTATCCTCATCCGAAGAGCACAGCATCTAATAAAAATGATTCCTTATCTCAAAACTCTCGTCAGCTATTAAGTGCTTCACGAATGTAAATCTTTATATTCATGTATAGTGCTGAAGAAAGTATAGCTTCTAATCCAAAAAATATATTTTTACGAGTAAAATCATATCGCCCCAAATGAAAAGAAAACTCGTGTTCTGAACGATAAAGACTTGTATCGTAATTTCTAGACCTGGTATGTAAAAAAATAAAATAAAATAAAATAAAATAAAAAAAAAAAACGGTAAATTTGCAAATGAATCCCCGGAAACCAATTGTAATGATAATTTCCATTTTGGTGTAAATTTGGATGCTTATTTCGAAATAACAATAAAAGTTTGGGGGAAATGTACGGTTTAGGAGTTATCAACAATATAAGTTCGGCCTTATTCGCGTTCTTTCCATCCGCCATTACAGGCTTTTTCTTTTACATACGTTTTCCTTGACTAGTCATGCCCAGAAGCTTAATTTATCTTGATTATTGCGCATGCAATGCGTGAACATTAATTTTAAATGAACGCGCGAAATTAAAAAAAATTAACCCAACAGGAAAAGCCTCACTATTCTAAATATATCATAAAAAGAAAGCAAAAAACTCAAAGAAAAATTAAAATTACAAGCTAAAAAACAAAATTGAAATTTATCTATAAAATTAAAAGATAAAACAAAAAATGTTTTATATTTTAGGAAATGATACATTTGCCAAAAAAACAAAAACAAAACAAAACAAAAAAAACTGCTACAAAGGACTTAATAATAACATAAACAATTTTAAGGTTCATACTTTGCTTATATTAAATTTGTTTTTTTTTAAAGACTTCTTTTCGTTTTGCGCAGTAATCGTAACGAGAAAATATAGACAGATCAGTAAAAACGCCGTTAACAAAGTAAGCTTCCGCGCGTGATTAGTCGAGGGGAACGTAAATAAACAACACCAGTAATGGCGGATACACTAGACGTGAATAAGTCCGAACTTATATGGTCGATAACTCCTAAACGGTACATTTCCGCAAATTTTTATTGTTATTTTCGAAATAAGCATACACATTTACACTAAAATGTATATTTCCATTGCAATTGGTTTCCGGAGCTTAATCTGCAAATTTACCAAAAAACTACTAACCAAAAATGATTTTTCTACGCTTTCCTGTAGTATATCCGGATTTCGAAACGTGTAATGAATTGGTTCTATTCGACAAATATCGGTTCTCAAGTTCTGCTTGATTAAAATAACATGGCCGTTCACGCGACTTATTCCTCTGCTTTCTCATTTCGGTTGCATCAGAAATCATTTTTCCTTTGCCAGCAACTGTGTTTGCCGGTCGCTTTCCCCGTCAATAAATTGCAATCCCGAAAACAGGTCGTCGTGATCAGAACATCACACCAAGATTAATGTTTGTCATGTGCCGCAGAAAATTGGATCTTTTGCTTTAAAACCCTCCTGGGGATTTCGCAAGCTGCCAATCTGCTCGCATTGAACTCTGGAAATGCAAAGCAATTGATAGTGTTTGGAAACAGCGTGTTATATTTGAACATATAGCAAACGATCGGCCAAATGGTAAAATGTGTCGGCATTGATTGAGATTGTTTCTTCGTTCAGATATTTACGAGACCGATTTTAACTGAACCTTATCCATAAATATTATCCTAGGCTTTATTATATAAAGTCATAAACTTCAAAAGATGTCATAGTAAAGAGAATCTAACAGAGATATTTAGGAATGAGATGGTCGTTTGAGGCGTCATATTTCCTAACAAATAACTACGATGCTGGCTGAAAACAACGAAATCTTTGGTTTTCTAGCTAATTATTTCCTCATTTAGAATGAAAGAAATTTTGTGAATCTTTGCTCGTTTGGTGGGTCAGATGAATACTTACTTATTAATAACTAACAGCATGGCCCGGCGTTGCCCGTGCTGTTTTCAAAAATCGTACGACTCATACAACAATCGCTATCACTTGAATTAAAATATTTTTGCCCTTCTTTGCCTTTAAAGTGCCCCTTTCTGAGCTGATGTTGCTACATGCCTTACTTCTTGCCTATCTCACACTGCCAATCTTTTCTAACCTCTATACTAAACATTAAATCTGTTACGAAAAAAGAACTAAACAAAATGAACACAAAACGATCAGCTTTAAAAAAGGACTCGTAACTGGAAAAACCGAATGAAAAAAGAATGTTAACAAGAAATACTTTTTCACGTCCAACCCAGTTGTGCGGAATCAGAATCAACGTTGAGATTAAGCAAGCGAATGAGCCAACTGGAGTAAAGTGCCATGCGGATTTAAATTTTTCCCACTTGTGACGAATGCAGCTATCGATTTTTTTGCATGCTAGGGTGCTAGTTAACATTAATGTCAGTCAGCTGTTGGCTCTCACGCTGGCCAATAGAATCTTTCTGCCTATTCGTGGCAGCCAGCTATAGGCTCTCAATCTGACCAGTACAAAATGGCCGCAAACTACATGAAAACTGCCGTAGAAGCATGAAAAAATCGATGATTTCCACTGTCGATGGGAGTTGGGAAATGCAATGTCGGTCTTGGCGATCCGGCTAA
>OZ010572.1:101979400-102036900 GCA_963932145.1 Acanthosepion lycidas
GCATTGAAGTCTATACCCCCCAAATTAAAGTCTTACATTAAGAAAATCGGAATAAAGCTTAAAATCACATTGATTCAGAAGTCTGCAATGCTTGACACTGCACGTATTTTGCTACTGGTGCAATCTTTTTTTGGTTGTACGACTTGATGTAGAACAGCCATAATACAATATCTCCGGTTGAAAAAAAAACGTGCAGAAGAATATAATAATAATAATAATAATAATAATAATAATAATAATAATAATAATAATAATAATAATAATCGATCTACATTTTGCCAAAAATACAAAACCGAAAGTGTTTTATTTAAGCAATATAGTGACGGATAAGTAGGGCTGTTATTATCCTAGCAGAGATTAGAAAGCCGCTTTCTGGCAGAGGTTGGGTAAGTCCGCCAACTCGTTCGAACTTAGGTACTTTGAGGTTATGTTCTTTCAGAATCAATCTCGGAAAACATCATTCCTGTCATCCGCCCACATTTTATAAGGATTTTTATTGTGCTTCACACGACGTAGAATTGATATTGATTCCTGTCAGAGAGGATCTGTATTCAGTTATGGAGATATTTCATACCGGTTTTCATCATTTCGTTGGGAATAGTTATGCTTAAGATGATAAAAAGCTATTAATACTTTTTTCTTTTCTTTTTTTTTTAATAAATCGAGTTCACCCCAAGCAAGAGAGTAAAGGTACAAGTATTTACTGGGCGTGGAAGAATTTGAAAACAGAAACATTACTAAGGAGCGAGAACAATAGAAGTGTAATCAGGAAGAGAGTAGATAGCAAATGACATTGCATTTAAATATTTGAACATTAAAGTTGACTGGAAAGCATAGAACAGGAAAAGAGTTTCACAAGCGAGAAGTGCGAGAAAGATTGTTAGGAGAGAACTTGCGTTTAGATCGTCGCCAGTTTAGTACTGCGCTTAATTTCATAATGGCTAGGTACCAAAGCGACGAGATCCTCCGAACAATTACCATGAAAGTAATTATAGAAAAGGAACAGGGAGGCGATTATAGTATTTTCTATTTTAATATCTCACATGTATGCGAGCTAAGTCAAGAGGTGAAAACATTAGTGTTTCGATCATGGGATCTATGGCCGATTTATGAGGGAGGTGGCTTCTTGGAGAGAAAATTCCAGCGTGCGGTGACGTTAAAAAGGGCCTAAAGAACGACAATAATATATACGAGTAAAACGAAAGAAAACAAGAATAATATCGCACACGGGAACAGAGAAAACTGACATGGTCATACCAATATTATTTAGCGCACATGGATCAATTAGACATTTGAAAAACTGTTGAGATTGTCCACACATAGGCAGTAATATGTAATATGAGGATAGTGAGGGGACATTGAAAATTTGAGGAAACTTGTTGTCACTTGACCCATAATGATTATTCCAGATATATATATTTGGTGTGTAAAATAATCTGTACTACTACTACTACTACTACTACTACTACTAATAATAATAATAATGTTGAACTATTGAGGATGCTTGTTGACATTTAATCTCTCGTAATCATCACCAGAAAAATGTGCTTCTGTGTTAACTACGTAGCTGATGCTGTTGGGATTTCCGAAGAAAGTATTTTTTTTACGGTTTGGATGCGCTGCCTACACACCCAGCCGTTTTCGAGTTTAAATATGTCCTTCTCGGAGACTGATTGTCAAGAAAAGCTGGATATTGAGATACAGCTGAGGCTGGGGGAGAAGAGATGTATTCCTACCTTTCCCAAGAGTAATAGTACGAAAGTGATGACAACTGCCACAGCTAAAATTTGAACTCGGCAAGCCGATCTGAAATTTTGTGCCGATAACCGCTACTCTACGCGCTCACAAGACAGAGCTGGAAAAATCACAGTCGCTGGAATATTTATTAGAGAATGAATGCAAATCGTTTATTAAAGGTGAGTCGTGTGTTTCTGGTTTGATAAATAGGCCTGTAATTTTAGAGGAGCGTCCCCGCTTCTTTTCGATTTTTTTTTGTCACCATGATTGATGCCTAACCACTCCCATAGTTCGCTAACGAATTTCTCTTAATTTTATTGTCGTTTGATTTTGTTTTGTTTCATCCCGTCCTTTTATCACAGAGTATCTCTTTTTCAATTTTCTTCAGTTCTGTCTCATCTGATCTCCTTTGATCAGTTTTTGCTGAAAGTTTTCGAACGGTAATATTTTTTTTTTGTTTCGAACTGTTCTTTAAACGAAAGATTTGTTGAGAATTTGGAAGAAAGTGAAGATGGGATTGGGTCGGTGTAGAGATTGATTGGAAAGAAATCGATGCCTGGGCAAGAAATATAATACAGTTTAAGGAGAGGTTGACTCGGAAGATCCTACTTTGGTTTTGCGATTCAACTGAAATTCTCGTATATAGGAATTCTATAGCAAATCTCAAAAAAATATTTTAAAGGGATAAAACAATGAACTTAAGTATTGGGCTGTTCGGAAAGAAATAACGCTTTAATATAAAAGATATAAAACAATTGTAAGTTAAATGTATTTAAATATCATTAGGCTGTTCGGAAAGTAATGACGTTTAACCAATGTCTCGCACCTCTCTCCTGTGGAACTCCCTTCCCTATTCCAGTTTCCCTGAGAGCTATAATCTCCAGCTATTCAAATGTAATGTCAATCGATATCTCCAGTTGCCTTGATCTATCCCACTACCCTTCTCCTCATCCTTTCTTCTATCACTCCTAGAGTAAGGATAAAAACAAAACAAAGGTAAGTAAACATTATTTAAATTATATTAAGGTGTTTAGAAAGTAATAAGGTTTTACAAGTAAGTATATAGAAAACAGAATTAAGTAAACATTATTTAAATATTATTAAAGTGTTCAGATAGTAATTAGGTATTACCAGTAAGGATATAAAAACAAAAGTAAGTAAAAATTATTTTAAAATTATGTGTTTAGAAAGTAATAATTTATTAGCAGTAAGGATATGAAAACGAAAGTAAGTAAAAATTATTTTAAAATTATATGTGTTTAGAAAGTAATCATTTATTAGCAGTAAGGATATGAAAACAAAAGTAAGTAAAAATTATTTTAAAATTATATGTGTTTAGAAAGTAATAATTTATTAGCAGTAAGGATATGAAAACGAAAGTAAGTCAAAATTATTTTAAAATTATATGTGTTTAGAAAGTAATAATTTATTAGCAGTAAGGATATGAAAACGAAAGTAAGTCAAAATTATTTTAAAATTATATGTGTTTAGAAAGTAATAATTTATTAGCAGTAAGGATATGAAAACGAAAGTAAGTCAAAATTATTTTAAAATTATATGTGTTTAGAAAGTAATAATTTATTAGCAGTAAGGATATGAAAACGAAAGTAAGTCAAAATTATTTTAAAATTATATGTGTTTAGAAAGTAATCATTTATTAGCAATAAGGATATGAAAACGAAAGTAAGTTAAAATTATTATTTAAATATTAAGTTCAGAAAGCAATGTTACTAGAAAAGATATCAAATGTAAATTCAATTTATTTAAAGAAGCAGGAACCATCAACTTACATTCACTTACGTGCTAATACCCTTGGGAAAGGTATGAATCCTCTTCTCCACCTGCTATGGATAAATAGCAGGGCAGACTGGGTTCTATAGCCTTGGATGGCAACTGGTCTTCCGCGGAAAGAAATGACAACCTACTGCAGGAAAAAAATCTGCCTCGTCAGTCATGTATCGAAACATATACGATCACCAAAGCGTGTATCACGCATGGCACCTAAGTGACTGATTTAACATTTCTTTACTCTTTAAATGGAATAAAGTGTAAACATTCATTAAATACGAAAAGAATCATATACTGCCTATCGCGTTATAATAATTATAATAATATCATGTGGAGTGGAACTTGTTTACCAGATCGAGTTGTTGGCAATAAACCTCAACGGTGATGGTCCTTCCATGGTCCAATAACTCGGGATGAATAATACCTTTCATATTTGAACACAAATCAAGGATCCATCCACTACTGAGATCATGGTGTCTTTTTAGTTTTCTCTTAACAAGTAAAACACATTTTTCACCTCCTGTAACGATGCAGCGCAAAAGATGAAAAGCTTGCGCGCTTAAAAGACTTCTAGAATTCGTAGAACCTTTTTTTCCGTCCTCAAGCGAAAGCTCAAATGAAAGCACAATTCACTCTTTCCCAAATTAAACTCTAACCCCAGGCGCAGTTTCCTACCATTCCACACTGGTTATTTTATAGTTGGTGAACTCATAACGATGAAATACGTAATTAATTTCCGAACACTTTAAGAGATAGAGGAAAACATGATGACAAAAGCTATCAAAAATTGAATTCAACTGACGTTGAACTGTGGGTAATACTTTTTAAAACACCGTATCACCTTGGTCGAATTGGCCTCAGTAAAAAGTACCTGGGACTTCCATTAATCCTTATTTCGTTCAAGGTAGTAATTTGAAACAATTGTATAATCAGACATGATGCACCGGTTTTGTCTGAAGCAGAATTCTGAAATTTCTATTTAAAATAATGTGTAAGTCTTATTACCAGATATCATTGTTGAATTATTTTATCGAATGGTCAGCGAACAGGTTTTTATGTCTCTAGTGTAAAGCGAGTGATGTGTTGGAATTATTCAGTGAAATAGACCTTGAACTTAAAAAATAAGTGTTAATTTAATTGCTTTTTCAACTCATCCACTACGTTGGACTTTGAGAGAGAGAGAGAGAGAGAGAGAGGGGGGAGAGAGAGAGAGAGAAGAAGAATGAAAGCGGCGAGGGAGAGGGAGAAAGAGAGAGATTATGAACAAGAAATACCAATTATTTATTAGCATTTGAACGACTGTATTCAATTATAAGTTATTAACGTAACCCCGGCACTGGTGAAGTAAAAAAAAAAAGCAGATCGAATCCTCTAGATACGAATTAATATGTGCCTTCGATATTTATCTTGGCCGAATTAAAATTAGCCGTGACATTTTCATCTTTGATGACCTTAAATTATAAACTTTTCACCCCTATGCTGTACTAAAATCGTCAATTCAGGTAACAGCGTCAAAGGCTACCTTCAGAATAGTTTTCTATGTAATAACACGCGGTAGTTCTAAAATGTGTTTGTTTTGTTAAAATCTAAATGACTTTCTAGATGCCAAATTCAGACATCGATTTTATAGCACTTTTTGCAAAGAGAAAGTTGTTGTTTGACTTTGTTGATTTTATAGAATATAGATTGATTCAGTACGAGGATAATTTTGCTGAATAATACCGAAGTGCGAAATTGACTTTTATTTGAAGATTCTTTTGACAGTAAAAAATCGATGAGAAAAATCTAACGAAAACTGTCAAGATACAAGGAGTGAAAAGAAAAATACATGGAAATATGAATTTAATACAAAAGCCTACAAGGTCACCTTTTTGCACAGAGTTACGAAAAGTTAGAGTAGTGTATTCCTGAAATAATGAACAAAGTATACGACATTGGTGAAATACTGGAAGATCTCATTATGTCTCTCTCTTCTGAGAAATGGCAAAAATAGGAGCTGAAAATGAAGGCAAATGCCATTGGACAATTAGCTTAACATAAGTAAGCTTATGATGAGAACACTAATGAATAAAACGTGTCGCAAAATTAGACCGAAAATAGAACAAATATTTAAATAATTTAATCTTCAGTGTGTCGTGTCCATTTAGGACATAAGCGTCCATGGCTCTTCACATCTAGCACATTGTAACGTCTGTCTTTTCATCAGTCCTTGTTCTAGCATCCATTTACACAAGGTAGTTAGCTACATAACTTGCAGTTTCCCTTCTTAGCCGTTAGTATATACTGTGAGTTTCAATTTCTCGAAGTCACCTTTCCTCATGATGTATATTATTATCGGCTGACCTAATCTTAACGACATACGATACATAGATGACTTTGTAATTATGACAGACTCGATAGGAAAGGTGCAAGAGTTCATAGAGAAGTTAGGAAAGGAGAGCAAGAAGAAAGGACTAACTATTAACTTTGAGAATGTATGGTTGCCAGCAAGACAGGCAGACAAAGGTGTAAGCAGATCTCGTTGAGAGCTATTCTTTTGCGAACAGTGTATGCTGGGGTTATAGTATCACCAACAAGGAACTGCACGAGATAACAGAAATCCCATCACTTGAGTACTACCAACAGCAGCAACAACTGAAACGTATAGCACATGTAACTCGAAGAGAAAATAATGGCATAATCAAGATGTTGACATTCCACACTACCTCAAACTAAAGGATATTAAGGAAATCCCCTATTAATACTGAAAACAGCGATAACAGTTACTGGGGGTGATAAACTAATTTATTTGAAAATTGGTTTTAAGAAAAAGGTTTTTATAAATTTCAACTTAGAGTATCATTGGTTACTAGGTCAATGGATGTCGATTTTTTTCATATAGGGAAAAGGCTAATGTCGCCGTTAATATTACAAATTGAAGACGTGTAGTTTTAATAAGCAAGTACTAGTTTTGTAACAAAAATACAGACAATTTGCCACAAAAATCTAAGAGGCATATAGATGGCAAAATATGCCTTTTGGAAATTATACAAGAGTGAAGCAAAGTGGAAATGTAAGATTCGAAACTAAGCTCCGGCAGATGCTCAATATCAAGTGTCGGGAGGATCGACACACTAACAACAAAGTTCTCAATCACTTAGAAATGTCGATCATGGAAGCTGCCATCCCAAGCATCACCTCAATCGGTCCGGATATGGCATCCGAATGGCTTCTTCAAGACTTACAGCGAGCTCGTCAACGGCAAATGACATCGCGGAGCTCTAAAAAGCAAATTCAAAGACTGAAAAATTCCGTTAAAAATAAAGAGTGTTGAAATGCTACCGCATATCTATGCACCTCCATGGCATTAAAATATTGGACATTTGCCTTAAAGATGAAGAGTCGACTTAATGCGTTGCAAAGAGTTGAGATTCTACAGATGTCTGCCGTAATACCATGGACTGAATATGAAACCAACGAGGTGGCTTTAAAAAAAAAAAAAAATGACAACAAAAATGATATACATAAAATCAGAAAGAAACAGTTGAGAATTCTTTGAAAACATAAAGAGAAAAGAGGGTTGGGAGAATTTAACACTTCCATCTTCAAGCGAAAATTTTTTGGGATGAAGATGGAACAGAGCCTACTTTAACTCAAGTTAATTCAAATATTATTTTGAAGTTTTCGCCTCTTGTTTTGAAACATGAGACCTCTTATGTAGCGAGTTGGAATCATATTTTTAAATATATAATTATATTTATGCTCTACTTTCGTATCGAGCACTATTTTTTAAAAATAATAACAAGAATACTAAGGAACTTTGGATTATTTACCAAACCAGTTTCTTTCCTATTTTCTACAATATTTTCACACACACACACACACACACACACACACACATATATATATATATATATATATATATATGAGATGGAATCATAACTTTCCCAAGGATATTTACGCGGGCGTAAGTGAATATATAAACACAACTGGAATTTGAACTCGGGTTTCCGATTTCTCATTCATAGCCACGATCCATTACGCCCCCATGATTTGGTTAAAGAGTAGAAGAGACGGAGCTCTATGAACTTTGGATGGAAATCAACCTAGAAGGAAAACTCAGATTTCTTCACCTGAGGAGAGTTATTTGGAGACCTTGTGGCACACTATGTGTACCAATTTTCTGTAATTGCTTCTTACGAAAAGTTTGGTAGGTTATATAGAAAACATACCAAAAACATTTAGCGATTTGCCAGCCTGAGCGTCCTGCACCGAACGAGGATCATCTTTTTGACGTAAGTAATAGTATGCGAGACAAAAATGCTAGTCACTTCTGCACAACGAAGCTTTCTATGTATATTTGGTTATTAGCACAACACTAAAACTACTGGCTATAAGAATAATGCAAAGAATAAATATACTTTGTTTCTCCGAGGCAAAGGGCGAATCGAAAACTAAAGCCGGCATAAACAATCCTAAGAACTTTCTACAGACAAACATTGTTTTGAAAAAAAGCCTTTGATCGGCTACTTCTTACCCCGTTTCTGTATGCACACACGTGTTTTATAGTAGACAAAAGCATATTTATGTGAAGCCAGGTAGATATTTACCTAAATGAACCAAAGAAAGCCGAGGACGTGTTCACGGAAAAAAGGCATCCTTTCATATGACCAAAACCATAACGAAATTTGGCATTCAAAATGGCAGTGTTTGCTAATAGGAATTGCGACTGCAGGCATTGGGGATAGCCAATCTACTAATGAAGCCCGAATTGGAGGGTGGAATTGGGCAGCTAGGACAGATATATAGATAATGAACATGCTGATATATTATATATATATATATATATATATATATATATATAGATAGATAGATAGATAGATAGATAGATAGATATATAGATAAATAGATCTGAAAGGCAAAAGAGAGGAAGATGAAGACAAACGAAGAGTCTAATATATGATTACTGAGATAATTTAGAAAGAGAAAGACAGAAAGAGCTGAAGAAAACGTTAATAGAGTTAATAGATATACAGTTAGATAGATATGGACAAACTGGGAAAGAAAGAGAGAGAATGAGAGAGAGACAGACACAAAAATACTGATATTTCGATGAACTGAGCGACAGAAATATATATATATATATATATATATATATATATATATATATATATATATATATATATTTCTGTAGTTTAGTGCTAGCAGCAAGCAGAAATATTTCTCCTCCCGATGATGGCCATTTCGGCCGAAACTAGTCGAGAAATCTAAATGGAATAATAATAAAAAAAAAACGAAAGAATATTAATCTACAACCCAGTGTGTCTGAGGATTTTAATTTTTTAATTTTTTTTATTGTTCAAAATATATATATATATATATATATATATATATATACACACACATATATATATATATACATACATATATATATATATATATACATATATATATATGTGTGTGTGTGTGTGTGCGTATTGAACATAAAGTGTTGGCGTTATTGAAATAGTGCATGATGTCATATAAGAAAAACGTATTTCAAATTACAGTCGTTTGTTTTTACACTCAAGCGCTAATATTGATGATAAGAGACTATAAAGTATCTCTCTCTCTCTCTATATATATATATATATACATATATATCGCACACAGTTTGCACTACTCGGAGTTGCATATCAAAGGCAATCTTCAGATGCTGAGTGTATAATGAAATAATGAGTGTATAATATATTTGAAAATATATCAGTTTATCAGATTATATCACGATATAAATAGTGCTTAACTACGCCAGCATTACGATAAACTGATATATTTTCAAATTAAAAAATGGTCAGTATGCACTGAGCAACTGAAGAGTATAGTTGACATGAAAATGTGAGTAGTACTAACGATGTTGGATATGCATATCCATTATATATATATATATATATATATATATATATATATATATATATATATATATATATATATATATATATATATATATATATATATATATATATATATATATATAGTTATTTTTTAAGCGTAGCTCAGATGTGTTACAAGGCCGAAAGTGTGGGGTACCTAGTGAGGATCGAACCCACTTTTCAGTAGTAAGATCTAGCGAAACAAGCTTGCTAAACATTACACCACGCCGATGTACCCGCCCCTCCTCTCTCTCTCTCTCTCTCTATATATATATATATATATATATATATATGTTTTCTCTCTTTACATATACATTATATATATATATATATATTTTCTCTCTTTATATATATATATATATATATATATATATGTTTTCTCTCTTTATATATATATATATATATATATAAAGAGAGAAAAAGACATATATATATATATATAGAGAGAGAGAGATATAGACGGATGATGGTGAGAAAGAGTAAAATAGGAAGAGACTGCGAAAGGAATACACTGAATATTTATTTATTGATTTATTTTTTACGCCTTATCAATCAGTTGTGGATTATTTTAATTTGAGACATATATTGGATTATAAAAAATATTTTCTTTGCTAGTGAGTACTGTATTAACATTTAAGAATAACAATATTTTTTTCAGTTACGTCCTACTATTTAATTGACAGCTGGGGGAGGAGGAGATGTATTCATACCTTTTCCAAGAGTATTTGCGCGTAAGTGAGTGTAAAAAAAAAACGACTGTAATTTGAACTACGTTTTTCGATGTTACACAGGAGATAAATCTAAGGATATGGTGGTATGTAAACTTCGAAAATGTAGATGAAATGTGTACTCTGATGTGGTGTAGTGATCAAAAAATTTGATTCGCTAGATCAATTACGACGTAGTAGTTGTTCATTCCTCACTGAGTGATCCATACTTGTGGACTTGTGCCACAGCTAAGCTTTGCTTAGTATTTTGGTTTATGAAGCTTGGTTTAATGTTTTGGCTTAAGGGTTAGAAAGTTTGTTTCATCAGATCATTTAAGGTTAAGTAGCGATTTTTATCCTTATTGGGTGCTCCCTATTTTTGGCTTTGTGTCACATCTAAGCTATGCTTAGTAAATGACTGTATGGATGAAAAGAAGATAGAAATAATATGTCAAACCAGTATTTTTATTGGAGTATACTATTCCTTCTTCAAAATTCTTAATTATTACTTTTACCTTGTCTCGAACAATATACAGAAGTGACAATGAAGAATAAACTGTTATTTAATCCATTGAAAAATTGAAGATCTTAACTTAGCTTACCATAAGCCAGAATAGGACAAATATAGGACAGGAATAGGACAAATATGAGTAGGAAGAACGTATAATGCAAATTGTCTAAATAAAACATTTAAAATTGGCATTCAAAACACTAGGCTTTTGCTTGTGGTAAAGAACTGACCACAGTCTTCAGTGGAAGAACACATTAATCGCGGTTACTCGGCTTCTTTAGTTTCTAGCACCAGTATATGAGTTGTTGAAGAAAGAGGGGAAAAGATGTTAAAAAAAAAATGCGTTGGTTTTGTGCAAGCTTTAATTTTATGAATTTAATGAATGCCTCGCCCGTTGAACTTAATATATTAGGTTGGTGCAAAAATAATGACGTAATAATGTCGCTTTTTGACGCTACGTCAAAAAACGACATTATTACGTCATTATTTTTGCACCAACCTAATATGTTTCTCAATATGGTTTTTTAACTTTAGTGGGAAGACGAAGGTTGAAGATCGACCGAAATGGTGTGTTTACATCATAAAGAATTTTAACCAATTTCATTTTTTTTTTAATCATTTCACCCCACGCAAGGCAATAAAGCCGGTAAGACGCAAGGGGTTACTGAATGTGAGAAAATATGAGAAAAATAAATTTTAAGGAGATAGAAAAATAAAAGAACAGGAAATAAGAAAACAAAAAAACGTTGACATTGCATTTAAAGTTTTGAAGATCAAAGTAAAAAACAAGAAGCCGAAAGAGAGTGACACAAGCGAGAAGTGCGAAAGAAGAAACTGTTATCATAGAATTTACGGTTACCTCTTGCCATTTCTATCCGAAGAAAATTTTTTTTTCAAAATCTATGATTCTTTATAAAAAGAAATAGTTTGGCCATTTCCGGTTCTTGATAATGATATGTTGTCTAATCCGTACTAAAAAATAGGAAAGATCTTATACCGTCAGAAGAAATAGGAGTGGATCAATAGCGGTTATTAATTTTTCATTTCCATCAATCCATTTTAGTATGGAGACATATGTATTAAAAGCGTTAGGTAGAGAAGTCACAATAAATTATTCTCCTGTAGATTGGCATCAACCAAGATAATGGAAATTTAGTTTAAGTGGCGTTAAAATTAACAGACCATTACTTATCCCAGTTAACAACTGATTGGATGTCTCATTTTCGATATTACCTGCCAATTTGGCTTTGTCGAGAAATGATGTCGTCGGTAATAAAAATGAGTAGAAAGGTCGGTAATAAAAAAGAGAAGAAAGGTCGTAATAAAAAGAGTAAAAAGGTTTTTAATAAAAATGAGTAGAGAGGTCGGTAATAAAAAGAGTAAAAAGGTTTTTAGTAAAAATGAGTAGAAAGGTCGGTAATAAAAATGAGTAGAAAGGTCGTAATAAAAAGAGTAAAAAGGTTTTTAATAAAAATGAGTAGAAAGGTCGGTAATAAAAATGAGTAGAAAGGTCGTAATAAAAAAGAGTAAAAAGGTCAGTAATAAAAATGAGTAGAAAGGTCGTAATAAAAAGAGTAAAAAGGTTTTTAATAAAAATGAGTAGAAAGGTCGGAAATAAAAATGAGTAGAAAGGTCGTAATAAAAAAGAGTAAAAAGGTCGGTAATAAAAATGAGTAGAAAGGTCGTAATAAAAAGAGTAAAAAGGTTTTTAATAAAAATGAGTAGAAAGGTCGGTAATAAAAATGAGTAGAAACGTCGTAATAAAAAAAAGTAAAAAGGTCGGTAATAAAAATGAGTAGAAAGGTCGTAATAAAAAAATGAGTAAAAAGATCGGTCATAAAAATGAGTAGAAACGTAGATCCAAGGATAGAGATCCGAGGATAGATCATCGAGTGTCATCCTTGATTAAATTAATGGAAATTAACCAAATAGTATGAGAAGGTGCAGCGCCCATTTAGCAATGTGTTCATCAGCGCGGAAAACAGAGTCGACAAATTGAATTCAAATTTTTGCTGATAAGCTTTTTTAATAAAAGGCCATAAATCTGTGAATCAGAAAGGATTTTCAGAACGAATGCAAGCCAAATATGTTAACCACCAATGCACAAGAAGACATTTCAGAAACCCATTATTTCTCTTTCCCAGGCTAAGCGTGCAGTATTGAATTAGGCAAAAATTCCGGAATTCAAATTGGCAGAAGTTATTGCCTGCCGGGCAAAATTGCTCCCCATTGCTGCGCAACGAAGCGTCCTGTATATTTTGTTATTAACAAAATTCTTTGAAACTGCAGGCTATATGAACAATGAAGAGATACAGTCTTCTTTGGTTTTCCAAGGCGAAATTCGAAACGAAGACTAATGTCAATACAAATATTCCTGGTTGGCATTCTTGTCACTTGTTCCAGACGAATATTAAAAGAAGGGGAAAAAAATGCGTCTTATCTTGATGCACATACGCATTAGACTTTTCACATTTACATATCGCCTATACTCTGGGGAAAGTCAGGAGGCTAGATCTCTGCGCTCTGTCCGACTGTTTTCTCCCATTGCTGTTATGGTGCTTGACGGTGGAGAGGTTGGTTGAGTGAACATCTGAACAAAACACGAGAACTTACCTGATGAGGTACAATAAAGTTTAAAAAAAATATGTTACACCCATCGACGGGAAAACAATTCAAGTTCATTTCTCATGCCAACGGTTCTTCTTTCCCTTCTTCTTCTTCTTCTGTTTCTTCTTCTTCTTTTTCTTCTTCTTCTGTTTCTTCTTCTTCTTCTTTTTCTTCTTCTTCTTCTCCTTCTACTACTACTACTACTCTCCTCCTTCTTCTGTTTCTCCTCCTTCTTCTGTTTCTTCTTCTTCTTCTTTTTCTTCTTCTTCTTCTCCTTCTACTACTACTACTACTCTCCTCCTTCTTCTGTTTCTTCTTCTTCTTCTTTTTCTTCTTCTTCTTCTCCTTCTACTACTACTACTACTCTCCTCCTTCTTCTGTTTCTCCTCCTTCTTCTGTTTCTTCTTCTTCTTCTTTTTCTTCTTCTTCTTCTCCTTCTACTACTACTACTACTCTCCTCCTTCTTCTGTTTCTTCTTCTTCTTCTTTTTCTTCTTCTTCTTCTCCTTCTACTACTACTACTACTCTCCTCCTTCTTCTGTTTCTCCTCCTTCTTCTGTTTCTTCTTCTTCTTCTTTTTCTTCTTCTTCTTCTCCTTCTACTACTACTACTACTACTCTCCTCCTTCTTCTGTTTCTTCTTCTTCTTCTTTTTCTTCTTCTTCTTCTCCTTCTACTACTACTACTACTCTCCTCCTTCTTCTTCTTCTTCTTCTTCTCCTTCTTCTTCTTCTACTACTACTACTGCTACTACTACTGTTACTCCTCCTCCTCCTTCTTCTACTACTACAACTACTACTCTTCCTCCTTCTACTCTTCCTCCTCCTCCCTTCTTCTTCTCCTCCGCCTCTTCCTCATCCCTTCTTCTTCTTCTTCTTCTTCTTCTTCTTCTTCTTCTTCTTCTTCTATGTGTTGTGTACCTCCAGCACGTCACCTATCGTGGGTCTAGTATGTTGGCAATACAACTACCACTTTAAATTTGGGGATAACAGTGTCTATATAAATTTTATTGTTGCCACCCACCAAAAAAAAAAAAAAAAAAACCCAAAAAAACCAGAAAATTCCATTGCGATCATTCTACTAGGTAAGCAAAATCAGTAAAACATCTCCTGTCTTATGTATCTAGTTTAGACCTAACGGAACGTATTTAGCCCATAAATCAAAAAATGAAACAACTGTAAAAATAATAATTACAACTGAAGAAGTCTTAGTAACAAACGAAACCATTCCAATAGGGACCAATGGAAACAGTGACATGCTCCTGACATACTAAAAGTATCTTTTATTATTTTCTAAATATTGAAGACGTTTATAAACAAAATAAAGAGTGCTGAACTGGGATCTAATAGCCATCCGCTTATATGCTGCAAATCTCCCCACAAATGAGAAAACTTGAATCAGCAGAGATTTGTTTTATAGAAGGATACTGTGAAAACTATGGATGAAGCATGTGAGAAACGCAGAAGAAAAAATAGAAATAAAAAGAACATTTACTCAGAAGGAAAATAGAAATAAAAAGAACATTTACTCAGAATCAGAAGCTGAAATTTCTTGGACACATAACGAGAAAAGGGGGCTTTCAGAAGCGGATAATCACAGAATATATCGATGACAACATGGTTTCAGGAAGGCAGCCATATCAAGAAAATGAAAAATGAAGAGTTTAAAAATAAAGATGACAAATGAATAGCTTCCACATGATGATTTGGGGATTGTCCACAAGTATGGGAGGAAATACCTTTCATTTCCATTTCAATTTACAGGACTCAGACATACTTTCCTTTATATATAAATAAGAAAAGTTAACAAAAATTGTAAGAGATTTTTCCCTGTCTATCGTCACTATTTAAACTCGTATTAATAAACGATTCCTGCCTATATATATATATATATATATATATATATATATATATATATATATATATATATATATATATGGTGCGATAGATAGTCTTTTAATTTTACGCAAAAATGAAAATAACACTGACATCTCATTTATCAGATATATTCACCAAAATTACGCAAAAATATCTTGAAATATTAAAGAGTAAATGTATTCAATAAAATCACCATTGGCTTCAACCACGGCCTCCAGACGACTTCGGAATCTCCTGCATCTCTTCTGGACTTTCTTTAAGTAGCTGAATGCTACCATAATACTTGTTTTCTCTTCATCTTTGATGTCACAAGGAGATTTGTTGCTCTCTCGCTCAACTGCATTCCATACCTAACAAGGGTGTTGCAGACGGTGGAGTTAGGTAGCCAGATGTGTGCGGTGATGTGGTCGCAGAAATTGTCTGACAGCACAGACTGGGTTCTCCTTCTTGTATGGCAGGCTGCAGAGTCCTGTTGCCAGACATAAGGTCCAGCATTCACCATCTTGACTTAAGGCAGCACTATCTCCTCAAGCACTTTATGTAGGCCTCCGTGTTTGGTCTGAAGCCATCACGAACAAATGCGGGCGTTCTTTTCAAATCAAAGCGATCGGAGTGAGTTTTCCGAGAACGAAACATCGTAACCACCATTAGACCTATTCAACTCTTTACGAATCCTCTGCATTGTCCTCAGATCGACGCCCAAACACGCTGAAATGTCCATACTGGAGCTTCCGGCGCGAATGCCAAGTAGTACAGCATGCCGTTTACAAATTTCTAGCGGAGTGAATTGCGTCATGGTGTACTTTTCTCACAGATGGTACCGAACAGAACCTACTATACTGTGCAGTCGACAAAATGAAAAACAAATGATCGAAATTAAAAATATAAAATGGCGACAAATTACGCATCGCTATATATATATATATATTGATTTAATCTCCTATTGTAAAAGTTATAGCGGCTAAAATGATAAGCACAAATAATACAAAAAAAAATAATTTCAATAAATCAATATTCTCTGAATTTGCTTGCCCACTTATTAGAGAAAATAGTGATTTTCCAAGCGTAGCTTAGATGTGGCACAAGGCCGAAAGTATGGGACACCAAGAGAGCATCGAACTCACGACTCAGATGTAATTTTTCTCGCGAGACAAGCTTGCTGACCATTACACCGCCTCGAGGTGTCCTTATTAGAGAAAGTATCACTAGTTATAATCCAAATAATGCATATTTGGGTTAAACAACCACTACATTATCGCGCCAGTTAACATGTTTAAGTAGAAAATTGCCACTCAACACAACAAACAAAACATATCTTTGCAGTAACACGTCAGTACAATATGGCATAAACTGTACTCAATGACAACGAACACTAGAAGTATTGAGCACAAAATGAAACCGTACAACATCAATAAAATGTTATGAAATTTTTGGAACAAAATAGTAAATATATTTCATAAAAAGAACGACACGACACGAAACCACGAACTAACACGAGAAGATATGATACTTAAGAAAAATCCAACCTGATACATGAAATCGCAATATTTGAAAAAGGAAAACACGAAATTCTTTGATAATGGCTTATGTCAGCTGGAAATGCGAAACCGAAAAGACAATTTATATTTGAACTTTCATCGGAAAATCAGGAAAATTGCTCGAAATATAATAAAAAATAAAGAAAAAATCATTTACAAAGAACTATCGTTGGATTTAGCCACCCTTATACAGTATGTATCAAAAGTACCTTTAGAAATTTGTGACGATATATAAACATATGTTAATACATACGTCGCATATACACTATACATACGTAAAAATATTTGTGTGTGTGTATGTACATGTTTAAATACGTATGTACTATATATATATATATATATATATATAGATAGATAGATAATATTAGTGGTAAATATACATATATATGCAAAATCCACAGGTGCATATATACACATGTATATTTTTAGAATAAAAAATTCCGAGAGGATAGAATCCAGGTAGAACTCAATGTCCAGGACAGAGTAAGGATATAATAAAAAGGCTTAAACACTAATATTCCATGGTCATAATTTATTCCATTGGAATCGTAAATTAATCCAATTCATCAGACCTACAAATTCAAAAAAACATTTGAATTGAATTTGTAGGTCTGATGAATTGGATCGTATTTACGATTCCAATGGAATAAATTATGACCATGGAATATTAGTGTTTAAGCCTTTTTATATATATATATATATATATATATATATATATATATATATATATATATATATTATAAGTGTTTTTAAAAAGAAAAATATGATTCCATCGCGACAGAAATTACCCCTGTTTCCATTTGTTTAGCATACTTCGCTTTCATTTAATAGCAACAATTATAGTATTCTGGGATTTCACTATACATGCCTGACTATATAAGCCTGTAGACCCAGTATACTAATAAAATACATAAAAACTTGCTATTTCATTGTCATGGCCATTCCGGCTGATTAGTGAGATATATAAAGAACTGGAAATAGAAATTTCAAGAATGTGGTATTAAACATAACATCTATACCAGTAATAATATGAGTACTAGGAATGATTGAAAGGAATGCTGATACATACAAAGAGAAACCCTCCAAAACCAACTTAGTATCTGAGATTGAAAATATTCAGAAAAAATATCTCCAATTCTAAGAAAACTCTTCCTTTGCCTCATGTCGCAGGTAAAAGATTTGGTAAAGGATTGTGTCATACAACAAAGCAGGAAAAAATGGAAATTAATAATAATAATAATAATAATAATAATAATAATAATAATAATAATAATAATAATAATGAAAAGAAAGGAAATTGACAATTAATTGATTAATTGCCCACATCATTCCAATGTTTCTAAAAAAGATTTTCAAAAACTGCCAAATTATAAGGACCTGCAAATCGAAGTAAAAATTGTCAAAACTTTAAGCTATGTTTATCTCTGTTGCGATAGGGACATTGTGAAGAATAAAAAGAGCTACCCAAAATCATGTGAGTAAAATTCCTGGACACATCAGCATCTCAGAATTACAAAATTGTTCGGAACTGCATATATCATCTGCCAAACCCTCTCTATCTAAACGAAACGTCCTAAATGTGCATTGTTAACTTTCCTACATAACCCTTTTTACTCATAGATCACCGAGTGGGGCTTGCCAAGTAGGAACTTAAAAATAAGCTCTGTTAAAATGCTACGACACACAATAATAATAATAATAACAATAATAATATCTCAGAATACATTGGTAACTGTTCAAGAAGTATGGCCTCGGGTACTCAGAGAAATAATACAAGCATTCACCACCATCAGTAGCAGAGAATAACTAAGAAAGCTCATGTGGGTTACAAGCATCTTTACTGACAAGCGCTTAGAGTCCAAACGTCCTGATAATAAACTGGTGCATGGGAGCGGACATGAGTGGTTCCTGTTACGCGTTGTGGTACCATCGTATAAGAACATCGCGAAGTAGGAGGCGTAAATTGAAAGTATGAAGAGCTGGCAGAGCAAGCCGTTGAAATATATGAAGTTGGCACACACGGGAGTATTTCCAGAAACGTTTCTGCCTCGCAAGATATTTTGGAGATGGCTGACATCATTAGGAATGCGTAAGGTGGCAACACTGCATAGAACAACTACATATGCTAAGGGAAGTGTGTTTCCAAGCTACGGCCGGAACATCTCAGACTCGGAGAGAACTTCAAATAATAATAATAATAATAATAATAATAATAATAATAATAATAATAGTAATAACTTCAGTGTATCTAGAAATGCCTTTATTTTATTGGCTATTAATCTTATCGGTACATTCATATCGATCAATATCAGCAGGAGAGATAATGAGAAACAGATTGTAATCAGAATAGATTTTTTTTAATTAAGAATGAGAAACTCTTTTAATAACTGAATCTGTTAGTACAACTAATGACAAAGATATTCAGACGTCTATGATGTAAAGGTTATTTTTATCCTCGTATTACATAAAAAGCGTCAAACAGAAAAATGCGAGCAATCTAAGATATTTATCCTGAATTTTTTATGCAACTGCCTGATAATACGAGTAGGATTTATTAAACTAATGTCAATATCAAACCTATAGACGTAGTGTCAAGTCAACATGAGTAAATTAATTCGCAATTCATCCAGTGTGACCAGACATCATTAGATTTGAGGACTGTTTATTTTGTTCTCCTCTGTCGATTTGATATTATCTTCTATTTATCTTGCTATCCACACACCTCACATTTTCTTTCTTGTTTCTTTCTTTTCTTCTCTCCTTCTTTGTACCATACATCACTTTCTTTCTTACTTTTTATTTGCTTCTCAACTTTCTTTTACTTATTTTCTTTCTTCCTTATATTGTTTTCTTTCTTTCTTTTTCCTCTCTTTTTTCTTAGATTTCTTTCTTTCTTTCACTTTCTTTTTTATCGCACGCTCGATTGCTTTCTTTCTTTCTTTCTTTCTTTCTTTCTTTCTTTCTTTCTTTCTTTTATTTCTCGACTTTCGTTCGTTTTTTCTGTTCATCTACCCTTCCAGTTCCTCTCTACACTCTTTCTTTCTTTCTTTCTTAGCGCACGCTCGCTTTCTTTCTTTCTTTCTTTCTTTCTTTCTTTTTTACCGCACGCTCGCTCGCTCGCTTTCTTTCTTTCTTTCTTTCTTTCTTTCTTTCTCGACTTTCGTTCGTTTTTTCTGTTCATCTACCCTTCCAGTTTCTCTCTACTCTCTTTTTTTCTTTCTTTCTTTCTTTCTTTCTTAATTGGTTCCGTCAGCTTCTGTTTCCTTTATTCCTTTTATTTTATTGTCCTCCCTCCATAACAAGGATTTTTTCAGATTCTGTTATACTCACTATCCACTTAAATTTCGTTTTGCTTCGAGTGAAATAATTTTAAAAAGATTATCTCATTTCGGTCTGTTGGGTAATAGATACATATGTTTGTATTAAATAAGCTTATTTTATACTGGATCCCAAAGTGAAATCAAAATTCAGAAGATTTGGCCCGCCAGACTCATCGCTTTAATCCATGGGTTCTTCGTAAATCTTTAATTTCATCATCCTATATGAAAAACGTGGCCTCCCTTAATTAGTAAATCAGGTGGGATATACACAAATAAAGGAAACTGGGACGAAGAATCTCCCCAGATCTTACCCGTAATACGAAAAGGAAATGGCTCTTGAGGCACGCTGTCGTGTGAGATTCATGGAAGTAGCCGTGTACGCAATGTATGGAAACTATAATGTTTTCGGTATGCTAGATATCCAGGATAGAGTTTGTGATAAATTGTGGCCACTGATGTGAACACCGATGGACGTTAGTCTGTTTTATGCTTGAACGCAATCTTCAGGCTATGTTGGCTGGATTATAGCTAGACATTGGAGTATTATTATAAATGTTCTTGTTACCCATAATGCCCCAGTGACTAACATATAGAAATAGTTGAGCTTATATTCCGACCGATATCACCTGAAGATTGCGTGTCCATAGTTCATATAATATATATATATCCCTTTTGTTACGTATATAAGATTGGTGTATTTTAAATAACTTTAAAAGAGCTTTTTAATACAAACAAAAATGACATTTACAACCGCTTTACAGCCTGTATTCCGTTTGAAAAATTTGGAGGGAGGCGTACATTTTGGAAGAGTCCAACATATACAACCATCCATTTTGAAAAATTGCTGAGCATGAATGAGATTGTAAATGGGTAATTAATAGGAAATTTTATATATATATATATATATATATATATATATATATATATATATATATATATATATATATATGTATATGTATATATAAAGAGAGAGAGAGAGAGAGAGAGTCACAGAGAAAGCTAGAAAAAAAGAAATAGAGAAAGAGGGAGAAAAAAGAGAGAGAGAGAGACAAAGAAAAAGAGAGAACGAGAGAGACAAAGAAAAAGAGGAATAGAGAGAATTAATGGATTTATTATTCATTAATTTTTATTATTTTAAACGTTAGTATACATATTTCATATTCATGGATGCCACATTTTTATATAATAATCAGTGTGTTTTACGTCTATTGTTCTGCGCATACGAGATATCCGAGTAAAGAAATTCTTGCCCCGGTTGGGGATCCAGCCTGTATCCCCCTTTACAGGGTAAACCACCCTTTGATGCTTGCCCTAACTTCGTCACCGTGCTGCAAAACACATTGGATCAGACGATGCTTTCCAATTACAAAGGATGACGCATGTTCAATCTCTGTTGGGGAATGCGTTTTTTTATTACCATTTCTCGAATATGTAGGCCGGTATGGCGTCTATTTCAAATACGAAGTAATATATATATATATATATATATATATATATATATATATATATATATATATATATATATATATATATATATATTGTACGCTAAGGCACTATAAAGTAACTATATAGCTTTAACTGCTATATGCCTTCACGACGCTAGTGGATTATAGCTCTGAATATATTCCATTCTGTTATTATCTCTAGATCGTCATGAGTAGTTCTCTACACTTTTGAATGCAGAAAGGTCCTCATATTAAACTAGCTTCAATCCAAAGCTAGATCGGTCTGTATGCCCTGCTATTTTACACATAGCTGAAATATGAAGCAATTGATTCATGCCTTCCGTAATGTCATTGTTGGGAAACTGAACACAACAAAATCGACCGGATTTTGAAATCGGTGAGCCGAGTTCATTATTTTAGCCGATAACAGCTACGCTCTTCGCACATACACAATATATATATATATATATATATATATATATATATATATATATATATATATATATATATATATATATATATTAGATGTAATATATTCATATTAGCAATTGAAACCGGCGAAACAAAAACAGGAATGAGAAGCGTAGTTCATTTCACTCATTCAGCACATTTCTCTTTGTTGATTGACCTCAGTTTAGAGAAGACTGATGAATATATATATATATATATATATATATATATATATATATATATATATATTAAATAAATAATTATATTTATGCTCTACTTTTGTATCGATCACTATTTTTTTAAAATAATAACAAAATTACTAAAGAACTTTGGTTTATTTACCTAACGAGTTCTTTCCTATTTTCTATATATTTTTACGCACACACACACACACACACATATATATATATATATATCATAATATTGTAATATTTTTATCCAGAGGTTAGCTACCCATATATTCTACCATTCAGGAGATACATTTACACCACATAGAAATTGTCAGCAGTTCGTAAGTTTATAGACTTATTTGAAGGTTCAGAGACCCAGTTTGATCAGTGGCCAAGTTTTTGTGTTCTATCATGATAATGTACAACCCCATGAAACAAAGATTATATCTTGAAAGATCGAAGAACTATTGTATAAAAGCCTCGACTGGGAAAAACAATGGAAATCGTGCTTCATCTGATTACCACCTTTACCCGAGGTTACAGAATAATCTTGATGGAATACTTCTTAAAAGATATGAACAATTTCAAAGTTCTGTCTACACATTCCTATCGTTCAAATCGAAAGACATTTGCAGGAACTCTTATTATTAAGCTCTATTACGCTCGAAATGCGCCTCTATTGTTAGAAGATTTTTTAATAAATTCTAATTTATATTGTTCCTACCGGTTTTTATTTTATTTGATATCATTTCCGATTCTTTGATGTTTCGCCAGGCTGAAGATAGCCATATGTCAGCTCCTAGCTGCAGCTTAGAGACAACACTTTTCTAAGACAAATAGAACGAGAAGACTGAAAATTGAGGAAAGGACAAAAGAGGAACAAGGTTCAAGAAGACTGAAGATGGTGATTGACGTTGTATTTCGATTTTTGAAGATTCTAATTATCAGAGAAGCAAGTAAAGGGAAAGGGTTTCCATAGGTGAGAGGTGTGAGAAAAGAAACCTTTGGAGTAGAATTGCATTTAGCTATTTCAACAGTAAAACGGTGGGACCTAGTTGCCAATCTAGTACGACTCTTCAAGTCATGTAGTCGGAGCAGCAAGAGGGAAAAGGCTCGCCAGAGCTGTTGCCAAAAATATTTGTAGTAAACACAGAAGGAAGCCAGTTTGGCAGAGCAAATTGGATAAATATAGCGATTATTTATTATTACCTTCATTGTATGAAAATAATTGCGGTTACAAAAGGCAAATCAAATGCTTTTGAAATAATGATTTCTAATTGAATCATATAAACTATAGCCGAATCCTGTCAGTAACGCTTATGTTGATTTTTTTATTGATTGATTCGCTTTTTTTACGGTTTATCAACCCTTCGCAAGCTAGAAAATATTTATAGTTTTATGATTTTTTCTTCAGATCGTAATGATTCAGTGATAAAGGTCTTACTAATTCACACACATCTGGGGAGAGAAGGGGCGGATTCATATCTTTCCCAAGAATATTCTTCGCGTAAGGAACCCAACTGGAATTGGAACTCGGCACTCCAATTAACAATTACGTGCCATTATCCATTACACCACCCGCACAGTTAAGCTTACAGCACCTGATATTCGGAACCGGTCACCAATCTAGTTACTGACCAAGCTTGACTTTGCCTTGATGACCGTACGTGTCTTAACGTCATATGGGTGTAGTCATTGTTTTGCTCTATCGACTGCGCAATGATGCACATGCAAGATTTTATGGACTCTATTCAACCTGGGATTATTCAGAAAAATGGTTTTATGGCAAGTAAATTCAGGGAACATATAGTGAGGAAAGAGAAGTTGATACGCATATTCAAGGGGGAAAAAACAGAGAGACTCAGTAAATAAGCTACCATCACAAAATCAACGACGTGTGGTTAGCGTAACATTTATTGCTAAAAAAATGAAATTCCCTACTTGAGTTCAACTTCCGACTTCGTCTGTTACATTCCCTTGAGCGAATGATCTCATCTCTAGCAGTTATAGGTTTAAAGTACAGGGTAGAATGGCTTCTTTAACAACCCTTCTCGGAGTAGTATTACTCCGAATACAAACCTGTGAAGAGAGAAACAGTTAACTTCACATCTATCTTTCTTGAGAATTCATTAATCTAAAGGGTCATGGCATTAAATAAATAAATTAGAAATCACTAGGAAAGTTTAAAAGAAATCCTTACTCTATATAAAAAGCAACCAAGTTGTATAGATGTCTATAAAGTAAAAATTCATAATCGCTAATACATCCTACATTTTTGTTTTTGGCTGTCTAGTATGACGAAGAGATGGTTACCATCTAGTGTTTCGCCATTACAGGTACATCTTTTCAGGTATGACTTTTACATATTTTTTTTCTAACTGATTAAAAATAGGAGTGCTTTAAGATATTTATATATGGTAAATCATCTGGTACCGCCGAAAATCGCTGGTACTTTATTTACGAGAAATCCTTGTTATAAAATTATTATTATTATTACTACTATTATTATTATTATTATTATTATTATTATTATTATTATTAATAATAATAATAATAATAATAATAATAATAATTTTTTTTTCAAATTTGCTCAGTGGAAAATATGATAATGTCATTGCTGACCTTAGGTCTCTGATAGGGATCCAGAAAGAAATGAGTATACATCGAAAATCGAAGGAAATAATAATAATAATAATAATAATAATAATAATAATAATAATAATAATAATAATAATAATGTGATATATGAAGGGCTATAATAATAATAATAATGATGTGATATATGAAGGGCTATATGTAGCCCATGCCTTAAAGAAATACAAAATGTTCTCACATGTACAGCTCACTCCTTACGAAGGGATTTATTTATGTACAATTTTTAGTGGAAAATGTCATGATGCCATTCTTGATCTTAGATTTCTGGTTGGGACCCGGGATAAAAAGCGTATGCAAAAAGAATTTAAGGAAATAATAATAATAATAATAATAATAATAATAAAACTATCAAAATACAGGGATCTTGAAGAGGAGCTCTAAAATATGTGATACATGAGGACATCAATAATTCCAATTGTAGAACCCTCGTATCTATTGGAAAAGGATCCGAAAGACACGTTCAAGGGATTCCTGGTAGCCCATGCCTTAAAGAAATACAAAAATATTTTTTCAATTACAGATCACATATTACCAATGGATTTATGCAAAATGTGTGTGATCTTAGGTTTGTTTTTTTTTAATTAATAATCAGTAGAAAATATCATGAAGCCATCTCTGACCTTAAGTCTCTGTTTGGGACTCGAAAGGAAATGCGTATTCAACAGAAGTTGAAGGAAGAAGAAATAATAATAATTATTATAAAATCAAGGAACAGTTCTTCTCATGTGGAGAGCCTTATTAATGTAAAGAAAAAAAAAACACTTTACATTTGAAGTATCATTTAAAATTAGAATTTGTGTAAACAGAATGCATTGATTTCATACTTTGCCTCATACCAAGTCACGAGGGCTGACACATTAAGGCGTTGAACTGAAGAAAAATCAAGAGTAAAGATTAAGGTAGTGTTTAATATCAAAGCTTCAAGTGGATCTGTTATCTGAATTCTGCAGCGCCAGTCTATAAGATCTGACGAAAGGTTTGTTTCATTAAATAGTAAAGCATCCATACCCATTTTTAATCACTGATCAGAAAAAAAAAAAAAAACGGTTACATCTATGTTGAGACATTTACGAAAAGGAAGGTGCCATTCACGACATCCATATGAAAGTGTCGTTCTGACGAGGCTATTTAAAAACATGACTCGTGTTCTCAAGATAATATTTCGGTTTTGAAGAATCTTGCCGTGTGGACAAAACTACTTCTAACGCAGAATATTCTAGGTAGAATTTCCTTGTATCTATATTAAATTTATTGTAAGAGATTTGAATCCCAAATCCACATTCTGAATTTTTATGATGGATTTTGTACATTAATCATCACTTCTTTCATTCCAATTCCAATTTATAGATTTTGCTTTAGAAAGGTTTATCGTAAGTCCCACTTCTTGGGACACTTGTTAAAGAATGTTTATTTTTGTTCAATACAATTCTTATTCCAACTACGCACACCTGTGTTATCAGCACAGCGTCCATAATAATCGCTAAAGTGGCCTCCAGAGAGAAAAAAAAAGTAATTTCAGAATTCTCATAGAAAAATGTTCGATATTGATTTTCATATAAAATTTAAGCTATTTTGAGTAATTATAATTAACTTATTAACTATATCAAGGTAAAGAATCACAAAAAAGTGGGCTAATACTAATTCTTCTGGGAGGGAAGCCAAAATATGCTTTTGTTTTCCTCCTACACACAGATCTTGAATTCGTTTTTGCATAAGTTTTTCAAGCAGAAATCACATGAGTATTAAACAGTCAACTCGCGAAATATTAATATAACATTTAAATTATGTATTCACCCAGAGAAAGTATATTGAAAGTTTTGTTATTTACTTACAACTAAATATCCGTATATATTTTTTATTTTTTTGAGAGTTGGCACTTCTGTTTAAATAAATGTGAAAGTCAGTGTGTTACGCTTTTTCAACTTTACTCCTATAGGCCGTAGCCCAACATACCATGCTATTATGGAATCAAGCCGACACCATGAGCAAATTAAAAACATTCCGGGTAGGGGTCTGGATCCGAATTCCTGAAGTGTGAGATCCGAAAGTTTTCATTATTGCGATTGTTTTCGGCGATTTTACGTGAAATTTTGCAATAAGTTTTTTGCTACGAAAACAATTTTTATAACTTGGACATAAATATGTGAATAATTAAAATGAATTGCGAAATCCAGTGAAAGTCAGTCAAAAAAAAAAAGGCTTTTTAAAATCAAATGAAAAAAAAAGAATTATTACATTAAGATAAGCAATAACTTAAAAAAAATCATTTTAAGAAGATGAACTAAACGGATATAGAATCTTCTTTCTTTATACGTGCCATGTCCTTTGAGGACGTAGGCGATCATGGCTCCCCACCTCCCTCTATCCCTTTGCAAACAAGTTCCTTCCCTCTGCTTCCTCTCCCAGAACACGTTCTGTCATCCACTTGCTTAAGTCCTCCAGGTATGACATGCGTTGTTTTCTTTTGTCTTTCTTTCCCTTCTATTCGACCCATGAGTATCAGATTCCCCAGGCCCTCCTTCCTCATTATGTGTCACAGAAACTTCAGCTGCCTCTTCCTGATATTAAGTATAAGCTTCCTACTTGTTTACAACCTCTCTAAGATCTCATTGATGCTCACATGCTCAATCTATGATATCCTTAGCATCCTTCTGTTGAACCACATCTCTGTTGCCTCGAGTCTCTTCTTCATCTTTGAGGAAATCGTCCAACATTCGCTGCCATAAAGAAGGACAGATGTCATGTAACAGTTGAGTATTCTTTTTTGTGTCACAGTACTCTGACCAGCTTTTGGAATGTGTCCTTGGTCATCCCAATACGTCTACGATCTTAGTGTTGCACTTACCGTCCTCTGTCAAGACGCTTCCTAGTTATTTAAACTTCCGCGTCTGCTTGATTCTAATGTTCCCGACCTTCAAATCACATTTCGAGCTCATCCTCTTATGGACGACCACGCACTCCATTTTCTTGTAGTTTATCACTGTTCTTTAAAACTTGACATCAAACTCGACCCTTCATCTTTAATATTCAAATATGATAAATTGGAAATAAGGATAAAATCACGAGAGGTTTAGAGACAAAGGGATTAAAAATAGAATAAACTAATCACCCAAAAGGCCGCATAGATGATTCTGGACTTTATCGAGACTGGAAAATGGGGACAAAACACCACCCTGGCTGAAGCACTCTATTTTCGGCCTGATCTGCCTCTTGTAAAGGTAGAGGATAGCAGGAGGACCCTGGAGCGCGACAGGGAATCGACCATTTTTCCGGTATCTTTATCGATGGCTTGAATTCACGAGTTCCACTTGAGGTTTAGTGCTAGCCAATAGGCGCTCAATGCACGTGGCCTCCCCGAGCGAACAACAGTTCACTGCGATAGACAAAAGTTCCGGGCTCGCTCGATGATGATATGAAATAAATAATAGTGTCTCCTATGAAATGTAACTTCTCTCATATGCAACATCTTAGAATAGAATTTATATTTGTTAGTTCTACAAAATATATTTTTCGAAACTCTTTTACGCAGAAATGGTGACAGAATAGCGATTGGTTTAGGCGTTTCGTCTAAACCTATCGCTACTCTGTCACTATTTCCATGGCAAATGTTCAGACGAGATATACCTCACAGTTTCGCCACTTCAGACCTTTACAGACAGGAATCACCGTACCGCGTACACATACCGTTCGTATGGGGATTTTCTAAATGTATCTTAGGTGTGGCACAAGACCGAAAGTTTGGAGCACGCGGTAGGTATCGAATTCACTACTTATTCTTAAACTGATCTAGCGAGGCAAGCTTGTAAACCATTACACCACATCGAAATATTCCACATTCCGCTGGTGTGAAGGACGTTCCTGAATTTTACATTTTGTACATCAATGACTGATAATCATAATTTTATTTATTTTTTTTTACTAATATTCACTAGCCAGGTTTAAGTGCCACTCAAGGTAGAGGGGTACTGAATAGGTTGTTGTGTGAATGGTAAGAGGCTCGGTTTATGAGCATATGTGAGGAAAATAACAGTTAACTTTAGACATGAAGTGGTTAAGATTGTAGTGGTCGGGAAACATTCTCTTGGGAGTCGGTTAGACAAAGTAGCAGTTTGTTGGAGGGCACTATTTGAGTGGAACTTACTGATGGAACAGTAGCCTAGATGGATAGATAGATAATGAATACACTGTCAAAGATAGATAGATAGATAGATAGATAGATAGATAGAGAGAGAGAGAGAGAGAGATAGATAGATAGATAGATAGATAGATAGGTAGAGATAGATAGATAGATAGATAGATAGATAGATAGATAGATAGATGTATACATAATGACCGTCAAATATAGATTTGATAGGTAGATAGATAAATGAACAGAATGTCATAGATAGATAGATAGATAGATAGATAGATAGATAGATAGATAGACAGACAGACTGTCATAGATAGATAGATAGATAGATAGATAGATAGATAGATAGATAGATAGATAGGTGGATAGATAGATAGATAGATAGATAGATAAACGGACTACCATAGATAGATAGATAGGTTGGTAGGTAGGTAGTTAGATAGATACATAATACCCGTCAAAGATTGATTTGATAGGTAGATAGATGAATGAACCGCCTGTCATAGATAGATAGATAGATAGATAGATAGATAGATAGATAGATAGATAGATAGATAGATAGATAGATAGATAGATAGATAGACTGTCATAGATAGATAGATAGATAGATAGATAGATAGATAGATAGATAGATAGATAGATGAACAGGGAAATGAAGCTAAGCGAATGAGGCTGGTTCACTTGGTCTGGCGGATCCTAGCTGTGCCATACTGACTTAGAATGAATTATTTAAACATTTTTTTTAATAAAGTAGAACTGTAGAATATTATTCAATATTTAAGTTCGGATATAATTAGTAAGGAATGAGAAAATAGAGAAATGGCAAAGCCTTTGCAAAAGGGTTGCGTACATTTATAATCATGAAGGTAACGTTCGCTAATCTCTTCTACACGAAGAGACTAGACATAAAGCACTATTTTAGGAAAGTAAAAAAAAATACAATAAAAATTCTAACTCTTTTAAACCCCAGCACTGTTAATAATCTTTAAGAACCTGAAGAGAATACATGTTGTCACTTGATCCTTAGTTAAGAGTCGAGCAGAAAGTACTTGGCTAAAAAATTCATAACTAATTAAGAAAACTATTATTTTTTAGTGATGAACCAATTATTTTTTCTAAAATTAACTGAGAGTTATTGTAAATCGTTAAAACGATAATGCTGACAGCATTAAGAATGTTCCCTATACCCAATACTGAAATTAATTATCATTCACCTCATTACGGCAAGTATTGTTCAGTTTGTTCATATCTTAGCTATCATAATTGATGGTGACGTCATCACTGACTCTCCCCTTATACACGTTTGGACATGCGCAATATCATTTCATTTTATTTTGGTATCTAGCTCAGACTGTCAATTTCACACTGTTAACATCTGAGTCTGTTTCTGCCTATCTAGTTGGCTAGCTAGCTAGCTATCAGTCCGATCATTATCTATCTATCTATCTATCTATCTATCTATCTATCTATCTATCTATCTATCTATCTATCTATGACAGTCTGTTCATTATGTCTTTCTCTATCTATGACAGTCTGTTCATTATATATATATTAGGTTGGTGCAAAAATAATTTCGTTTTCTAACATATGTTACTATGTGAGAAAACGAAATTATTTTTGCACAAACCTAATATATATATATATGACAGTCTGTTCATTATCTATCTATCTATCTATCTATCTATCTATCTATCTATCTATCTATCTATGACAGTCTGTTCATTATGTCTTTCTCTATCTTTGACAGTCTGTTCATTATATATATATATATATATATATATATATATATATATATATATATATATATATATATATATGACAGTCTGTTCATTATCTATCTATCTATCTATTTATCTATCTATCTAGTTAGATATATATGGCAGTCTATTCATTGTCTCTCTACCTATCTATATATCTATCTATGGCAATCTATCTATCTATGAAAGTCTATCTATCTATCTATCTATCTATCTATTTCGGTTTGTATATTTATATATTTACTATATTATTGTTTTTATTATAGTTATTTTAGTATATCTCTCTCTCGCTCTATCTCTCCTCTCTTTCTCCCTCGATGCAATGGCTTAAAAAATGAGCGCTCAAACTGGACGCTAAATCTGGAGGTCAGCATAAGAAGCAAAAGAATGATATTCACTAGACATTTCGTATTCGTCTTACAAAAAATCAAAGAGCTCAAGTAAAGATTATCATTAAACTCCTCTTCATTTCGTCCTCATTTTGATTGCTCATCTAATTTATAATGTTTCGGCCTCCGGCATTCTTCAGGTTTTTGCAGCATTAAAAACAGGGACGCCATAGAAATTATCGGTAACTTCCAGGCAGTATAATAATAATAAAGCAATTGTTCAAAATAATAGATCGTTAAAACCATTGTTTCATAATTGATTAAAAAATGGCGCCAGGCCTAACGTGAATGTGTCCAGTTCTTTCCGCTATAATTTGCACCGCTTTCGAAATTGAGAGATTTTTTTCTCCTTTCAGCCGAGTAGAACCAGCTGCAGAATTCTAAGTCTGTAGATCGTTAGAGAGTTCGATATTCGTACTAGTTGTGTTATTTTGCATAGCTTATCTACCTATACATCTAACACGTCGGTGCCTGATGATATATACAGTGCTGTTCGATAAAAGTGACTTTTTTACTAAATATTCGCTTCTCCGGTGAAACGAAAGTTGATCTAAATTCAAAGGATAAGCGATCTAAAATCTGAAAAAGAAGCTTTGAAAGCTCTTTGAATTTAGCAGTAAGTACTGTCAAGCATCCGTTCAGTATAATGTTTTGGGGATGCTTTTCTTTTCATGGAACTGGTTTCTTAAAACCTATTGAAAAGACCCTCAAAAGCGAGTAGTACAAGAGAATTTTAGAGTCTTGTCTGCTCCCTTCTGATGAAAGGCTTCAAATCGACCCCACAAAGCTCATTTTTATGCAGGATAATGCTCCCTGTCACAAATAAAAATTGATGAAGGAATAATTTAATGAGAAGCAGGTGAGTGTTATGACATGGCCGCCCCAATCTTCTGACCTCAACCCCATAGAAAACTTATGGAGCATTATAAAGTACAGACTCTCGAGAAAGCAGTTGAGCAACAAAGAGGATTTGATTGTGAATTTCATATCCGAATGGAATTCAATGCTTGGAGATGAGATTTGCCAGAACCTAATCAAGTCAATGCCAAAAAGGGTTGAAAAGGTTATTCAAATAAAGGACCCATAGATTATTAAATATTTCGAACTATATTACCTATTATAAATAAATTATACCTCTATCATTCTTTATTTAAATCTGTTCGGTTATGTTTCTATTGATTACTAGTTGCAGGAAATAAATGAGTCACTTTTTCCTTAAATCTCATTTATATCCAAAATTATAATTATCAATAGAATACCTTAGGGTGAGTAAACTTTTTTACTAGGTGGTCGGGAAGGGGTCTTTATATTAGTAAGATTATAAATTAGTTTGACCCCAAAAACACTAGGCGAAAAAATATTTAAGAAAAAAAAAAATTCAGGTGAGTCACTTTTATCGAACAGCACTATATATATATATATATATATATATATATATATATATATATATATATATAAATATTTCGAGATCTGGAATTATCATTACACGCTGAAACAAATTTGGGATTGAGATTGCCTGTTCAGACAGTTGTGGGCCATGCGTGATACACGCTTAGGCGATCATGTATATTTCTATGCATGACTGACGAGGCAGGGTTTTTTTTCCCGCAGTAGGTTGCTATTTGCGGTAGACCGGTTGTCATTCCTCAATCCGAGCCACTAACCATTATTCCAAGCGTCGAGGCACGGTGGAGTAATGGATAACGGAGCCGAGTTCGAATTCCAGTCGAATCCATTACTTACGTGCTAATACCCTTGGGAAAGGTATGAATCTTCTCCCTCCTCCCAGCTACGGGTAAATAGCAGGACAGACCGGGTTCTATAGCCTTGGATGGTAACTGGTCTATAGAGATACCAAAATCAAGCAAATATAGCGATTTAAATATATGAGATATATTTTGACAGCGGACAAGTGCGACACTGAAACCTGAACGTGCATTGGGAAAGCCAAAATTGCCTTCCAAAAGCTAAGCAAAGTATTAAGATACAGGAAAATTTCGTTAGAAATACAGAAAATAGTACTGAATTTTTATGCAATATCAGTTTCCCCATATAGCAGTGGATGGTGACCATCTCCGCTCAGATGCAGAAGAAACTTGAGGCGATAAATGTTTAGTTCTACCGAATGGTGTTGAGAATACAATGGAGTGAACATATAAGGGAAAATAAAAAGGTCCTTATATTTAACATCAAGAAGAGACAGTTGAAATGTGTAAGGTACATAATGAGGAAAGAGTGCTTAGAAATTTGGACACTCACGGGACTTATTAAAGGCAAGAAAAGGCATTTGTGTCCACATCTATATTTATACATTAATACTCTCTAATCCTAATATTGAACCATATAGCATACTTTAATACTATATTTTATCATTTTCCTATCTATCTATCTATCTATCTATCTATCTATCTATATATATATATATATATATATATATATATGGTGATTGACTCTTACGTATTCAATGTATGAGGGTCAAGCAGCTCAGTTCTTAGAAACCGACAGCCCAGACACCAGCACATATGATTTGATTATAGTGGTGAATGCTTTGTGCAGAACCAACCACAATTTTTGAAAAATTATTATTGCGTCACCAGTTTTAAGATCGACGCCGCGAACTAAGTATGATTACAATTTGAATCTGGCCTGATGATCCTTCAATTCGAGTGTTAAACTTACGTAGCCCTGGTTTTATTTTTTATTCTGTACTTTTATTGCAATTTTATATATACCGGGTATAACAGCAAAATTGTCCATATTGTGTTACAACATACGACAATTGTCCATCCCACAAAATGTTTTATATCTAAAAACAACTAGACTGAATGAGTTTCTTTTTCCAGATTTTCAGATAAGACCGTTTAGCCATGTTGAGAACATTTGTCGTAAGAATCAGTGAAAAATCCTTTGAGTTATTCAACTAGAAAAAGAAAAGGTTAAAATCGTTTCGCGTCAACCCTACTATATCTTCCTAACTAAGCAATCGCGGGAAGAAAAATCATTCAGGCCTGCAGTAAGAGTAACAATATTCATGTACTGGCTTTCATCTTCAAAGTCCATTCAAGACCCATTAAGAGAACCGTGAATGCGTTTAAAAAAGAGGGAAAAGTAGAGAGGAAAACTGGGATTGGTGGTCCTAACAGCAAGAGTGATCATCATTTCAACTTAGAGATAAATATATTGTCATTATTTAAAGTAGAGCCCAATAGGGATATAAAAATATCTTTCTAAGATACAACGGTTCAATGCTTAATCTAACAATTGGACAATTTTGCTGTTAAACGATTTGGACAATTTTGCTGTTACATCCGGTATATATTTAAATATGTTTGGATTTGTGTTGTATATGCAGGTTGAGATGCATGAACAAAAAAGAAATTAAAAAAAATGTGGATAAATTGTGGAAATCTAATTATATAAATGCAATCGTTGAACAGAATTGCACGCAAAGAGATACCCAATAGGCAAATCACAATATATTGTAATAGTACAAAAGGAAATATGTACAAATCTAAGGTAGACATCGTATTGAGATTATATTGCATGTTAATTTATAAAAGTGATCATTTTCAGTAAATGAAACAAAAGAACTGTCATCACGCAAGTAATCACATGTACATAGGACTTTGTAGATCAGGCTTTAAAGATTCAATTAGATAATAAACGATCGTGCATTCTTCTTGATGCGTTACATACACCCTGACCTTTCCGTGATTTCTATGTTTTGGATTCGATTTAGAGTATATATTGACTTAAAATCTTCTTCCGCCACATTGATACCAAGTATACATCCAAAAATAGTCTTGCTTTGTGGAATTATATCTTCGTGACTCGCTTAGCTGTAGTGCTTGGATCAGAGCTAATTTGAAAATGAACTAAAACGTTACGTAGACAGATATGTCTTGTGTCCAACATTCGATGGTCTCATGGATATTTTTCTTTTCGTTTGTAAACCTTGTCTTAATCCCTGACCACAGAAAACACAAATTTGCCATGATTATAAGCAGTCCAGTCATACAATGAATTCTGCAATCGTTGACAATACAAAACCTAAAATCTTGTAATTTTCATCGGTCTGGAAAAAAAGACAATCCGAAAATTGAATTTGAATTCCGCTTAAAAATGAATTTTTTTTTTCAGTTAGCATTATGGCAGGAAAGGCATGAATCCACCTCCCCACGGCCACAGGCTGCCCAACATCTTGGCAAATATGTTGTCATTGTAATGCTTATGATAAATGTAGTTAGTTACGTCAGAGATGAACTCCGAGAAAATGGTTCTAAGAAAGCCAGAAAACATAGAAAAAAAAATTAAAATTCTCCTGAGAGTTTGGGGTTTTGTAATACACTAAGAAAAAACTTAGTAAGTATCAAATAAATATTTTTTTTTATGCTGGAAACCATACGAAATTTTAGTAAATCTTAGGAGATATCTGACGGTAAGCATTTTCTTTATGGAAATGTCATTCCGCAAAAAGCGATAAGCACACACAAACACACACACTCACACACACACATACATATATATATATATATATATATATATATATATATATATATATAGATATATATATATATATATATATATATATATACATATATATACATATATGAGTGTGTGCGTAAACGGTAACGATACATATCTATAGTCGCACCAACATAACAAATTTAGTCTGATGAAGTCCGAAAGAATGAAACTTATCACAAGAAAACTTTTACAACTTTGTCATCCATTTTCCCATATATATATATATATATATATATATATATATATATATATATATATATATACATATATATATATATATATATATATATATATATATATATACATATATATATATATATATATATATATATATATATATATATATATATATATATATATATATACATATACATATATGCGTGTGTGTATGTATGTATGTATGTATTAATAATAATAATAATAATAATAATAATAATAATAATAATAATAATAATAATAAACATCAAACGAACACCACTTCAGCTATTGGCAGTTTCAGGCAAATAAACAATTATCAAGTGGTAATAAGGAATATACTTCCCGGTCGGGAAAATCCAGTAACAGAAATAGGTTTCTTTGTTGTTGTTGTTGTTGTTGTTGTTCTTCTTCTTCTTCTTCTTCTTCTTCTTCTTCTTCTTCTTCTTCTTCTTCTTCTTCTTCTTCTTCTTTATTATTATTATTATTAGTAGTAGTAGTAGTAGTAGTAGTAGTATTTGTGTATGTTATGTTTCCTGCTTGGTCCTTAGGCCCTATAGGAGAGTTGTTACTTAATTGATAGCACGTATATGAGATGTTCGTAATTGGGCGAACTTCTGGGCAAATTGTATGTTGATGCATCCTAGGACATTGTCATTAAAATTGACCATTGCTTTTCTCACGAGGCCCAGTGCTCCGATTACTATTGGTATAGTTTCAGCCTTCATTCCCCACATCCTGTTAATCGCGATTTCCAGGTCCTTGTATTTGGACAATTCCTCGATAAAAATTATTATTATTATTATTATTATTATTATTATTATTAGGTTGATGCAAAAATAATGACATAATAATGTCGTTTTTTGACGATTTTTTAACGTCAAAAAACGACATTATTACGTCATTATTTTTGCACCAACCTAATATATATATATACACGAGTTTCATTAGACACGTTACTGAGGTTACTTTCTTTGTTGGCTACCGGGTAATGTAAACTAACCCTCCTTTATATGTTTCCTTAAAGACGTCTCAAAGGTACTGAGGTTATCTTTCCTTGTTTTCTGCTCGGTTATGTAATTTAATAATTGCACGTTTGGGCAGCAACCCCTTTTTTATACAAGTTTCATTAAAGACGATTGACAAGGTACTGCGGTTACTTTCTTTGTTGGCTACAGGATCATGTAATTTAAAAGAGGGGTCATGTATAAAAGAAGGCTTGATCCCATAATACACAATTTTTAAATCACATGAATAGTCAGCCAATAAGGAAAGCAACTGCGGCACCTTAACTGAAAACGTGTCACAAGTGAATGAATTGCGTTAAGAATAACTGGTAAGCATTGATTATGACCAACTGAGGACTTGTGTTGAACGTGAACCGCTTCGGTTAGTGCGTTAAGATGCAACTAAACGTATCTGCATAGATCAGTACCCAGTAAAATGATTCAAATTTTAATTTTTAGAGTTTGCTATTGTACTAAGCGAAACAATAGCAACAGATTCAACCCATAGTAGGATTAGGACTGAAGTTAATAACCGTATTGGTCAAAAGTGATCCTAACGGTTTCATTTCGAAATTGGTCACGTGTGGATGCACGCCGTAAACGATGGCTGATGATGACCAGCTGTAGACTTGTGCTGAATGTAAAGGGGTCCAATTTTTACATTAACTGTTAACACAGAAAATTAAACTAGACACACACACACACACACACACACACACACACACACACACACACATACACACACACACACACACACACACATATATATATATATATATATATATATATATATATATATATATATATATATATATATATTTGTGGGAATAATTTCTTAGGTCAATAATAAATTTCTTTTACGATTTCTTTTTTTATTCCGCGCCAGCAAAAAAAAAAAAAAAACAAAACAAAAAAAAAACAAAACAAAAAAAAAACAACAAAAAACAAAACAAAAAAAATCAAAAAAAAACAGGAAGGATAGACAAAATCTTTGTTACGTTACCGGATGATATTATGATGTTGCCATTAATGTCAGTATTTCGCGAATAAAAAAGTACAGTATATTAAACTTTTCTGAATGGCTATTTATTGAGTTAAGCTTAGTGTTTGGAATCAGGTCAAAAATGGGAGAAATGTCGAGATGGGAAGGATTATATGGCGCCTATATTCTCAGACGATGAATTTATATCCCCTTTGTAGTATATATTAAACTAATTGTGCAAAGCACAATTTCCATCAGTATCCATAAAAATGGAACTTGTTTCTACAATATGCTCTGTTTCTTTTACAGAAACTATGGAAAAAACACAAAATCAGATAGGCTATTAATGCATCAGCAAAGAACATTAGTGCAGACTGAAAACATTACTGTTTGTGAAATTTATTTTCATATCTACATCCATCGAAAAAAAAATGATAGTATACGCTTAATAAGCATAATTAGTTACGCTATCAGGCATTTAAAAAATACCTACTTGGGATGATACTTTTTTCTTTTAGTAATGAATGTTACCAGTCTGGCTTAAATTATCGCTTCTCAATCAAATAATTTAAACTTGAACTCTTTTTGATAGCGTGCGAGTACACACACAAACACACACACACACACACACACACACACACACACATATATATATATATATATATATATATATATATATATATATATATATATATATATATATATATATGTGTGTGTCTGTGTGTGGTGAAGACGCGAGTTCGAATTCCAGTCGAATCCATTACATACACTTACGTGCTAATACCCTTGGTAAAGGTATGAATCTTCTTCTCCCTCCAGGTATGTGTAATTAGCAGGACAGACTGGGTTCTATAGCCTTGGATGGTAACTAGTCTAGGAGAAGAACAACTCTGAATTCAAAACCTGCAGAGGTTCGTTTGGGGACCTTTTGGCACGTAGTGCGCCAGGTCCCTGTATTCGGCCCTTCAAAAAGTGTTGTTGGTTCTGCACAAAACGTTCACCACTATAATCGAATCATATGTGCTGATGTCAGACTGTCGGTTCCTAGCTGCTTGAACTGCATATGTCGTATACGACGGAAGAGTCGACTATATATATATATATATATATATATATATATATATATATATATATATATATATATATATATATATATATATATATATTGGCTCCTGAAATAAATATTAATTTCGGTTGAGCTCTCTAGGGAGTAGGTTTGGGTTTGTAAACAGGGACTATTATAGCTTATATATAGCGAGACTCTTCGCATAGCGAATCGAGTCACTGTGAGTCACTGGGCGTGTTTATAAATAAATAAATACGCTAAAAATCCACCTACTTCCCTGCCGATACCAATTCAGTCGGGTTTCGATCCGAGCTAGAGGCAACCGGATGTCTAGCCACACTGATGAGCTGTGAAACAGCGAAACAGTCTGTCTGTGGATGATGTTATATATATATATATATATATATATATGTGTGTGTGTGTGTATTTCTCGTATCGTTCAATTACACAACAAAGATGCTTTCGAAAGATCCATATATCTCCACCTTAAATAGCAAAGGTAGACGGCATCTGCTAGCCGTGGTTAGTGTAACGGAATAACAACTTTGAATTAATATACGTATGTAGCTCTATCATTTAACATAAGATGACGCCATGGGGCTCATGCAGTTTAGTTTATGACTTTGTGGTCGATCTGGGACTGCTTGGTATTTATTAATCCACCCACGAGGATTAAATGTGGCACAAGGCCGGTTTAATGTGGGTAGCCCGCGAGCCCGTAGGCTCGGCCAAAAATATGACCATTGAACCCGCCTTGACGGGTTCAGGTCCTGTCTACCTCCCCGAAGGAAACCTTGCCCTTCGGCAAAGCTTCCTCCGAGTTCCTCTCTGCATCAGAGAGTTCGACAGAAGCCAGCCCGGATGATCACAAAGCACAGATACTACACTTTGATCCTAAATGGGACTGCTTTCATGTATTCTATTATCATTTTGATCATTTCACTGCAAAGAAGGCAATAAAAGTCATGAGAATGCAATGTGTTTGTGATAGTGAAAGAGACAGAAACGATACAGAACAAAATTCAAGGAGACAAAAGATTGCATTTAAATTTCTGAAGATCGTAATTTACAGGAAAGCAGGAACCGGAAGAGGAATGTCGGAAGTAACCAGAATATATTTAAACACGTATTTTAAAATGCAACAGACAAGATCTGTCTGTTAATTTTTTTTTCGGTAATGATTGAAACTATCGAAAATACTTTAACGAAATTGATTTAACGAAAAAAACAAAAACAAATTTTAGACGGTCATCCACAATATTATTTTGGATATTTAAAATCTTACAAGAAAATTATATTAAAACAAAAAACAGGGATACATTGAATAATGATTAATTTAAGAAAATCTGTTTACACACACACGCACACACACACACACATGCACACCTATATATATTTAGTTGTGGAAAATGTAAACATTGTGTATGTCTAAATTCATATTTCATCCTAGTATGCGTGAATTTATTTTTAAAATGCTTTCCTTACTTTCTTTTATATATATATATATATATATATATATATATATATATATATATATATATATATATATAATATATACAATAATATTTTTCTAATTAGTTACCCATTTACAATCTCATTCATGCTCAGCAGTTTTTCAAAATGGGTATGTTGGACTTTTCCGACATTTTTTGCCTCCTTTCCTTCCAAATTTTAGAAAAGAATACAGGTTGTATAGTGGTTGTAAATGTCATTTTTGTGTCTATTAAAAAGCACTTTTAAAATTATTTGAAATACACCAATGGTATATACGTAAGAAAAGGAATATACTTGTTATATATATATATATATATATATATATATATATATATATATATACGCATTATATATATATTATATATATGTATATATATACATGTATATATATATATATACATATATGTATATATATGTAGATATACATATTATATATATATACATATTATATATATATATATATATATATATATAAAATATATATATATATATATATATATATATATATAATATGTATATTCATTTTATATGTTTTACAGCAAAAAAAAAATACCTCATCATAGAAGATAGTCTATTTCAAGCCGTTCTGTACGCAGCTATCATCAGACGTTACGTGTCTGTCTAGGAGCATTGTTTTAAATTTATTTTCTATTTAAGTCCTCCTCTGGTAGACGCCTTGTTAATGAGAATGGGTTTCTGTCAGCGATTGGTTGGGGCGTAAGGTATCTTATCCCGTGGGTGGAGGAGCGGTCTGGGGTTGGAGTTTATTTTTCGCCAGGACTTGTTGTTTGCAGTTTAATATCACTTCTTACTATGTGGCGTTTCTTATAAAAGCCCCGTGCTTGTTTTTCTGGGATTCACAGTAAATCGTTTTATTTTTGTTTGTTTTTTTACTACAGATGTCCAATATTATTAATAAGCAATGGGGGATTTAAACTTAAACCCGTTAATATTAATGCAAAAAGATTGTGGGTAATACCAGAGCACCCAATGGAATAAACAAACTTATGTCAAACAAACTTATACATGTACATATCTTCATACATATATGCCACTATACCTACACATACATCCCATATTCCTTATATATATATATATATATATATATATATATATATATATATATATATATATATATTATAAATTAACTGATTTAAAATAAGGTTTTTCGCTACACAGTTCTAACCATGTTTCAAAAATGGAAGCTAAAAGCTTAGAATTTAATTTTGTAATCCAAAATTCACTTGAGGATGAAATGGAACTAATGTCTTTAATTTAATTACGAAATTAAACTCGAAGCTTTTAGCTTCCATTTTTGAAACATGGTTAGAACTGTGTAGCGAAAAAAATATATTTTAAATCAGTTAATTTATAATATTAATACTCTGTAAATTTACATTGAGCACTATTTTGTAAAAATAAAAATATCTATAAGAACACCGGATTATATATCTTACTGTTCTTTCTTTTTATTTACACACACACACACACACACACACACACACACACACACACACACACACACACATATATATATATATATATATATATATATATATATATATATATATGGGGTGTTTGTGATTATTGATTACGACCGGTATACATACAGAATACTAGAATACTAGAAATAAATGTCATTAATTATGAATAGGTAGTTAATTGATTTTTGACAACCGTGTCCGTCGCTTGGGTATTTGGATAGTCGATTTACAAAGATGTGTTGTGAATTGATTTACTTGTGTAGGAATCCCTATCTTCAATGTAGTAAACAACTGAGAAAAGAATCGATTTTCAGGGGTGTTCCACAAAGTGATTCTTGCTGGGTATGCTCATTCTCCATTCAAAATTGTTTTCTCTTACCCCCAACTCCAGATCTATTTAGTGAATGCTTCGCCGAGTAGTAGTAGTAGTTAGCGACGTAGCAGCACTAGACATTAACATCAAGGTCGATATGAACTGGACGCCTAGTTGTATATTGACCGATTAGATTGGATTCTATTAAATATTAGTATAAATATATGTTCGCGTTGCAGTGGTTAACAAGCTAATTTTGCGAATAGTTAATACCGCTGTAGGCGCAATTTCAACGAGGTCACTTTTATTTTTGGCCATGTACCACACAAAACTAAACACAGAGGAAATTACTGAAAATAAGCAGTTTTTCTTTTTCAAATAATTTTTAAAAAATCGGTTTCACCCCAAGCAAGGTATTAAGGCCGCTAAAACACAATAGTGTTACTGATGAGGGGGGATAATTAGGAACAGAATTATTAATAATGAGCAGGAAGAGTAACGAATAATCATGGGGACAGTAAATAGTGATTGACATTGCATTTAAATTTTTGCAGATTAAAGCTGGTGGGAAAACCTGGGACCGGGAGTCCCACAAGCGAGAAATGCGAAAAAAAAACAAACTGTTACGTCAACATCTCGCCAGCTCAACTCTAAATTGTTGAGATATCGACGCCAGTCTAGTATTGCGCTTAATTTTTAAAAAAAAAATAGTCTAGGCCTCATACTTATTCGAACAATTACCATGAAAGTATTTATAGAAAAGACACAGAGAGACAACGGCGGTGGGAAAGTGACTGAATCCGATCCGCCAGTTCAGGACCGATAATATTGCTGATTCATCTTTGAATTTTATCAAGGCGTTCAAGGTAAATAGAAATGGCACCAGAGCATACTGTGTAGCAATAGATGCTTTGACATAGATATCTCTATCTATAAAAGGCAGGATGTGTGTGTGTGTGTTTGTGTGTGTGTGTAACGGCTGCAAATTTCGACCGATTTGCACCAAGTTAGCGGGATGGCCAAGACCGACTTTGCATTTCCCAACTCCCATCGATAGTGGAAATAATCGATTTTTTTCATGCTTTTACGGCAGTTTGCATGTAGTTTGCGGCCACTTTCTACTGGCCAGAGTGAGAGCCAATAGCTGGCTGCCACGAATAGGCAGGAAGATTCTATTGGCCAGCGTGAGAGCCAAAAGCTCACTGACATGAATGTTAACTAGCATCCTAGCATGCAAAAAAAAATCGATAGCTGCATTCGTCACAAGTGGGAAAAATTTAAATCTGCATGGCACTTCACTCCAATTGGCTCATTCGCTTGCTTAAACTCAACGTTGATTCTGATTCCGCAGAACTGGGTTGGGTGTGAAAAAGTATTTCTTGTTAACATTCATTTTTCATTCGGCTTTTCCAGTTACGAGTTCTTTTGTAAAGCTGATCGTTTTGTGTTCATTTTGTTTAGTTCTTTTTTCGTAACAGATTTAATGTTTAGTATAGAGCTTAGAAAAAATTCGCAGTGTGAGATAGGCAAGAAGTAAGGCATGTAGCAACATCAGCACGGCAAAGGGCACTCCTTTAAAGGCAAGGAAGGGCAAAAATATTTTAATTCAAGTGATAGCGATTGCTGTATGAGTCGTACGATTTTTGAATTATGGACGGGCAACGCCGGGTCATGATGCTAGTGTATAATAGATTCTGGAGAGAAATATTTATTACACAACACAGTGAACGGACTTTCTTAGCAGCTGACCTAGCAATGGATTCAATATAGTTTTTCCACTTCATGTCCGATGAGAACGTTATTCCGAGAAGGTGCAACGAGTCACTTTCTTAAAGGTTAGCATCAGATGATTAATGTTGAGTAATTTTTTTTTGGAGGCGTTAAAATTAACAAGTCGCCTTTTGCCCCAGGCTTTTTAAATATCGGCTACTATTTTGGCTTTGTTGGACAGATCAGCCTTACTGTTGAGATAAGAGTAAATGGTTGTATCATCAGTGTAGATCCTAATTTGAGAGCTGATGCCATAGGAAAAGTTAATGAAAATTAAAAACAAGTTAGGACCTGTGATGGAGTCCTGTGATACACCTGCATTAATACAAAAAGTTCTAGACAAGTGGCCGTTTTGGATAACTTGCAGTGTAGTCTTCTACTTGGCGAAACTAAATTAAGAATCTTCAGTAATTACAGAATTTATTCTTTGAACATATGACCTGGAGAAGTATTTAGAAAATTGATCTTGTGAAATCATTCGACTAATTCATTACGCAGAAGACACTGTATTGTTGGACCAACTGGAGATAAGTGAACACATGAAGAAAGAACTAACAGTCAATTTTAAGAAGACAGAATTTATGGTAGTTAGCAAAAGCCACAATTCAGTATACATAAAACAATTTGGAAATGTTTAAATCAAGCATGAGCTGAAACTTAATTATGTAGAGATTGTTATAACAGACAGCACATAAAAGGAGAAGCTTGTTCGACAATTAAGGCTTTGTTCCAAAATGACATAGTGATAACATTTATCCTTTCAACACCTGTCGGGGAGCAGTATATAACAGTGTATTACAAGTTAGTCTTGTGCGAGACTGAGCTAAATATAATTAGTATAAAATACACATTGGATATTGTGGAGGTTTCGTTGATTTTGTTTAGTGACATATCAAACTCTATAGATTATTTTATACCGAAATCTAAATATTTTGTACATAATTTTATGCTTTCAGCTACAAATATTTTGTAAATCGGTTTATACTTTCAGTGTAAATATATTCTTTTTAGATATATAGTTTTTAGACCATAAAATATATTCACTATTTCACTAGAAAAATATATAGTTGGTAATTTTAATATAAAATTGTATTTCTATTTTTTAGAGTTTCATTGATTGTCATTTATCTATAAAATTATATATTGATCATTTTACTGTGAAAATGTATTATTAATCATTTTACTATAAAAATATATTATTGGTCATTTTACTATAAAAATGTATTATTGGTCATTTTACTATGAACATGTATTATTGGTCATTTTACTATTATATAAAAATGTACTGTTGATTTTTATTTAGGAATTCACTATTTGTCCAAATTTCAGACCCTAACAAGTGCTACCACCCAGGTCAGTGGCAAACCTGGAATAAATAGCAATTAAGAGATTTCACTCTCCTCAAAACTCCGAATCTCCTGATCAAAGGACTTGCTGCCGTATGTAGTTTACTGTCATACCCATGAAGATAATGTGTCAAAGTAGAAATGCTATTCAGAGAACGAGTCTAGCCTCTTTATATAGCAGATGTTTTCAGCTTGGAATGAGAGATATACAATGTGTAAAGGGAACTGCTTTGAGATTTCGAGAATAAGGTAATAATAAATAAATAATATATATTTATCACATGTAACATGATTTTGTGTTGAGGCCGTTACGCGTCTGCTGGATTTGAAATTACTCTCTTTATTTTCTCTATTAGCGATATTCTATATGAACACGGTATGAGGTTGACTGTATTGTGAGATCAGTGCACTTTCAATACATCTGCCTTATTAGTGTATTCTTTTTTTCTTCTAATGGGAAAAGGGGCTTTCTTACACAGAGGTTTGTCTCTCAGTCTGATGTGAAGAAAGCTCGCCATAAAGAGGCGAAATCAACAGCTTTTCCATTTGTTGCATTATCTCCAAATTTGTTCGGCTACTTTTCTACATTTTACTAACATGCGCCTTGAATATTAAAATAAAGTTTAACCTTGTACATGGCAGGCTCATAAGGAACACTAAGAGATGAACAATCACTATCAATCGCTTGCAGTTCAGTAGAGGTCTTTCTTATTTGCTTGCTATATGATGCAACATTTTGTCGTGGACTCTAACCACATATATTTAATTTGCGGTTTAGTTTCAATGTCAATACGTAACCAGTTTCGAAGTGTTATCATAATGACTACGTTATTCTGATTACAAAAATGACGTCTGCCATAGAGCTATATAGAAAATGGTTCTGGTATCTCAGATCCCTGCGAGGGAATTTGATCCCAATAATAATAATTGTACTGTTTTATGGATTAGGCTAGATTAAAGTAACTAGTTCAAGAGCCCACGTTTGACGGCGTATGGTCACGATGAACTTGGAAAGGTAATATATATATATATATATATATATATATATATATATATATATATATATATATATATATAATTCATAAATAATTATATAGGCCATTCTACAATATGTTTGACACGAAGACTCACACTACACCTTTCTGACCATAGTTCAGTTGGATCTCATTTAAATATTCATGGAGACCTACCGGACACTATTCTTAACATACTTGTTGACAACACAAATATAATAGCATCGTCTACATGCAAAAACAAACAAAACAAAAAAACAACACTCAAAAGAACATGGACACAATTTCTTGACCGTGTTTTGAAAAAAAAAACATTATATAAAAACATACATACAACAAACTATTCCTTGTTCACAGTTAATATATTTCAACCATGAAAATGGCTAAATGTATAGCCGAAAGCGCTCAGATAAAAAGAACAATTTTTATATAATTTATCATCCGAAAAGGAAAAAAAAAAGAGATCACATGAGAAATTATAAAAAACTAAGTCAAGGCACCTTTTCTGTCGTATTCACTGAAATGTGCATGAAAGGAAGATTTGTGTCATAACAAGTGATGATGTTGAATGTAGCATAAAAAGTTTATAAAATGGGATACAGGTTCGAATACTGTCGAAGGAAGGATGAATATTTTCTGTGAAAATTTCTCGGACATTCAGGCCGGTAAATGTTGTTTAATACTGTTTATTATAAACAGAGCATTTACTTAAATATTTGTATCTATAAAAAGAATGTATAAACATAAAAATGTCTTAAAATGATTGTCGGACTTTGTTCATTCTATAATATATATATATATATATATATATATATATATATATATATATATATATATATAATTTATTCGAAAATTATAACATAAATATGTTATAAAATCACTACAAAAATAGCCTGTTGTTTCAACACTCCTGGTGTCTTATCAAGTGATGGTGTTGAATGTAGAATAAAAGGTTTTTCTTACACTTTAGAAAAACCCTTAATTCTACATTATATTTGCTCTACTCTGTATTGAGTGATCACTCTTTTAACAATAGTACTTTTTGATTATTAGAATTTATTCCGTATACACCAATCCTATACTGGTATATATATATATATATATATATATATATATATATATATATATATATATATATATATATATATACAGAAATTAAATCTAACCTTTCTGACATAAACAAAAGCAAACCAAAGAGTCGTTGACGTCTAATTAACCATGTCTAAAATTCTATGTACCATCTTTGTTTTCGATTAAGACATACTTCTTTTGGAAAGCATTACATAATTTGCGGTATTTTATATCTCAATAATTAATTCTTGTGTTCCGTGACTCCTTTTGCTCAAGGAATATTGGTTTCAACATTTCTAAATTGTATAGGACTCTCCTATATCGTTTTGTACACACTATTAAGATCCAGTCAAACTCCGAACGCCCTTGCCATTAATAGCCTAGCATGTGCTAACATTGTCTCAGCAGATACCAGAGCATAATTAACATAGTTATAGACATGTCCTTGACGTCAAGGAAAATTTGCACGAACCAGCATTAGCTTCATTAACTGCAATACCATAAATGACTTTGAGCATGTCACATACTGCATATATATATATATATATATATATATATATATATATATATATATATATATATTGCATTAAATATACAAAAAGGAATGAAAAATACAAATGATAAAATATAGTTTTTCAGATATGGTATATTTATGGGTTAAAGTGATCAATATCAGGGATAGATCTTGTGTAAATATAAAAGTGGAGATTGAAGTCAACGCCCAGTGGCGACAGCCTGTTTAATGCTTAAAGTCAATCGTCAGGCAGACTATTGTCGCCTCTATGTGTTGACTTCAACTTCTGCTTTTAGACACACACACACGCGCGTACACACACACACACACATACATATATATATATATATATATATATATATATATATATATATATATATATATATATATCAGCACAATGACAGAAACCTTTGTTAATTTCGCACTAATGTATCATGTATTTCATAGATTATCTCACTGTGCGTTTTCCCATCGCTAGATATAATCGCAAAACATCTGGTCTTCGGCATGTAAACATGGTTGATGGGGTAGAGAAGAAAAGCACACCATATACTTGTAACCACTTACAAAGGACTGTCTCTTCAATTATTAATGTACACCGCCTGGTCAAAAGAATCGCATTGTTTTACTGGCCGGTTTGCATCTCGTGATTCATTGTGCTTGGTTGTCACTTTTCCTAACAGAAACACCAGATTACTTGTGGCTGGAAATACTTAAAAACGTTCATTACCACACTGAACAAACTCACTGATTTTCGTACTATATATATATATATATATATATATATATATATATATATATATATATATATATATATATATATATTTATAAGTCGGGAGGGAGTTCAACAAGCGAGAAGTACGAGAGTAGAAAAATTTACACTTAACCATTCTAAATGTGGAACAATGTGATCTTGCCGCCATCTTCCACTGCGCTTAAATTCATCAATCTCAGTACTAGACAGGGAATTATATTTATAAGAAGAATTTTTCGTAACACAAAGAAAGAGTAAAAATACACTGTTAAATATTTACAATTTATACACCCAAATATTTTACAGGTTAACAAGCCACTCTAGAGTGGAACTAGGAATAAAATAACTGACGATCTCGTTCATATCATGTGGTAAAAGAATATACTAAACTCTTCGGGGAACCGCCAGATATATCATTTGAACAAGGCTTATTGAAAGCATATGGCGTATTTACTAAGCGAAACGAGGAAAAAACTAATTTTATTTAGGAGATTTGACTGGATTATTTTTAAACTTAACTTTTGTTTTTGTTGTTGTTGTTGTCTGTTTCTTTCCTCATTTCGTTACATTCGACTAGGGTTTTGTGCATTCAGATGAATAGCAAGCTGGTCTGGTTTTCCAAAACTATTTCCGCCATCTTTTGTATGCGCTCGGATAACCGGAAACGAAAAGAAAGCAAAACATGGCTACGTGCCAAAAACGGATCAACATTTTCTGAGGTAAGTTTGAACAGCGGAAGATACAAGTAGAGGAAAATGCGTTTTTCTGTTCTTTACTGCAAAGAATTTGAAATGCGTCGGTTTGGGCACAAATTGCTGAAAAATAAAGGTTAAATAATAATTAACTCAACCAAAGTTTAGACTAGCATCCATTCACCAGAATGTGTGGTTTCAAGTTTAGCATTTTGATTCTTTTAACTTATACCCTGCAGGCGTCAGCCATTTCATATGTATTGTGGCCATTTAACTCAAAGTCCGTATTTGAAATTTTCAGTATCCTAAATTATAGTTTGATAAAATTGTTTGCAATACACTGACGCATGTTGACATCTTTACAGTATTTAGTATTATTGATGTTATCGCTACCAATTTTGTCAAAACCTTCCATTTCGTACAATTTCGTAAACCAATAGATAAAATATAGACATAATAAAAGATATACAAAATACAATATTGCGTGTTTATTAAATAAGTATCTATTATTTTATTGATTAAAGTGTTTTTAAAATAGTGGCAGTATTTTGTATGTTAAATATTAAAACTTAATTTTTCCAAAAACATTAATGTAAATTTATGTTCTTAGCTATGCACGCTAGTAAAACCAGTTGTACCTTGTATCCCCTTATTTGTTTGCACGTCTCCCAAAAAGTTAGTTTCGATCGCTCAATGTATGGCTATTTTAGATGGCGTGAAGGACGGACTAATAGAAATCATAGAATATTATATATAGATAGATAGTTATTTGAAATAACGAATGCGTCAGTTTAAAGTGAAACCAAGACGTTATATATTTAATCAAATGTGTATAATTATACTTTTTACGGAAATATACCTTCAACTAACGGCTTGGGTTTTACTGATTTTAAATTTTAAATTTTGAATAAATTTCGAAGTGAATTTCTAGAAATCAGTCAAATTTATACTGCCAACAATTCTTTGAGCAAACAATCATTTTATATCTCTTCTGTTTTGCTATTAGTCAATGTATTCCTTTTTAAATTTCAAAATGGAGTCGAAATATTAAGATGTCGGACAAAGTTTCATCTAATATAAAACGATATAATACAGATACTTTTAGGCTATATACCGATGGCGACCATTTAAACTAACGCCTTTGTATCCGTGTATTGGGAACATTTTGCTTATGGTTCGTATTTTCTTGATGTCATATAAATTCTTTGAGCAAATATTCATCTTCCCAAAACATAGTTTATAATAATAATTTAGATATATGGAAAATAAGAATGCCTCAATTCAAACCAAGGTCAAGAGGATATGACTATAGGAGAGAAAGGCAAGAGTGACTGCCATTGCACGCTGTAGGAATTTCATAATGGAAGTGTTTATTCGAGTACAATATGCTTAAATCACATAGAGGTTTAACCAAAATTATAATTATCGACTGAATTTTTTATGAGCATCGCTTATGAAGACCAGCAGATTTGAATAATAGTAAATTGAAAGCGGTTGCTGGAAGAGAACTCGTAGAATAGATTTAGCAGATAAGGCACAATACATAGTGTTAAGTGATACACGAAAATCTCATGCAAATAGGAGAGAAATTTAATGCGTAATGTGGAAATGCCATGAACTCTTTCCAGAAAATTGAATGGAACACTATTCAATCATTCGCAACAACCCAGAATGATAAAATTGTTTTCTTCATCAGGTCGTTACAGAAAATGAGAATTGTTTAATGTGCATTACCAATCGATGGGGAAAACCCGGGGTTATCAGACTATTTCAAATGATGCCAATACTGAAACAAGAAGAAGAAGAAGAACAAGAACAAGAACAAGAAGAAGAAGAAAAAGTTAATCGATGTTCGAGAATGCATCATAACATAAATTTACTGACTAAAACTCGCGTTTTATTTGTGTATTATACCAGGAATACACAGCTTTGCCATACAATGTCATCCCCCGATAGGCCAATCTTTTCTCTTTAGGAAAACCGGAATCTTTCGTGGTGGTGGGTGGGCGATGAATTGTTTTTTCCACTTCAACCCTTTTCCCACAGACGAAACGGTTTAGGGTAATATCACGTTGAAACAACGATTCCTGTACGATCACGGAAGTTAAGCAACGATGAGCTTGACGAGTGCCTAGCTGGATAACCGCTTGGAAATATCAGCCGCTGTAAGCTTGCATTTGTCGGTGGTTTAATGGATAATGGCTCGGAATTGTTAATCGAAGATCCGAGTTGCAATTCCAGCTGGGTTCGTTATATTGACTTACGCGCAAGTACCATTGGGAATGGCATGACTCCACCTCTTCCCTGACGTGTATCACTGAATTATTATTATTTAAAAAAAACAAAAAAAAAAAAACAATTATTACAATCTAAAAAATATTTTCTGGCTTTATAACCTGTAGGAGTGATAAGCTATAGGAAAAGCAACATTCATTTCAATCACAGAAATATACAATACCGTCGGACAAAGTTTCATCGAATATAAAACGATATAATACAGATACTTTTAGGCCTATTTCAAATGATGCCAATACTAGAACTAGAAGAAGAGGAATCTTATATATGTCTACGAGATATCCTGCAGTTGGAGATTCATTGTGGAATGACTCACTTCTAGCAGTTGACTACTACTTCTACGCGCCGCTGTTAGCCTCTCATGACAGACCTTCGGGCCTACTAGACTCTTTGGTTCCACCAGTTCAGACTTTTACAGGTGAGACCCGCTATGTCACGAACAGTGAGTTGACTCATACTCTTTCGCTTCATATTCCATTTGTAAAGAGGATGCTTCACTCAGCTTCTTCCCAAGAACAGTAATGTGGAACGGTCTCCGCAGGAGATGCCTCTCTGATCCCTAAAATGTTAACCTCTTTAAGTCGAGAGTCAACTATTATCTATCTTATGTACACGCAAACCCTTCTACCTCTAATACTTGCGTAACCTATCTTAATCAATAACCCTCTATCTTGATTGGCAGTTAGGCCTTGTATTGAGTGAACACTATTGAGAAAATATCTTAGAACATTTTGTCTATTCAGAAATAAACGGAATATCAACTCAGGATGCTCAGATTCCTTTTAATTCAAAATACTAAAAAAAAAAAGAAGAAATTACTAGACAAAAACGACATCAATTATTAATAATATAGACATTAAATTTGAATTTATTTCTGTGTCAATCAAAATTGTTCCAAGCAATCAACTAACGTGTTCACCTTTATATAGGCAGTTAGTAAATTTATACCCTTTCAAATTGAAAAAAAAAATCAAAATGAAATCAAATTGAATATTAATGATTGAAAATGATTCATGTATCAAAATAGCATAGAATGATACGATAAATCTGCTATCGACATGAAAACTCGTATCATGTTATTAAACAGCCTCATCAAATCGAGATTTCAATATGGATGCCATATCATGCATGGCTTTAAGCCTTTCAGAATTATCTAAACTGTCAGCTGTATACAAATCCTTCCTAAAATCAGTGTTAAAAAAAAAAAAACTATTTGAGCGAGTGAAGATTGAGGGTCTTGGTAAAAATCATCCATCTTTGAATATCGTGGACTGGCGCTACAGCATCAGAAACACAGAACCGTACTAAATATCAGAAACCATATCACTTGAGGATTACCAACAGCAGCAAAAGCTAAAATGGATATCACATGTAATTCGAAGAGAAAATAATGACATAATCAAGATATTAACTGTTGTAGCATACCTACGGATTATAATGGGTATGTCTTCACTCAAGTAAATGCAGTAGTAAATACTGTACGTTGGTATGCAGATGGAGATTCATCTCCAACTGTGCTGGTCAAACTCACTGCCTCCGGACAGAGAGGATCCCCAGACGAGGCTAAGTCGAAGGGCAGAGTCTCATTTCGGGAAACAGCTACTCGACTCCGTTTTATACGGGGTCTACGGTGAATTTTTAGCTGAGCCTACGGGCTCGGATACCTCACATTAAATTCTGCCTTGTGGCACATCTGACTGCGTGGGACGGTTGGTAGATATCCTGCAGTTGGAGATTCGTCTCCAGCTGCGCTGGTCAAACTCTCTGCTTCGGGCAGAGAGGAACCCCAGACGAGGCTATGTCGAAGGGCACAGTCTCGTATCGGGAAACAAGCTACCCGACCCCGTTTTATACGAGGTCTACGGGGAATTTTTGCCAGAGCCAACGGGCTTGGATACCTCAGATTATATTCTGCCTTGTGCCACATCTGACCGCGTGGAACGTTTGGCAGATATCCTGCAGTTGGAGATTCATTGTGGAATTCATTTGACTCGCTTCTAGCAGTTGACTACTACTTCTACGCGCCGCTGGCGAATCTTATATGTGTTGTTCGTGTCCTAAGTATTATAATTCATTACTAACCTTCGTGGGATTATTCTATTCAGTCAATTTTAGGTTACAACATTAACATTCCCCATCACTTCAAGTGGAAGGTTAAGAAAGAATCCCCTATCAATACTGAAAAGAGCGATAACAGCTACTGGACTGAAATTGTTTTAAAAGAAAGATTTCATAAATTTCAACTGAAAGTATTACTGGTTGTTCGCTCAGTGAATGCAAGATGTTTCCTTATAGGGAAATGGCTATTATTGCCATTACCATTAGCCTTTATTCTTCTGGAGGAAGCCTAAAAAGACGGGTACTTTTTTCCATATAACTGTGATCATTATCTGTCTATATTTCTGAGATGAGGTATTATGTACATTATTTACATTATTCGGACTATTGTCCTCGCTTTTGTCGCCATATTTATTACAAAGTTCCGGCCGTTGTACGCTCCGGTCTTCTTCAGGTGGTTGGAATGTCGAACTGAACACTTTATTTCGCTCACTGGGGTAGAGTCTTCTAGTTCTCTGTGTCATGTTTAATGGATGTCAGTTATCAGTTACCTCCTGTTAATTTCCCTCTGAAAGTTTTCCACTGCCTTAACCGGGTATTGAACTCACACTCTTTGGGTCCTGTCACTGGATCTAACTAACGCCTTTATCCACTGTACTATGTATCATTTTGCTTAAATTTCGTAGTTTCATGATTTCACATGAAACCTGGAAATTCTCCAACATATTTTACCGTACTGTCTACTCTGGTCTCCGTTACAATGAGCTACTAGTGTTCACGCAAAATAATGCCCAAGAGCCACTGAAGGCAGAGAGCTACTGAATGGTGCGTATGATATGAACATATGAGGAAATAGTCAGATGTGAATATCATGAGAATATGAAGGATAGGTAAAGACTGATACCAGACAAATAGATCGCGATATCGTAATGTTCAAATAAGCATACACACGGGGACTAATTCAACGAAGTAGTGGCTGTTGGGAAATAAGCTAATGTTGTAGAAAATTTAAAAAGACCTAACTGAAAAGCAATGCTTAGGTAGCGCGTCTCGCAGCACCGCTACTTACGGCGTCCAGAGAGAGTTAGTCTCTCACTGTGTGCCGTAAAATTTCATTAACCATACTTGAGCTATGTTTAGTAAATATACATTTTTTTGCGGCTGACATAGGGTGATAGATATTATTAATATATGTAATCGTTATCAGCATGGAAAATGGAATTAGTGACTCGAGATCAAATCCGCCCCCCAGTCTGTTGCGGTCACTTTCGTACTAATGACATAAGGCATAAAATAGCAAAGGTCGTCTGGGTTCTTTAGTCGTACGTGGGAGTCAATCTAAGAGAAGAACGACCCTAAATTCGAGTGTGTGAGGAAACAACACCATTATATTTCCAAAGATGTCATGGCATTTGACAGATAATAAACAAAAGAAAGTGTGGAGAACCACGAAACCCTCTTCCCTGAAAAGTCATGATATTTTAAAAAAAAAGTCATTTTCAGTATCACTGTATGCGCTGTGTTTTTACCTTGGCCAATCAGTTGTCCAATACATATAAAAGCTTTGGCGATCATGCCTCTTTCGATTCATGACTGGCTAGACAGAAGATTTTCCCGTAGTATGTTGCCGTTTCTTTCGGCTGTAGATTGGTTGCCAACCTGTCCTGCCATTCGACACCTAGTGGGGGAGAATAGATGTGTTAACACCTTTCCCAAGGGTATTTGTGAATGTAACGAAACTGACAAGAATTTGAACTCATTTCTCCGATTTGTAATTTGGAGCCGTTATACATTACATCACAATGAATATACTTTTACAATAATATATATAATAATATGCAGTTTTACAGGCGCGTTGGGGTAATAGATAGCGGCTCGGATTGAGGAATCGGAGAGCCGAGTTCGAATTCCAGTCGAATCCATTACATTCACTTACGTGCTAATACCCTTGGGAAAGGTATTAATCCTCTTCTTCTCCTTCAAGCTATGGGTAAATAGCAGGACAGCCTGGGTTCTATACTCTTGGATGGCAACTGGTCTACTGCCAGAAAGAAATGGCAACCTTCTGCGGAGAAAAAAATCTGCTTCGTCAGTCATGTATCGAAAGATACATGATCGCCTAAGCGTGTCTCACGTATGGCACATAACTGACTGATTAAAGACCAAAAGTCTAGTAAATTTTAATGCAGAAAGCTTGACATAGCGTGATGGTTAAAAAAAAAACTAGTCTTTCTGAAAGACTGGTCGATGTTACTCAACATTGGTTGTCGTAACATCCTGGACTCGTACCAGACTAAGTGAGGGAGGATAAAATTTTTATTTAACTGATTAGTGTTATTTTTCTGTTAATAATGGTGAAAAGTTGCGTTCTAAGAGAAGCTAAAGAAATTCAATATTTGAACGCAGGTTCTCACAGCAAACTAAGAATAGTAATTCCGACAGAAGGAAAACGAGGAGAAAGGTTTTAGAATTATTTGCAAGGAGACAAAATATGTGGCTTTCAGCAAGTGGAACAGCCCGAGATTCGAACTATGCATGGGAGATATAATTCTCAAGTAAGAAAATGTAAATACCTGATAAGCGTTTTGGTGGAGTAATGGATAGCTGTTCTGATTGCGGAATCGGAGAACTAGAATTCTAGTTAAATCCATTACATTCACTTACGTGCTAATACCTTGGGTAAGGTATTAATCCTCCTTCTCTCTTCAGTTATGGATGAAAAACAGACCGGGTTCTATGGATGGCAACTAGTCTACCGCAGAAAGAAATACCAACCTACTACGGGGAAAAAAAAATCTGCCTGGTCAGTCGTGTATCGAAAGATATATGATCGCCCAAGCGTGTATCACGCATAGCACATAACTGACTGACTAATTTCTTTGAAAGGATTACTACGGCAGCTACTATAGTTGACTTTGTTCACAGGCAAAATTTACTTTACTTCGGCATATAAACTGAACAATGGACGGCTATAATGATTGACAGGTGTTGTTATTTCGTTAACAACCATGGGTTGTCAAAAGCGTGAACAAGCGAGGAAATGGTTGGAAGACTGCATTGAGATAACCATTTAAGTAGTGATCACTTTGCTTGAAAATCAGTATGTTGGTTTCTGTTTTTTAAATACGTCTGAAAAAAAGTAATTTAACTACCATCAACATGGCTGATGCTAACCTCCAATGGAGAGACTAGTTTCGCTTACTCCGGTTAGCGTCTTCCACTGACTTGAAACGGAAAGATTGTATTGAAGTTTAGAATATTGAAAGTTGGTTCACTGTGTCGTGTTAGACATTTTTCTCGTTCGAATCTATCTTACACATTTATAAATCTACCTTGAGTCCATGTATTGAATATTGCTTTTACATACGATTTGATGCTACCGCTATGAATTTAGAGATTCTTGATAAAATACAAAAAAAGAAATTGCAATGTTAATTGTCCTGATTCGACATCTTGGCTGCAGTCATTTTCACACTGCCTCAACGTAGCTTCCATGCGCCATTTCTATAAATATCTTCATGGTCATTGTTCTGGTAAGCTTTCCTCTTTGGTACCTAGACTTTATGAATTTAAAGCCAGTATTAGATTGGCGGCAATGAGTCTTCATTTTATCATTGAATTGGCTAGATGTAAGTTCTTTGATAACAATCTCTTCTCTCGCAGTTTGTGGAACTCTCTTCCGGGCTCTTGCTTTCCAGTAAGATTTGATCTTCAAAACTTTAAGTCCAATGTCAATCTTTATCTTCTGTCTCCTTAATTCCAGTTCTTTAATTATTCTCTCTCCTTAATATTTTTTTTCCTTTTCTCATATTCTTTTACGCTCTGTAGAACTTTGTGTCTTAGTGGCTTTATTGTATTGCTTGTGCTGGAATGATTAAAAAAAAAAAAAAAAAAGAATATGGATCTTTAAGGCAGATAAGAAATATATTACTACTACTGGATCAGTCCAAAAA
>OZ010572.1:102041900-102051900 GCA_963932145.1 Acanthosepion lycidas
ATAAAAGTCAATAATTGATATACTGGTTTAGATAAAAAAAAGCATTTCATTTGGTAGTTTTGCCTTGTCGGACTAATTTATTAAATATTAGTGTAATACTATTTTTTATTATCAATTTAGAGAGATGAAGCGAAAAAACTTGGAATCTGAACCTTGATGAATTTCAAAATAACCTTAAAAGTATTACGTATTAATTAGATTATTTAATATTTGTCAGATGTTTGATAAAAATGCAACTATTCTTTAAATGCAAATCAGCCACAAAGAAAAGAACAATTTACAAATCGATTACAAGAATTGTATTTTTTAATGAATTTATAAATTAGTTTTCTTTACTATTTTTAGATAAATATTAATCATTTTTACGACAGAGAAATTTAATGCATTAAAATCCTGAACGGGAACAGTTGTTCGAAAAATGGGTGATAGTTTCATTTGTAAAAGTAGATATTTCATTCAAATAGTCGTCGTCTTATTTTATAATTCTATTAACTTAAAGCATTTACATCATATACTTGTAAAATCCGTAATGCATGATCAAGATGATGCTATCCCACACATTTCAGATCGAACCATATGCAATGAAAAATAATTTTAGTATTAGTAATGATCTGGATAAAATATTACACTCACTTAGGTACACCTACGTATGCAATTACCTCCCTATTTACTTATCTATCTACCTATCTATCTATCTATCTATCTATCTATCTATCTATCTATCTATCTATCTATTTACCGTTCTCTCTCTCTCTCTCTCTCTATCTATCTATCTATCTATCTATCTACCTATTCTCCGTTGTCTCTCTCTCTCTATCTATCTACCTATTCTCCGTTCTCTCTCTCTCTATCTATCTATCTACCTATTCTCCGTTCTCTCTCTCTCTCTATCTATCTACCTATTCTCCGATCTCTCTCTCTCTCTCTCTCTATCTGTCTATCTATCTATCTATCTATCTATCTATTCTCCGTTCTCTCTCTCTCTATCTATCTCTCTATCTATCTATCTACCTATTCTCCGCTCTCTCTCTCTATCTCTATCTATCTATCTATTCCCCGTTTTCTCCCTCTCTCTCTCTCTATCTATCTGTCTATCTATCTATCTACCTATTCTCCATTCTCTCTCTCTCTCTATCTATCTATCTATCTATCTATCTATTCCCCGTTCTCTCTCTCTCTCTATCTATCTATCTATCTATTCCCCGTTCTCTCTCTCTCTCTATCTATCTATCTATCTATTCCCCGTTCTCTCTCTATCTATCTATCTATCTATTCCCCGTTCTCTCTCTCTCTCTCTCTCTATCTATCTATCTATCTATTCTCCGTTCTCTCTCTATATATTTATTTATCTGTCTAGCTCATGCCGTTCATATCTATATATGGTCGTTGTTATTAAGTAGTCGATATTTCAATAACAAACCAAACTTGTGGCCACGATTTAAATGCTCTGGCGTTTCTTATACACCTTCTTCAGAATGATGAGAGCTGATGTTTCTTTTCAATGTAGCTGCCTCGTCGTTTCTAAAAAGTAAGTGTATTATGTAAGAAATATATAATCGAATTCTTAGTCTGTAAGGATTCCATGTTAAGAGGAGCGAAAATTGTTGGCAAAAACTTTCTCTATAATTTTCTGATATTCTCTTTGAGACGACGTTAATCGATTCAGAAAATTCCAAATTTATTTAAGTTTTATTTCTTATCAATTTGTTGTTAGCGTTTAAAAAATAATATTAAGTTTAATTCTCAAAATTAAAAAAAAAGAATCAAATATTTCTTGAAAAATAAAAGACAATATATCAAAACAATCTCCTGAAGAACAAACAATATCTGTTTGCGCTCCTGTAGGTCCACTGCTGATGTCTTATTATTATCTAATAGCTATTGCCATGTATCGAATCAGTGAAGCGATTTATAATAAACACATCTTGAGAGCAATCTTCTTAGATATCTCAAAGGCCTTTCACAAACTTTCAAAGCGTATTTCTACCCCAATTCACCGGTTATGGATTCTCTTTTCTCAGCAATATTATTGGTTCTGATCTGGCATCTTGGCTTCAGTCACTTTCCCACCGCCATAAATTTGCTTCCCTGTACCTTTTCTATAAATGATTTCAAGGTAATTTTTCATATGAGATCTTCGCTATGGTACATAGACTTTATGAATTTAAGCGCAGTACAAGGTCTTAATAATTTACAGTTAAATTGGCTAGATGTAACCGTAAGTTCTATGCTAACAATTTTTTCTTCGCACCTCTTGCCTGTGGCACATTCTTTCGGCTCCATGCTTTCCGGCCAACTTTGATCTTAAAAAAATATACAGTCTTCCCGATTACTCTCCTATTGTTCTTGCTTCTTCATAATATTTCTTTTTTCTAATTGTTTAACACCCAGTAAACCCATTGTGTCTTAGTGGCTTTACTTCCTTTCATGGAGTGCACTCGATTAAAATATATATATCTAATATATTCTATCAGGTACGTCGTTGTTAGTAGTCAGTCCTTTGTTGCACATGTGATCAATGTTGGCGCTCTAGGTCGGACACGCTTTCTGATTTATATTAACGGCATACCTAAGAGCCTTCTCAGAAAATTAGTAGATGTATGTTCAGATGATACCACTTTGTATGGGTGGGCCTTCAAATATCTGAATGTTCAGTGCCCGACAGCTGATCTCTCCACTGACATACACAGCTCACTGGTGTGATCACGTTGAGAAACCGGTTCCAGTATAATCATTGAAGTTAAGAAACGTCGTGTCAGGTCAGTACCTAGATGATGACCGTTTGGGAATACCAGTTGCTGTAAACTCGGATCTTCGGGTGGTTTAATGGATAATGGCTCGGAATTGTTAATCGGAGAGCGGTGTTCTAATTCCACTCGGGTTCGTTATATTCACTTACGCGCTAATAGCTTTGAGAAAAGCATGAATCCACCTACCGTACACACTCGCGTACCACTCGCCCTTTGAGGACATAATTTTGAAGCTAATTTGACTGCAGCATATAGATATATAATTTAGTCAATGGCGTATCCAGGGTCAGGAGTACGTATGCTAATTTTATATCTCGTGTATGATGCGACCCCCTTAAAATTAGCTTTTAAAATTAGGTATTCAATAGTAGAAATACGTAAGTATATACAGTATTCTCCCCACCCCCGCCGGCTGTGGATTAATTTGTAAGACTTGTATTACTAAATCATTCCCCCAAAATTCGTATAATCTAAAAATATTTTCTGGCTTTAAATAACCTTCAAAGGTTGATAAACCGTAAGAATCAATCATAACAATCACTGAGAGGATGACTGACTTTCAATACCTCCAAAACAAAGCTAGTAACGTTTCATCGCCACCAAGCACATCCTCAGTTCGTTCCAATACTGATGCGCGGTCATACCCTCAAAGAAGCTCCTGGCCTCGAAAGCATTATGTTTGAGGGTCATTCTAGACTTCAAATGGAACTGGTGCCATCGCTACAGATGCTTGGAGAATTTAGCTTGTCCCTCAGATTTCTTGTACCGTTTCAAAAAATACCTAACTCCTACTGTAATCTTTACAACAATCGAATAAGACAAAGACTGGATTACGGCGGCCATATCTCGGCTGGTGCGACCTAATTTTCACTGTCTTTCCGCGTTAGAGTCCCAAAGAGATTACACGGTGTTGTGTGTCGTCAATTATTCCCCACCCCAAACCTTATCCTACAGACGAAACGTTGCAAACCTCTCACTACTCTATCGCGATTACTATGGCAAATGTTCTAACGAGTTAGGTTCTTTAGTCCCACTACATCATACCTTCGCAATTAGTCCCTGACATGCCATGTTCACGTTTGGAAGTCCTCCCCATTCCCTTCGACATCTTCCCCAGTAATGTTATTTGTGGAACTAACTCCCGAGATGATGCTTCCCTTACCAGTAAAATATTATTTTTTTCAATGTCCAAGATCGACCAATATCTATCCTACATATCCTGATAATATATAACTCTTGTCACCTTCTTTCCTCTCCCTTACAACTATGTCACCTAGTAACCTTACATTGCATCACCCAGCACATATATGTCAGCAATTGTCAATTTATGAGACTGGTAAAGATAAAATATAGCAGCAGAATTAAGGTATTTTCTGGAGGAATAAAAGGAAGCGACCATTCTTCGAGCAATGGCACGATTATATGAGGTCTGGTGCCAGTATCAGAGACAGAGAGCTACACTGAAATATGACTGCTCATCAGGGCCGGAGGCCTAGAATTTTTCCCCGGGTCTATGAACTCGGATTGCCCCACATAAAAAATCAGCCTTATTCCATATCCTGCCTCGAGGGTAGGTCAGGTAAATACCATATACATGTTTCCGGTTTTATTCACTACTGTCCTCTGATATTGTTATGGGACCTTACCAATAATAACATAATGGACTGGAGCCTAGAGTTCAGTCTGAAGTCTGGAGTGAAGTCTGAAGTCTGGAGTGAAGTCCGTCAGGAGTCTGTCAGTCAGTCAGAGCGAGCGAGTCAGTCAGTCGAGTCAGAGGCAGACCGAAACAGAGTCGTGTTCAGACAATTACTACTAAACCTGATTGCTCGTACTAACACTTTCTTCTTCTCTGTATATATTCCTGTTTGTAATATATCTGTGTTATTCCATATCCATATTCGAGTTCTTCTTTATTGGTTCTACCTTGGACTATCACCGTGGTACAAGGAACCGGACCATAACGGTGGCGACGAGCGATTCGAACTCATTCGGTGGAAGAGAAAAAAAAATTCATTTGCCACAGCATAACAGATATTACCGTTACTCCATTTCATCCTCTACTGATTTTAATCATTTTTCGAAACTTTTAGCATACTCACGGACGATAATGGGTATGTCCCCATTCACAAAAATACAGTAGTAAATACTGTATGTTGGTCTGCAGTTAGAGATTCATCTCTAGCTGTGATAGTCAAACTCTCTAACTCCGGGCAGAGAGGATCCCCAACGAGGCTATGTCGAAGGGCAGAGTTTCGTCTCAGGAAACAGCTATCCGAACCCGTTTTATTCGGGGTATACGAGAAATTTTTGGTCGATCCTACTGGTTCGGATACCCCACCTTAAATTCGGTCTTGTGCCACATCTGACCGCGTAGGCGGTTGGTAGATATCCTGCAGTTAGAGGTTCATCTCTCGCTGAGCTGGTCAAACTCTCTGCCTCCTGGCAGAGAGGATCTGCAGACGAGGCTTTTTCGAAGGGCACAGCCTCGTCTCAGGAAACGGCTACCCGACCCTATTTTATACAGAGTCTACGGAGAATTTGTGGCTGAGCCTACGTGCTCAGATAACCAACATTAAATTTGGCCTTGTACCACATCTGATCGCGTGGGGCGGTTGGTATATATCAGCTAGTTGGAGATTCATTGTGGAATTCACTTAACTCACTTCTAGCAGTTGACTACTTATTCTATGCGCCACTCGCGAGTCTTATATGTGTTGTTCGTGTCTTAAATGTTATCGTTCATAACCAACCTTCGTGTGGTTATTCTATTCGAGAACCTTTCCTAGGTTAAAAAAAATTAAGGAAAATACCTGTTCATCTACAATTTTGCCATTCGTGATCCATAATATATACAAAGTAAAAACTACATTAAGATAACAGATAATTATTAAGTAATTAGTTTTTTTTTTCTGTACTCAACACGTAATGCCCTTCATTTAATTATCATTTTAAAATAAGGAAAACAAAAGAAATGCCAGTTGTTTGGAATTAATTCTGTGCGGCTTGTACAGAGTGAATATTATGGTAAACATATAAAAGCCTAGTAAATCCCTGTTTCATGAGTACTTTGGGGTTAGAAAGCTAGTTTTGTAATACGGAAAAATAAAACATGTGGCTTTGTGCCAAACTATATTGTTTATATATATATATATATATATATATATATATATATATATATATATATATATATATACCCTTGAGAAAGATGTGAATCCTCTTCTTCTCCCTCTAGTTATGGGTAAATAGCAGGACAGACTGCGTTCTATAGCCTTGAATGACAACTGGTCTAGGAGAAGGACAACTCTGAATTCAAAACCTGCGGGGGTCGTTTGGGGACCTTGTGGCACGTAGTGCACCAAGTCTCTGTATTCAGCCCTTCAAAAAAGTGTGGATGGTTCTGCACGAAACCTTCACCATTATAATCAAATCTCATGTGCTGTTGTCGGGCTGTCGGTTTCCTCAGAACTGATTTGCTTGACCCTCAGACGTCGGATTCGACGTTAGAGTCGAGTATATATATATATATATATATATATATATATATATATATATATATATATATATATATGAATGGATTCCTCACCGTAGAAATCCATCCACGGTAGAATTGCAAATCAAAGATTGATCTGTGCTATGTTTGCAGGCCATAGCTTGTATAATAAGTTTGAGTCTCACAAGTTGAGTGCCAATTGTTAAATAAATATTGATAATATCCTCACCGATTGTCTAGTGAGCTGAGACGTGCTCGCCAGTCGTTGAGCTATTTGTTTGGCATAAAATCACAACCGAAGCGAGAGAACTCTTCACACCACTTGTCCTATAACAAACATCTCTATAAACTGTTATGTAATATAGGCCCTTTTATATAACATTGAATGCTGCACAGTCTCATGACAGATGAGGAAGCGTCTTGAAGCAACAGAGATATGGTTCTGCAGTTTGATGCTGAGGAGTTTTAGAGAAAATGGAAATAAAAAGGACACTTATATTTAACATCAGAAAGAGACAGCAAACATTACTTTGGCACATAATGTGGAAAGCAGGCTTGGAAAATTTGACACTCACAGGACACACTGACGGCAAGACTGAGAGAGGAAAACAGCGCATATACTAACTATGAACTTGTGTAATTTGATGCCAGAAGAAGATTTAAGGAGAGATATCAAAAAGACAAAATTTGTTAAGAGTTTGTAACTCTTAACAAAGGCAGGAAATTGTGGAGAGCCATGATCGCTAATGTCATAAAGAGACACGGCATATCCAGAAGATATGAGATATAAGGATGAATTTGTAATGGCCTGTGTTGATACTGACCAAACATTTTTATTCTGAAGGAATGTTGAGAATTTGAGCAATGAAAAAGTTGCTTCGACAATCTTCCAAGTCGGAGTTGATTGTTACCTTAAAAACCATTATTTAACATCTTTTTCAAAATTCGCTTCTTTAATCAACCGCTAGGAAGTTTCATAACAGAGGACGGAAAATATAAGCCCCAGATCCGAAAGCACACTGGGAGAGCGAAAGATACCTTCTAAAATCTAAACAAAGTATTAAGAAACGGGAAAAGGTCGTTAGAGACAAAGAGATGAGATGTGAACTGCTATGCAATGTCAATCGTGATATATGGCTTTGAATGCTGGACAATTTCCTGAAAACTGAAGATTTCAGGCAACTGAGATATGGTTCTATAGAATGATGCTAAGAATACCGTAGACTGAAAATGTGCCCAACGAAGAAGTTTTAATAAAAATGGAATCAAAAACACACTTCCACTTAGAATCAGAAGCAGACAATTAATATTAGGTTGGTGCAAAAATAATGACGTAATAATGTTGTTTTTTGACGTATTTTTTAACGTCAAAAACGACATTATTACGCCATTATTTTTGCACCAACCTAATATTTCTGGAATGCATTATGAAGGAAGACAACTTGGAGAGTTTGATACTCACAGCACATAATTAAGTCAAGAGAGACAAAGAGATACATTACATAACCTAGCTAACGAGAATACATAAACGGATGGCCGACCAGGAACAGAGAGGAACGGTAAAGAAGCAAATATGACTTAGAACTACAGAAGACAGAAAGTTGTGGGGAGCTATGATCGCCCATATCCTGAAGCGATATGACACGTAAAAGGGATCCATCAGAATTTAATCAAATCTCTTAATTTCACAGTAGTAGATGGACCTATATTTCTTCATATTAAACTCTACGAGCGCTTGAATTTCGAACAATGCTAAGTATGATCTTGCATACATACACTAATAACTGGCGAGTAAACCGATCTATTTGGGTTCCGATATATTAGGTTGGTGCAAAAATAATGTCGTTTTCTCACATATGTTACTTTTATATATGATTTCTGAATTAATTCATTGATATATATATATATATATAGCCACGTTATATATCATTTTGAAGCGCGTTTTTCGCTCTATCGAATCGTGTTATTCGTTACCGTTCTCAATCTCTTCATTCATTTTTTTGCAGGCTTTTCGACAACATGGACAAAATTCAAATCCGCACGATTTTCTTGTTCCAGTTCAAACTAGGCCGAAAAGCTGCCGAGACAGCTCGTGATATCAATGATGCGTTTGGCCCAGGAACCACTAACAAACGTGTGGCACAACGGTGGTTCAAGAAATTTCGCAATGGTGACGAGAAACCTCGAAGATGAAGACGGTCGCGGCCGGCCGACTGCGGTTGATAACGAACATTTGAAAGCCTTAATTGAAGCCGATCCTCGCAAAACCACACGGAAAGTTACTGTTGAACTCGAGGTCGACCACTCAACAGTCGTTCGCCATTTAAAGCAAATAGGGAAGTCAAAAATGTTGGATAAATAGGTGAACGATAATAAAAAAAAATCGTCAAAAAACGATATTATTTTTGCACCAACCTAATATTTACTAGCTGCTGTAATTCCTAAAATCAAAAGTAGGATTTATTAAACTTATAGAGAAAATGTTTCATTTAAATCATAACTTATGTGTAATAAAGCAAATTTTAATGGATATAGTAAAAATTACACAACATTTATAGGTTTATTTTACCATATAATAATATATTTGAACAGAGTATAATCAAAGGCAATATGGGCATTTAGACCTAGTGTAATGGTTAGCAAGCTTGCCTCGCTAGATCAGTTAAACGTTCGTAGTGAGTTTGATCCTCACTTGGTGCCCAGACTTTCGGCATTGTGCCACATCTAAGCTACGCTTAGAAAATCATTTAGTGTGTAAATTATTTCCGCGAGTAGTCTGTAACACCCTATTTATCACTTCTCAGTTGCGTCTCTGTCTCTGGGCGGAATGCGCTCAGTGGCGTTTCCGTCAAAGGATAGAGTCGCAATTGAGGAAAACTATACTGAAAAGAGCCCAGCCCTGGGTAACAGCTACCCTAGGCCGCGCCATCTCATTGCACCAGAGAGAGGTATCGGTGCATGCACCGAGGGTTGCGGAGGCTAGGGGAATTTTTTTCTTCCTAGCTTGGGTGTACGCGTTTTGGTTCTCAACTTAAAAACTTGACCTTGACTCGACTTTGTGGTAAGACAGAGTAAATCGCGTATAATAAAAGGTTTCGACTGTTTTGCTGATAAGCGACTGAAATTAACGCTACTCAACAATTTCCTTTGTCCTTTTATTTCATTATCTACAGCAATCAGCCAAATAGACAGACGCGTAAACATTATGTTAAAACATTGACAAACATAGAAAGAACTGATTGTCAGTGCTTATTGATTACTTAGAAAATAGGACTTTTAAATGTATAACATATAGATTTAATATAAAATGTATACTGGATAAAGAAATGGGGAATTACTTTGACAAGAATTAATACAAGTGCCCCTATATGTATAATATAAATGCATTTCTAATGGTAATTCTATAGAAATACAGTAAGAATCAGATATGAATATTTATTGACAGAATATGAATATTATATGATTCGTCTAAAAGTATCTCTTATGTTCTCATTATCCATACACAGACACACACAAACTTACACTTACATACACACGCATATATATGTATATATGCGTGTGTGTGTGTGTGTATTCAGGCACCATATCTTTAATCAAGCGTGATTGGTTGAATAATCTGAACATATTTGAATCCTCTCGAATTCTCGGGATCAACTTCTTGATATTGATATTAAATTTATTAAGAAAGGCGCCGTAGTTTTTTCATTTCTTTTATTTTCCTAAGTACTTTCAAACTCAGGTTTTTCAAGATGATCTTCAG
>OZ010572.1:102054400-102064400 GCA_963932145.1 Acanthosepion lycidas
CTCGCGTTTTCTGCCAACTCGATCTAAGCAAACAGGAGGCATATTTAATCGGTTCAACTGAAGTAGTTTGTCAATGCCACTGGAACGCAGGGCATTACATTACAGGGGGTGGGGGAATTAATGAGAATATTGAAAATGGGGAGGATTTAGGAAAGGACAAAAAAGAAGCAGGATTCAAGACAAAAGATGTCGATCGATTGACGTTGTATTTAAAATTTTGAAAAGTGTAGGTGGCAGGAAACAAAAATAGAAAAGGAGATCCACAGGTGAGAAGTAAAAAACTGTAAGAGTAGAGCTAATTCAACAGTAAAACGTTGAGACTTAATTGCCATTCTAGTAGCACGTTTAAATTCATGTAGTCGGCGCTCCAGAGGAAAAAGACCACCCGAGCTGTTGCCACGAAAACATTTGTAGAATAGACCGAATGAACCCATATAACGTTGGTGAAAAATTGACCGGAGATTGGATGCCTAGCCCGAATCAATAGTATTGCAGATCCTTCTCTAGATTTTGTCATATATATATATATATATATATATATATATATATATATTGAAGGAAAATGCATTTGCAATAAATGACGATGCGAATTTTGACCTGGATGCATTTTGTGTATGCTAATGATCGCAGTAGATTTTCTGTTTGTGGCGTCGTAATGTACATACCATTGTAGAATCTGTTCCTGAGCAACAGACAGTAACGTATGCAACGGAGACACGCCCTGCAACGGAGACACGCGCATAACCTTGTATTCAATTTGAGCTATTTAAGTTGCGTTGGATTTGGGGGCTCCGAGATGCTGGAGGTAATTTCTGAGAACTCTTATATTTTGTACTCCAAAGTTGTCCGGCATCTTCAGCCTGGGTTCCGGATGGCCACATAATGAAGACACCCACTTATATCGACGCATTATAATGACATCATTGACAGAATGGATAGCTTCCACAGCTCATAACAGAGCAAATGTTTTGCAGCATATCTACAGACGATAATAGGTATGTCCCCATTGACATGAATACAGTAGTAAATAATGCATGTTGGTCTGCAGCTGGAGGTTCGTCTCCAGCTGTGCTAGTCAAACTCTCTGGTTCAGGACAGAGATGATCCCCGGACGAGGCTATGTCGAAGGGCAGAGTCTCATCTCGGGAAACAGCTATCCGACCCTGTTTTATACTACTTTTATTGTCTACGGGGAATTTTGGCCAAGCTTACGGACACCAGATGTATCTTCCATTTAACATTTAAATTTGTCACTGGATAAAGGCGTTCTTGAGTACACATGGCGCAGTGGATAAAAGCGTTGGTTAGATCCAGTGACCGGACCCAAAGAGTGAGTGTTAAGGCAGAGAGGAGAATTAACAGGCGATAACTGATAACTGACATCCTTGGCACGTGGAACTAGAACAGTCTACCCCAGTGAGCGAAATAAAGAGTTCAGTTCGACATTCCAACCATCTGAAGAAGGCCGGAGCATACGTTGTAATAAATATGGCGAAAAAGATGAGGACAATAGTCCGAATAATGTAAATAGTGTACCTAATACCTCATCTCAGAGATATAGACAGATGCTCAGTTTTGGTCATTTAGCCACAGATCTCTGTATATTACGATTTTAGGTGACTTTTGCTTTGCCTTTTTATCAGTTTTAATGTTGTATTTTATTTATTTTTCTTTGCTCACTTGGCAGACTTTGTGTTGAGGTTACCAATTCATTGATTGAAGGAGAGAGAGAGAGAAGTAAACATATAAGACAGGTGGTTGTTTTTATGTTTGAAAACAATCAAAGATCATTATCTCGTTATGCCATCTTCCGCAGAATAAAGAGCAACAGAAGAAAATGTTTTAAGACATGTCCCTTCAAGATTATAAGTCTCGCTTATTTCTTTCCTTGATAGCTGCAAAGACTAAAATTGGGTTGGATATTTGAAACTGTCGATCACCTTTATCATCAACCGATGACTCGACTAGGTCATGGTCATTTAGGCTACTCAAAGTCACATCGACTGTGAAGAATATTTTAAGTGGGCACATGAAGCTGTTTTAGTATGTATATCGATCTTTAAAGTCTTCTGGCCTTCATGGATAAAGTGAATAAATTTCTTGGATTCCTGAAGTTGGATTTAAGGCCCAAGTTGTCATGCAATCTATTCGAAAGGGCTCGGAGCCCACATTTAGTTCAGCAACTAACTTACGTATAGATGTTTTTGGGTCTTTTGCAGTTTTAATACATAGAGTGTTAATGAAGTGCCAATTTTATTTCATGTCGGTCAAGGGTGTCTCTTTTTCATCTGGATGCTCTTGATTACGTCTATGATCTTCTAGACATTGTAGACAGCTAAAAAAACGTAATCTTTTAGGGATATTCTTTACGATGTGTCAATTGCTATGACATTTTTAGGAAACATACAGAATTGATTTTCAGTTGCCTTTTTCCGTAGTATTCATTACAGAAGCTCTCTTCTTCTGTCAGATAAGGATGGAGGACCTGTTAGAACTAAATTATTATTTAACCCATTGGGCAAGCAGAAATAAATTTTACAAGGAAATTTGTGCGTACCGGTAAACATTAAGGCATATCCAATACTTTCCAAATATCCGTGAAAGATGGTGCGATAATAAGAGTTCCAAACCTGCGGATAAAACCTCCAAGCGACCCGAGAAGAAGTGCTCTAAAGTTCCCCTTTGAAAATCAAAGAAAATTCATGATTATCTAGCACAGTTTTTTTTTTCGCTAATGCATGAACGGGAAATTCAAAAACTAAAAGGAAATAAAATATTGGATATTAGCGGATTTGCCAGTCATTCATTTTATTTGATTGTTGAAAAAAAACAAACCCCCCTGCACCCCCCTGCACCCCCCCAAAAAAAAACAGAACAGGCTGATTTCATAATTTCTATTAGGTTGGTGCAAAAATAATGTCGTTTTATCACATATGTTACTATGTGAGAAAACGACATTATTTTTGCACCAACCTAATAAGTACGTTTATGAAACTTCCATTTGCGGAATCATATCGAAAATCCCTTACATGCGAGGTTAGATCGGGCAACTGCTATGGTAGCAGACCTAATCTACGTAGAATGAGGCCGTTTGGCACAGACTGACCCAGAACTCCGTCGCATATGTACACTAAGTCATAACATTCTCGCTCACTGCCATTGTTTATAGAAGTGCTTGGAATGAAGGTCTATAGAATCTGGACGACTCATCCCACAACACGTGTTCCCTCAGTGACCATGGTTTGGGCAGCATTTTTTGTCCATGTCAACATTCGCTATATCTGAAAATGAAGATACTTCCCAGATCCCGTCCTTCGACACTTTTCCTATTCCCAAAAATCAAATCCCATTTGAATGGAATAAGATTTCATGAAATTCAAAAGAATGCGACAAGGAAATCCCCAAAATGATATTCCAGGAATGCTTCCATCAATGGAAACGATGCTGGATAAGTGGTGTGTCTTTAGAAGGGGACTACTTCGAAGGAAATTAAATACAGATTAGATATGTGTGAAGTAGTTGTCTTTTCAAAGTTTTCAAGAAGTGATACCCAACACAGCTTATGACGTTTGATAAAAATATATCTGAACGGATGCTGTAAACTGTGTGGGGTGGCACTTGATGAACATCTTGTTTGGAGGGTATTTCAGAAAGTGTCTTGGATTCCAATGCAAAAAAAAACAAAAACATTTTCAGCTTGTGATAGAAAGCATTTCTGGCAGCGTTTCGGGACCCATATCCGGAAGAATATTTGAGACACGTTTCAGGTACCATCTCAATTGCAGGAACCGTTTCGAAAACCATTTCAGTAACTGCTTCAGGATTCATTCCAGGAACGATTTTCGAAACTCATTTCAAGTACCGTTTCCTGACTTCAAGAATCGTTTTGGGGCCCATTTCAGGATTCGTTTTGGAATACCCTTGAGATAAGGAAATAATTTGGAAGACAACAATAATTCAAGATTTCAATTTCTTCAAACTGAAATAATAAAAAATAGGTTTTAAGCAAATTCATTTCTCGGAGACAATTATACAAGATATACAATACTTTGTGAACAATGGCGAGGGAAAATAGTCTGGAATGAATATACTTGCATTTTCATGTAAGTTAGATAAGACATATTTAGACGCTATTTACATGTAATGGCTCTAAAATTCTCTCACCTTGTCCCTGCGCCACATATCTATCTATCTATCTATCTATCTATCTATCTATCTATCTATCTATCTATCTATCTATCTATCTATCTATCTCGTAACAGTAGTTTTTTTAATACTTACGGCTACATCATGTTGAAACACCGGTTCCAGTATACGATCACTGAAGTTAAGCAACGTCCACGCTGGTCAGTGACTAAATGCTTAACAGCTTCGAAATATCTGGTGCTCTAAGATGGGATGTGAAGATGATGTGATAGATAATGCCTCGGGATTGTTAATCGGAGAGCTGAGTTCCAATTGCCGTTGAGTTTGTTATATTTACTTATGCGCAGATATCCTTTGGAAAGGTATGAATCACCTCATCTATGGAGATTAGAGTAAAACTAAACCAGTTTTATCGAAAAAAAAAATGAGATTGTATTAGGTTGGTGCAAAAATAATGACGTAATAATGTCGTTTTTTGACGTATTTTTTAACGTCAAAAACGACATTATTACGTCATTATTTTTGCACCAACCTAATATAATCCGTAAAAGAACGAATTCATCAATATTTATACTCAGGCTCTATGTCTCAGAACCCACTAAACAAACATGAAGAAGAAACTGAAAACGATGCCATTTAATAAAAGTGAAGAATAATAATTAAACTTTCTATGACTGAAAGAATTTTCTTTATTCCCATTGCAACACCCGAATGCAATTTCTTTCTTTCCTTGTTAACTACAAAATATCTATCATATTAATTCATATATATATATATATATATATATATATATATATATATATATATATATATATATATATATATATATATATATAATTTACATACGCTTTATCACTTATATTCAGCACTTTTACTTATATATATATATATATATATATATATATATTTATATAGTATAGCATAAAAATTTAATTTTTATCATATATAAAATATACATGCCGGTGAAAATATATAATAATTCTCCGTCATGAATCTAATTTAAATGCAGCATTTTCTAGTGGAAAGATTGCGAAACAGTTTATCTAAAAGAATTTTGAAAAAAAAAAAATAGAAGTTTTGGAGTGGGGGTGGATGGAGAATTCGTGATTATGTGTCTACGAAGCAAAATTTGATAAAAACCTTCAAATAATATTTCATACATTAGGAGATATCTAGAAAATACTTTTGCCATATTTTTTTTTATTAAATCAACGCCTTTCAGCTGGGAATGTTCCCTATGCCTTTGCTGCTCAGCAACCCACTGTAATCTGTCGCGCTTTGAGAAACTAAAACCTCTATGCAACCACAACTGTCTAGAGAAGATCTACAAAGGACCAATAATGACATCTTATTAATCAAAGGATTCATGAAACAATATGATTCCAGACAGAGCCTGATGTCTGGAAGAGTGGACTAATTGTGACAATTTGCCAGAATTTCTATGGCAGTAATGATTAAAGCATCGATTAGTGAAGTAGTCGACGTAGTAATTGTGAGTTCAATCCCCGGTGCTAATAATACACAAATTCAGTAGAATAAAGAGTAGCTATAACGGATAATCCTTAAAAGTACAATTAACCAAAGCAATTTATCTTTAGACATCGACAGGATTACGACCATATCACGCTGTAACACCGGTTCTCGTCGAAGTTAAGCAATGTCGAGGCTGATCAGTATCTGGATATGCGATCGCTTGGCAATACCAGGTGCTATAAGTTTAGATATGTTGATCGTATAATGGGAAAGGGCTTAGAATGAGAAATCGGACGCGCAAATACCACATTTCCCCCAAACTACGGGTTAAATAGTAGGAATTATGTTTTAAAATCATTATTATATTCACCCCCACCAAAAAAAAAAAAAAAAAAATGAAAAATGATTTCTTAAAATCATAACCAAACAAATCATAATTAAATAACCTGAAAAATGTTGATAAACTATAAAAAATAGATCTGTCATCCGATCAAATCCTAGAGATGGACTGAATATATCCCCTGTCGACTGAATAAATTTTCAGGTTACTCAGAATGGCAGACATCTTTCCAAAGCGTCCAAACAGTTGAACTGTTGTGATTGTCACAACAGAGATGATGATATTAGTCCGACTGTAAATAAATAACGATTTTTTCCCCCAGTATTTACATTATGCAGACTATTGTCCTCATCTTTGTCGCCATATTTATCACAACGTTTCGGCCGTTGTACGCTCCGGCCTTCTTCAGGTGGTTGGAATTTCGAACTGAACCCTTTATTTCGATCACTGGGGTAGACTGTTCTAGTTCCACGTGCCATGTTTGATGGATGTTAGTTATCAGTTATCTCCTGCTAATTTTCCCTCTGAAAGTTCTCCACTGCCTTAACCGGGTATTGAACTCACGCTCTTTGGGTCCTGTCACTGGATCTAACCAACGCTTTTATCCACTGTGCCATGTGTCCACAGAGTGTGAGTTCAATACCCGGTTAAGGCAGTGGAGAACTTTCAGAGGGAAAATTAGCAGGAGATAACTGATAACTAACATCCATCAAACATGGCACGTGGAACTAGAACAGTCTACCCCAGTGATCGAAATAAAGGGTTCAGTTCGAAATTCCAACCACCTGAAGAAGGCCGGAGCGTACAACGGCCGAAACGTTGTGATAAATATGGCGACAAAGATGAGGACAATAGTCTGCATAATGTAAATGCTGTACATAATACCTCATCTCAGAAATATAGACAGATTTTTTTCCCTATTAAAAAAAAAAAAATCAGTTTTTTATTTCTGTTTGTGGAGAATAGATAACTGAATTCTCTTATCACAACGGCCTCCCCCATCCTCTCAAAGATCATTCCGTTAGAAAGACAAATGCCACCAGTTTAAGAATTCAATAACATCTGGTAAATATGTTCAGCGATCTCTGAAAACATTGAAATGTTAATGTCTACATTCAGAAACATGGTGAATCATATTCCAAGAAATTCGTATGTCGTATGTAGTATTTTGAATAAATTTGCTTCCATTTACATCGATCAATCAGTACATCTTTCAAGTTATCATGCGTTTCCCATGTTTTGCTGGATAAGAAACATATCTCTACAAATCGCTCAGCTATAAAATGGAGAACCTCGAAGTAGATTCAATCAATTTCGCTGAGAAAGACTTCTTGAGCCGTGAGTTTCCAAATGGTGTGTATCACATACACCTACGCACATACAAATATTTAATTATCCTAGAGTGTGGACATAAGAATAAACACAGTAAGACAATTGACAATTTCACATCTGAATCGAAATTTGGAACATGTCTAGAATCTATCTATCTATCTATCTATATATATATATATATATATATATATATATATATATATATATATATATATATATAATAACATTGGAATCGTAAATACGATCCAATTCATCAGACCTACAAATTCCCCTAATATTATCTATATATATATATATATATATATATATATATATATATATATAAGACATATGGAAATAGTAGGAAATCCTTTATGGATTTGATATTCTTTGCGTTTATTTTAGCTTTAACAGTTACTGTTAGGGGAATATCCAAGAGGATTTCTGATGTAGCTATAATAAAAGACCGAATTTTCGTTGACGTTTTCATATTGTTCTTTATTTAATCATTTTGTTGGATTCAATCATTATTTTCAATTCATATAAATATATCTAAATCTCTGAATGTTAGTCTGTTTATCTCACTTTCTAACTATTTTTCTGTGTGTGTATATATATATATATATGTATATATATATGTGTGTGTGTGTGTGTGTGTGTGTGTGTGTGTGTGTGTGTGTGTGTGTGTGTGTGTGTGTGTGTAAAAATTCCAAGAGGATAGAATCCAGGTAAAACTCAATGTCCAGGACAGAGTAAGGATATAATAAAAAGGCTTAAACACTAATATTCAATGGTCATAATTTATTCCATTGCAATAGTAAATTAATCCAATTCATCAGATCTACAAATTAAAAAAAAAGCTTTTTTATTATATATATATATATATATATATATATATATATATATATATATATATATATTAGGTTGGTGCAAAAATAATGACGTAACAATGTCGTTTTTGACGTTAAAAAATACGTCAAAAAACGACATTATTACGTCTTTATTTTTGCACCAACCTAATATATATATATATATATATATATATATATATATATGTTTGTGTGTGTGTGTGTGCGCCCCCGTGTGTAATTTTCAGTTACTTCCATCTATCACGCTCCGAAAATGACCTACACTTCCAGTCCCTAATAAGTACTTAATACATAACGTTTAAAGCAACATATAGCACGCCCTATATATATATATATATATATATATATATATATATATTGTTACACAATGTGGAGACTGACCCGGGATGGTCAGCGATTGCTCAGAATACCACGTGGGCGTGGGATTCTAACAGTGATGGATTGCTTTTGTCTGAGATAGGATATGAATTCAAATTCTCTCTCTATATGGAGAGAGAGAGAGAGAGAGAGAGAGAGAGAGACGGAGAGAGAGGGAGATGCTGAACCTGGTCTGAATTTTGTGTGAGGTGTAAAAATGACAGTTGTCTTGCAGTGTTGATTCCTATCACCATACTCTGCATACGTAAAAGGCTCTATCTCCAATAGTGACAGCTCTTCCCCATAAATATAACAAACTTTAAACGATATATTTCTCACTAACTCGCTCTCTTTATCTTTCTTTGATGAAAAGTGAGGGAAAGAGAGAAGGGTATATATATATATATATATATATATATTTATATATATATATATATATATATATATATATATATATATATATATATATATATATAGAGAGAGAGAGAGAGAGAGAGTGAGCTTACCATGGTTCTCCACAATTTGCTGTTTCCTTTTTACCTATTAATGCATTTCTCATTAATCTTTGATCATTTCCAGCCATTTATTCAAACATGTTTATTCAGGGTTTCCCTTTGATTCAGGATCTGTCAGTGTTGCTATGGACAATGGCTAGGAATGAGAAATCGAGGAAACGTGTTCATATTCTAGTCAGGTTCTTTACATTAACTTACGCGAAAATACTCATGGAAAGATCTAAATTCCATCTCCTCCCCCAACCATGGGTTAAATAGTAGGACTTGTAGGTTGAAAAATCGTTGTCATTTCCAAAACATTCATGCAATGTCCACACGTAAAAAAGCGTTATTCTTACAATCAGGAATATGCTTCCGCTTTACATATTAATAAAATTATAAATTATAGCCATTATAAAAAAAATGTTTTATTTTTTTAACCTTCCACATTTGTTGTGAGTGTTAAATTCTCCAGACCTGTTTCCTCATTATATGCCCCTCGAGATTTTTACTGTGTCTTACTGATGATACCGAATTACTTCTATATTTTCCTTAAAACTTCCTTGTAGCTCAAATATTCTATCCAAGTTTTTTCTCCATACTGCTCTATTCTGCAATAAAAGCCATAACATATGGCGATTGTAAAACATGTGATACGCGGAGAAATATATTGTTTTTGTTTATTTCTAAAGACTACCAACAAAGTCGTGGATCACAGTCAAACTTAGTGATGCTGTTTTAATTTTATGGTAAATGAAAGCTTACTGAACTACAATTCTAGTACGATGTACAAGATGGGCTACATAAGAGTCCAAACGCCTTAAAAATTACTTATACTTTGGGATGAGGAGGAGAATTGAACTCATGCAGGAACATTTCCGCCTATATATTGGTAATTAACCTCTTGGTAAATCCCATATATATAATAAAAATATAGTTTTAAGGTATGCTATAGTTATACGTTAAAGGGCTCAAAATCTGGGATAAGTCGTATGCTAATATAAAAGTGT
>OZ010572.1:102066900-102084400 GCA_963932145.1 Acanthosepion lycidas
GAAACCTGTTTTTCATGAGTCGAATTAAAGTTGAATATTTTGCCGAAATAAGTAGCATGAGGAGTTATTGTTTATATTGTTTGCACACAGATGACTTCTCATACACTTTTAGTTATTATCACGAAATTTCGATCATCCTGATCTCCGTCTTTCATCGGGTGCTTGTCGATCCACTTTAGGGAATTTCGAACCAAAGCTTTTATTTAATCAACCAAACAACAGACTAATGTATTAAAGGTTCGGGATTTTGGAGACCTGGTATTTGTGAGTTTAATTCATGTGTCGGGCAGCACTGATTTGGGCGCGATGGAAACTGGGCGAGTAATAACTAGTAGTAATAAGAACTATATGTAATATCCCTAAATGTAATAAGCGGGACGAGAAAAAAAGATTTTCCCGGATCATAGAGCACTTGATGAAGGCCGGTGGGTACAACGGCCTAAACGTCGGTATGATAACAACAAAGATGATGAAAATAGCCCGTATGAAAATAATGTAAATAATAAAGGTGGAGTGTATGATGAATGTTATATAAATAAATATATTCTATGAGATGGATTTCCGTTAAGAGATTTTTTAATCATTTCTCCCCAAGCAAGGCGACAATGTCACTAAGACGCAAGGTTTTACAAAGGGTAAAAAAGAATGAAAATATTTTAGTGATGAGGTGAGGAAATGAAAATAAATGAACAAGGTTCAGGGAGACAGAATATGACGACTGACGTTACATTTAAATTTTTGAAGATTTTAGCGGACAGGGAAGTAAAAAAAAAAAAAAAAAAAAATCCGTAAGGAGTTTCACAGGTTAGAAGTATGAGAAAAATATGTTAGATTAGAAGTGTCATTTGCATTTAGCTAGTTCAGTATTAAAACGGTGATACTTAATTTCTAATCTAGTAACACGCTTAGTCAAGGCAGCAGGAAAAAAAAGTTTATCAGAATAATTGCCAAGAAAATATTTGTAAAGAAACAGAGTCACATCGGTGGGAAATGACAGAATTCAAGATGTCAGATCAGGATCGATTACATTCGAAATCCTTCTTTTAATTTTGTCAAGAGTTACGAGATATACAGCAAGAATACCAAACCAGATATAGCAACAGTATTAAATTCACGGGCGAATGATAGATTTATAAATATACAAGATGGAATTTGAGGAGAAATATTTACTTGAACGACACATTGAACCAATTTTTCTAGCAGTAGACATAGCAATTGTTTCAATAGAGTCAATTCAATTCATATCAATAGAAAACGTGACCCCAAGAAGGCGTAGAGTGTTGCTCCTCTGGAGTCCGCCATGTCAGGTAGAAAATGTTTCCTGCTGCGATTAACTGAAAGCAGTTTTGTTTTAGAGGCCATGTCTTGCCCCAGTTAACCACTGATTTAAAGTCCTTTTCGAGAGCAGTTGCTAGATATACTTTGCCGGTTCTGTCGAACCTGCTGCTAAGACAGAAAACAGTCGTGTCATCTGAATAAATACCTAGATGGTATAACTGACAACATTGTGAAGACCGTTGATGTAGACCAGAAATAGCATAGGTTCAACAGAAGACCCTGCATTATCATAAAATCATCTAGAAGCGTGCCCATTCAACAAGACCTGCAGTACTCTATCGTTTAAGAATCTTGCAGTGAAGGCCATGATGCCAAACCCTATCGAACGCCTTTGAGATATACAGAGCCACCGCTTGCCGTTCTTATCTAAATCTTGCTGGACAAACTCAGTGATAGCCGTTAACCTATTGGCGGTAGTATGGGCGAAACTGAACCCATATTGTTTGTCCGAAAGAAGGCCGTTTGAATTAAGTTGCTTAACCAATTCGGTGTTGATTAGAACCTCGACTACTAAGATGTAAGAGACTAATAGGCAGAACATTTGAGGTGTTAGGGGGTTTCCGGAAGTTCTTAAAAACAGGAACAAGAAGCTGGAAAGCAAGAACGCTTTATTTAGTCCACGGAAAGTTATTGAAATCCCAGCGCATATTGCCTAAAGGAAACCGGAGCGGACACCAGCCATAACGTCGTGAATATAGTAATATAAATGCTGACAGAATTCTTAAAAATATAAATAGAGTAAATAGTTACAATACCACATCTCAGAAACATATATATATATATATATATATATATATATATATATATATGTGTGTGTGTGTGTGTGTGTGTTTTGTGTGTGTGTGTGTGTGTTTTGTGTGTGTGTGCGTGCGTTTGGTTGAATAATGTAGACATATTATGTCTATTTATTTTATCGTAATCCAGACAAATTGTCGGATCAATTTCTTGGTGCTTTTACAAAACTGAGTAAGAAAAACGCCGTAGTTTTGGTTATTTCTTTTATTTTCACACTCTCATCTAAGATCATCTTCAGAAGTGAATTGCTTAGACAAAAAAAAAAAAACTATTCTCCGTCAACTAATGTTTTGCAAAAGACCAACATTGTATTAGGTTGGTGCAAAAATAATGTCGTTTTCTCACATATGTTACTATGTGAGAAAACGACATTATTTTTGCACCAACCTAATATACAGAGACGCAATCTAAAAAGTATTATATCCTAGCATGATTCCCTATTAGCGGCCTCAATCTTAACAACATAAAAAGATATCTGGATCCAAAAAATGTTCATAACAAATACAGAAAAGAACCTATAGTAACTCCTATAGAAAGTAGTAAACGGAAGCAAAAATAAAGAACTAAACATCAATTGAAAGAATAGAAATATATATATATATATATATATATATATATATATATATATATATATATATATATATATATATATCAGTAATACGAAAAAGCCAAGGTGATTTTTTTATGTACTTTCAACTTTCACTATAAAACTATGTTAGCTCTCTCTGCTTCTTTTATCACCCCCCTTCTTCTCAGGACTGTAACATGTCAAACAAAATATCTGACAGTATAGAACTGGCTCTCCCCATGTACATTCATACGGATAGAAAATGAAATCAGCATATATACAAAAAACATGAAAGGTTTTAAGACATGGAAATGTATTCTCACCGAACTTATTCTACCTTGAGAGTGAGGCGACCCAGAGAGAATTAAAAGTCTTACAAGAATTCATTATTAGTGACCACAACCATAGCAACATTAGATATGCAGATGACACAATGTTTATAGCAGACACAACATCAGGAGTAATTATAAGATGTTAACATACCAGATGATTTCGACAAATTATGGTAAACTAATGATCCTTATAATGAAATTTATCATTCAATTTCTGAAAAATAGAGTGCGTATGAGAATTAGACCACAAATAGAACAAGAAGAAAAGTGTCGTTACGTTAAAAATACTATAAGAAGGAATGCTTATGCTTAGAATGGTATAAGAGCGAGCAATAAAAATGCAGAAGGCTGTATAGATATGTTGTATAGATTATGCAAAATCGTTTGATAAGAAATGATACAATAGTTTGAACTGCTACGGCAAGCTTAGTTCATTTGGGGAAAATGTTAGAACAATTCAGCCCTATATACTTGGAGAAAACCGCTTACATATGGATAGAATTCAGTATAAACGCAAAAATAGGAAAGCCTTAAAAAAGTTTGACAAGGAATCATTATTAACGGCCACAATTTTACAACATACGATAAGGCAGAGGAACTATAGGGAATCGTACAGAAGGTAGAATTAGAAGTATTACGAGGAATCATTATTAACGGCCACAATTTTACAACATACGATAAGGCAGAGGAATTACAGGAATTCCTACGAAAGTTAGAATTAGAAGACTTACAAGGAATCATTATTGGCAGGCAGAATTTTACAACATACCATAGGCAGAGCAAATACGAGAATTCCTACAGAAGGTAAAAGAATTAGAAGTCTTACAAAGAATCATTTTGGCGTCCACAATCTTCACAATATACGATAGGCAAAGGAACTACATGAATTTCTATAGAAAATAGTAAAGGAAACCGAAAATATAGAACTAACCACAAATTGTAAGAGGATAAAATAATGGTTGTCAGTAAAAGGAACATACGAAGTAAGAATTGGATTCACCCAAATCAAGAGCAAGAACAGAAATATCAATATATAGTAAGTCTTTTAACATAGGACTGAAAACTTGGCACCGAAATCTGAAGATGAAATGGAATAGCGATAAATGTGTTCTAAAATCTAATCAAGGTATGAAGAAACAGGAAAATTTCGGTAGAAATTCACAGATGAAGATAAGACTTGACGCAAAAAAGAAATGTAGTTCTACAGAAGGATGTTGAGAATCCCTTTTATTTGAGTATGCGAGAAACGACCAATTTTTAGGGAAAATGGAAGCGAAAAGGACATTTATACTTAGAATCAGAAAGAGGCAGTTGAACTTTCTAGGCAGGTAATAAGGAAAGAGGGCTTAGAGAATATGACACTCACTAGACATGCTAAAGGCAAAACGGGGAGAGGAAAGCGGCGAATATATCTTGTGAAGAGTTTGTGTTGGCAGAAAAGCGATTAGGAGTTATAGCATAAAGACAAACTTTATTTAGAGCTAGAAAAAGCAGGAAATTGTGGAGAGGCGAAGAAGAACAATTGAGTTTAATAAATATACCCAAAGTATGTAGGTATCTTATGATAATTTAGTATATCGTGTTAAATCGAACCAAGCATTTACAAAGTCGATGGTAGCAAGAGAATCTAAGTTTATACACGCTTTAGATAAGAACTGACTTTTGACAAAAACAATAGAGAGTCGATAAAATGATTTATTTGGGAGAATATCACGCTAAGCAAATTCACGCTGTCGATTCGAAACTTGTACTGTTAATGGTGTTCAAATCGGTGGATTTTTTTAAAACTAGAAATCAAAATCTTGTTAAGAATTAAAACCCAATTGAGTAAATTTGATTCGAATTATTGATTAATGGTCGTTCGAAAATGGTTAAGGATTTGGAGAGTGTCTGTGTGCGTGTACGTGCGTGTGTGCGCGTGAAGGACGCTGTTGAAGAATCAGATTCAGCGAGGCGTTACTCGAACAAATGCATATTGCCGGAAGAAAGCCTGATGAAGAGGGAAAGCGATGTATAATCGCGCATCACTTCATGGTTTCTCATACACATTTATTCCCACCCATATATATATATATATATATATATATATATATATATATATATATATATATATTGTGACACCATTGGAAAGGGTCTGAAAACCATATCACGGGTTGACTCTAGCCCGGGTTGACTCTAGCCTTGCAAGTGAAATTGGGTCGACGAAACTCTTTGGAGAGCCGTCGATGGTTGTGCTAGCACAAAGTCACAAGTCATCATGACCGAGGGTATGAGTTTGCTGGCCTTGTTCCGACTGTTGATCATGCTAGATGACGCTCTCTCTTGTAGGAGCTGTAAATAAAATCCGCTCGGCATAGTTACAGTATAAAGCACAGGTGGGCTCTGTTCGGTATATAAATATACCTGAGCAGGCATCTAAAACACGTATTGGCTACCTGCCCGAGTAGACGGACATCGTCGGATACGAGTGTGTGTATGCGTATGTAGGTGTGTGTGTATTGGTTTTAATTGGGAACTAATGTTTGGTTTATACAAGTTTGCAAAAAGACTATACTATAAATAGATGCACATATTCCTTTTTTTTTTTATTATAGCCGTCTGCTAGCGTGGTTAACTAATCTCGCATATGAGTACGCATTTGTTTCTTCAACCATATCAGAAAAAAAACTTTCTTTTATACTGCAACTGTGTGTTTAGACCTTTGGCTAGAGGACGATTGTTAATTTTTTTTTTCTGATATATTAGGTTGGTGCAAAAATAATGACGTAATAATGTCGTTTTTTGACGTATTTTTTAACGTCAAAAAACGACATTATTACGTCATTATTTTTGCACCAACCTAATAGAACCCACAAACTTCGCTTGTTGGTCAGTATGTACAATCTCATTATTTTACTCACGATGTTTAGATCAACACCCGTGGCATAGTTTTCCTTTACCTCTCAACAGTACCATGCTCTGAGATCGTTAATATCAAAAAATATCCTTGATAAACCGACCATGTTGGTATTCATAATCGGAAATCTAATATTCAAAGTTCTGGCCCATGTTCACTAATACTGTAATTAAACACGCTCCATTATTATTATTATTATTATTATTATTATTAGTAGTAGTAGTAGTAGTAGTAGTAGTATATATATATATATATATATATATATATATATGGAGGAGGCATGGTTGGGAAAGGTATGAATCGTCTTCTCCCCACAGCTATGTCTAAATAGCAGGACAGACTGAGTTCTATATCCTTGGATTCCAACTGGTCTACCTCAGAAAGAAATGGCAACCTACTGCGGGAAAAAAATCTGCCTAGTCTGTCATGTATCGAAAGATACATGACCACCTACTCGTGTATCACGCATGGCACATAACTGAAGGACATATATATATATATATATATATATATATATATATATATATATATATATATATATATATATATATATATATATATATAGGGTGAGTGTGTAAAATGTCTCTATTTTATTTTTTTAATTTCGTGCATGTGCGTTTCTTTTTTATTTTATCGACTGCTCAGTATAGTAGGGTCAGTTGGGCAGCGGCTGTGAAAAATAGAACACCATAACGCAATTTCTTCCTCCAGAAATTTGGGAACGGCAGGCTGCTCTGCATAGCATTCACACCGGAAGCTGCAAGACGAAGATTTCAGATTGTTCGGTTGTCACTTTGTGTCCCAAAAGATGTACCGAGTGTAATGGAAACCAAATATCCAGTCAACATCATGGTGTTTGAGTGATCACTAGTGATGGTGACGTTATGGCTCCATTCATCTTCCCCCAGGGTCTCAGACACACACATGGAGGACTAGATCAAATGCCTCGAGAAGGTAATGCTGTACTGGGTCAAGAGTGTGGCTGCTGAAAAACCCTATATCTGGCAACTGGACTCTGCTCCATGCCATACAAGCAGGAGGCCCAGTCATGTCTGTCAGACAATTTCTGCGACCACATCATTCTTTACATCTGGCCACCTAACTCCCCAGACTGCAACCCCTTTGATTATTATGCGTGGGTTTCACTTGAGCGAGAGACCAGCAAACATTGTAACACCAAGGATGAACCGAAAACAAAGATTATGGCAGCATTCATCAACTTAAACAAAGAAACTGTCTAGAAGAGTTGCAGGAGATTCCGAAGTTATCTGGAGGTCGTGATTGATGCCAGTGGCAATTTTATTGAATAAATTTACTGTTTAGTATTTCAAGATATTTTTGTGTATTTTTTTGTAAATATATCTGTTAAAATGAGCTGTTAGTATTCTTTTCATTTTTGAGTAATTTCAACGACAATTTTTCCATCACAACCTGTATATATTATAGACACTCTCGTCGCGGTCACCTATTTGACGCTCAGTAAAATAAAGAGGTGCTCAACTTATATGGACACGCATGTATCTCCCAAGGCCTGCAGTTATTTTGCAAATATTTACAAAGATGTAACATGTGGTTTGAGCCATATTGATCGAGTGGTTGAGGATCATCATATATATATATATATATATATATATATATATATATATATATATATATATCTGATGTAAATTTATTTAAACTCGGTGAGGGGAAAAACTGGATAGTAAAATTTTCCATTAAATTGGCATCCGAGGAAAAATAGATAAAAAAGTAGCAGAAACCTCCGAACAGGTTGAAAGAAATCGTCCCGTACCTTAAATTTCTGGTACAAAGAAACAAAAACAGCGAGTAATAAGTTAAAACGAAGAGTGATCAATAGATTAAGCATAGCAAAAGTAAAATAAATAAATCCTAATGAACCAGGTACTACCTACCTACGTTTCACCACATAGGATCATCAGATGATCCCATGTGGTGAAACCTAGGTAGGTAGTACCTGGCTCATTAGGATCCATTTATTATATATATATATATATATATATATATATATATATATATATATATATATATATATATATATATATATATATATAATTTTAAAAACAAGGAATGTATAGATTTTAATTTTAAAAGTCTCTAAGGCCCTTTCAACCAACATCTCATCAGGAGGTAATCGTTATTTATTTACACGTTATTTCCCCTTCCCTCGTTACAAGTATATACACTTATTTGTTATTTTAGCGTGTTCCCCCTTTTTGCTCTTTATTGCCGTTACTATTCTTTTCGTTAATTAATTATCCAACGATTACCTCCTGATGAGATGTTGGTTGAAAGGGCCTTAGAGACTTTTAAAATTAAAATCAATACATTCCTTGTTTTTAAAATTATATATAAATTTTGTACCTCTAAACATTTCATTTGAGTCTAGGAATATATCAAGTTATCCAATGTTTTCACTGTCATAAATATAGTAATATGTAATATGGAAATATAGAATTATATATCATTTGTTTTTCTTTACGGAAGAGGAAGACATTTCATCTCGAATCCCATAACTTTTAGGTAGCTTCTTGTACCACATCCACACACAGACACACACACATAAAAAACGACTGGCAAGGTACTTCTGTTAAGTTTTCCATTTAATACTTCTTGTCTTCTTATACTTTTCTAATTTTCTTCTTTTTCTGGACATAAATTATGTAGAAATTGTCCGGATGTTCTCTATGCCCGAGGGCTTTCGGCTAAACTTTTAGCCATTATCAAGGATGGTTTTAGTTTTACTTTTAAACGAATGCATGAATTTTTAATGTATGCATCTAGAGTCACAGGAATGTTCTATTTTCCAAACACGGTCAGCACATTGTGGCCGTGTTCATAGTTGATATTATTGAGTGTTAACATTTTCTGTTATCTTTTATTTTTTAAAAATCCATCCATTATTTTTAATCATTTTTATTAATGAAAATTAAATAAAAAAACAAACACTAAATAACATAAACTTAAAAATGAAAAAAAAAAAATACTATTCAGTCGTTTTTAATCAAAATTTCAAGCTCGTATGAAAGTGTGATTGCTGTTCAAATATACAATTATATATATATATATATATATATATATATATATATATATATATATATATATATATATATATATAAACACAAAATGTTGGTAAAAACCAACACAAAGCCTGTCAGGTAGGTAAAGAAAAAACTTATGCAAAACAGCAACCAATAAAACAAAGAACAAGAGAGAAACAGATAGGAACAGAATTAAATATAATTGTAAACTGAGAAGGCTAAAAGGCAAACACGTATCTAAGCATTAATATTCAATGCATTGTATCTAAGTTACCAAAGCAGAGCAGCACACACACTTAATATGTATATATATATATATATATATATATATATATATATATATATATATATATATGTATGTGTGTGTGTGTGTGTAGACATATATATATATATATATATATATATATATATATATATATATATGTATATGTATGTATTAGTTATTATTTAAGTGTCATAAAGTCCTAAAGAAAAGTACCAACCAGGATATATATATATATATATATATATATATATATATATATATCTTAGCTAAGTAGTAAAGTATGTCTGACATGAAAGTAATTTCTTAGGCGAAAGGGAATGCTGATTCGGTTGCCGTCGAGAGTTACGTTGTCTTTACTAAGACTCTGTATATCTAGGCTGAAAGACATTGATTTCTCTCTTTAGAAGAAAAACGTTAAAAATACGTATATCCGATAAATACAGTGCTGTAGTAATCTGAAATAATGTCGTGTAAAAAAGGCTAATTACTTTACACACAAATACACACACACACACAGACATATACATATATATATATATATATATATATATATATATATATATATATATATGTATATACATATAGAGAGGGTAATTTGGTGGTAGAACATGTCAAACAGAAGTTTTAAAAATTGACTTATATGTTTACAGCTTCAAAGGATTCTCATTCAACTTTATTCACACACCCACACATACTTTTAAATTTATGGCATGGGAATTACATGGTTTTTCAGCATTCGCGGAATCCCCATTAGTGAAGGTCTTACCATTGCGCAAACTCCTGGAAAAATTCAGTCAATATTAACCTAACGCTAATTGGAACGATCAGAAAAAAAAACCTCTGAGTTTAGAACTTTTATTAACCTATCACTACTATATAAAAAAAAAAAAAACATATTGTTCACACAAATAAAATACAAACAAAACACGCATCAGCAGAAATATTTAATAATAACAGCATGTTTAAAATATATAAAATTCTACACTTTATATGTCGAGAAAATCGTTAAAATACGAGGCATTTTATCCTGGGAACCTCTGATTATTACAAAAAAGGTGTTCTTCATTAACAACTTAAACTTTTTAATTCATTTCATTTTTTTGCAGACAGTCGCTTATTTGAAATAAATTTCTTAATTTGGAGTTGTGTCCCCTCCGTCCACATATGGGCTTACAATGAAAAATAAAACTATTTGGACATACTTAGATGGTACAATATTATCGGCTGGTCTCCCTATGCGCGATATACATATTATTAATGTGTTTCCGCTTTGGATGTTTTATAAATAAAATAAAAAAATATTAGTAATAATGGTTACATCTCTTCAGAACAGAAGTTCAAAGAAAATATTTCCATGAGGAGAACGATGTTGACACACTGAATGAATAATATAAGAGTTCTATAAGGTTTCTAAAACAAATCAACCCCCCACCACCACCCTCAACAAGAAAACTGGTGGTATGCATATCATCATCATCGTCGTCATCGTCATGATCATCATCGTAGTCGCCATCATCATATTCACCTTCAGTAATAACAACAAAAAATGTTTTAAGTAAAAACAACAAAAAAAAAAAAAATATCCCACACAACATAACATAACAGCAATAATAAAAACAACAACAACAAAAATAATTATAATCATTAATAATTATCAATAATATCACTAAATATAATGATAATATAGTCTAGAAGAAGTAATAGGGTGTTTTTCTCTCTCATAAAATGTCTGTATGTAATATATATATATATATATATATATATATATATATATATATATATATATATATATATATATATATATGTATGTATATATATATTCAACTTTATACATGCATAAATATAGATGGTATATGTATATATATATATATATGTATCCATATGTATATATATTTATGCGAACATGTGTATACTCGTGGTATATTATGCATATAAATGCTTGCTTTATATATATATATATATATATATATATATATATATATATATATATACATATATATATATGTATATCAACATGTAAATATACACCTATGTATATATATATAGGACTAAATATATGCGTATATGTATATATATAAACAAATGTGTATATCCATATATATTTATTGTTTTACTTACTTTTGTTTTTCCATTGAAAATATATCACCCTGTTCTCTGATTTTATCAATAATATTTTTTTATGTTTTTTTTTTAACTCTTCTCTTGCGTTTATCGTCTTACTGTTTATTCTTTTTTCTTATGTTTTTTTTCTTTTTTTTTTCTTTTTTTTTATCCTCGCTCAATTTCACTTTCACTTTCACTTTCGTCTTCATAAGACGCTCTTGAAGATTCGTCTTTTGTTCTTCCTTCTCGTTGTTTTTTCTTCTCTTTCTCTTGGAGCTGTTTTATTTTAATTGCTTCTTTAATTCCTTTCCCTCCTCTCACTTTTTTTTTTTAGTTCTTTTTTTAAAATTCTTAATCTTCCTCCGAACTAAGTGTTCTACATACCAAAGAAATTGATATAATTTGGAGAGAAAAAAAAATCGGGGTTTTCTTGCTTTTCATATAAATCGAAAAAAAAAAATTAATCTTTTTTTTTTTTAACATTCTTCATATTTTTATATACATTCTGCTTTTTGTTTTTTTGTTTATTTTTTCTTATAATTTTTCAGATTTATATTTTTTTGTTATTTAAACAATATGAATTATTTTAAATAAATATCTTTACTCTACCGTTTTGCTATGAATATATAATATTTCCCCACAGTTTTGTTGCTTTTTAATACGTTCGTATCTTCCATATATATTTTCCATAACATTTAGATCTGTTTACAACTTTGGAATATAATTAAATTAATATGCAAATTGTAAGGTGTAATTTTTTTTTTAAATCTCAATTTCTGTCGTCTTGCAAAATCCACCGATCGAATTCATGTAAATGCAAATAGACAGCTGTGAGCAAATGACAATGTAAGTGTGCACTTTTTTTTTTAAATCTCAGTCCAACACAAGATCCCAGTAGAAGCAAGAATCGAACTCACTACATGCAACTGATTTTTGAAGATGAGCTTGTTGATCATGGTGATACAGTTGGTACTCATCTATTTGTGAGTTCAACTTTAGTTGTTGATTATTTCTATTTCGTGGTTGTGAACATTTTGTGTCTGGCAAATTCTAAGATTTTAGTCCTGAAATTCTTCTTTAAATTATATATTCTTTCTTTCTTCGTACGTATAGATTCGTACATAAGAGATGTCCGCGTTTATCATAATATCCATAAAATATTCGGTGCATTTAAAAAAAAAAAATCCTTACAGGATATTTTTTTCATTTTTTGTTTCACAGTAAAGACAGTTGTATTTTATATTTATTTTTTTTATATTTATGATTGCGTGTGTGTGTTTGATTGTAGTCAATATGATGGACGTAATCCTCTGTTTTTAACAACCTCACTGGGTTGCGGCAGTGTTTCTTTTTTCTTTTTTTGTGGTTATTTCTTTCCTTATTTTCTGCAGTGAAATCTTTTTTCTATAATGTTTCCTTTTAAATTTAATCCCCTTCACAAAAAATCTTTTCGGTTTAATTACCTCCATGTATTTTTTTTTTGTTTAATGTGATCAAATTGGCACACTTGTATTGTTGTTGTTGATGTTGTTTTTGCTCTATCTGTTTGTTGTTGTACTATATTCAGAGTCGTTCAATCATAGTGTTGCCTTTTCTGGGATGATCTGTTTGTTGATCGTGTGGCCTAGTCTATCCATTGTTAACACAGACATTTATTAATCTCTTGGACTGCGTTCATATCTCGATAAAGCAAATGATATTAAACCATAGTTATCAATAAGAGATATTAAAGAGTGTTTATAATAATAATAATAAAAATAATAATAATAATAATAACAACAACAACAATAAACTATTTGTGTTATGGTAATAGTTCAAGCCGATGTTTGTGGTTTTCTAAAAATCTTCATAACTTTTTTAAAAATTTAATCAGCTTGTTCTTGCTTCTTATACTGAGGATTGAAAATTTCAAATTACAGCATTTCATTCGTGATTCAACATCATCTTGTTACTAGATATATATATATATATATATATATATATATATATATATATATATATATATATATATATATATATGTATGTATGTATGTATAATCTTTCTCTCGTTCTTACGAATGTGGGGTTTCATAAAACATTTTTAAAAGAATGAAAGAAAGGGATAAAGTAAAGAATTGGGTGTGGCTGTTGGGGGGGTTGGGGAAGACGAAAAATATAGAGATATAGATATATAGATATATAGATATGTAGATTTTAAACGAATGCAGCTGTTCACCGACGTTCAAAAATGAATTCGTTATAATGCTGCCATTTTGACTCTTCCGTATCTAGTCCTGGCTTGATTTCACCGGCACTGTCTGTCCCAGAACCGCACGATCCTGCCATGAAGAAGCCCTGTTCTATTAGCATGTCAAAAGCCTGCTCCAAGAATGTGTGTTTGAGAAAAAATCGAGACGTGTAGCGATCTTCAGTTCCACGGTCTGGGTCGCGACTTTCATTCAAAGTATCTTGGAATACCTCTCGACAGAGAGATACCTTCCCACATACAATTATTCGAGCTAGCTTACGGAATTTCACATCAGCCAGTCCGTCGCGGCCAAAGGCGAACGTTCCCCGATAGCCAACGGTCAGATAGCCTGGTTGCTTGCCTGTTACGAAACCATTACAGCATGTATTCGAGGTAGGTCCGATCGGCCGAGTCACATTCATTGTGGTCAGGGTGCGGACTAGATTAGGCAGATTAAAATATTCCGCCTCGGTTTTCAGGCGTTCCCTTTCGTGGAAATTCTCGGGTAGAATCAACTTTTGGTTGCGAAGATAGTCAAGTATGTAACGAAAGAGGACGCCATCGCGGTCCAAAAAGTATTTACCTTTTGAGTCCCTCAGGATCTGCATTTTGCCGTTGTTGGAAAACATTTGTGCCAGGAGAGATTCGGGATCTTTGCGTACCGTATTCAAAGTTGTCGTATAGGATACCCCACCTACATTCAACTCCAGAATCTCCGGAAACTCAACGGATTTATCAGACATGATTGTAAAGTTGTAGCTTTCTCTGTAGATGCGCTTGAGAGAGCGAGTATCTATCTATCTATCTATCTATCTATCTATCTATCTATCTATCTATCTATTTATCTATCTATCTGTCTGTATGTATGTGTGTATATCTAAACGTAACAGAAGCTCTTCTTTCGTGCGCTTGATTTGAAATAGTATTCGGATTATTTTTTAACCTGTGTATTTTTTTTTTTTTTTTTTTAGAAATGGTACACAAAAAATAAAATATACCCTATATAAGTGAGGGTGTTTATCTTCTCCGAATTATTAAATGAACTAAAAGAATGAAGTAATTGCGAATGCTTTTCTTTCCAGTTCACTAGAGTCTTAAAAGTAAATATTAAATTATTCCTCGTATATTTATTTTAGAAAATAATTTTCACGGTCATGTGCAAGTTTTATGAATAATGCAGAAGTCGTATCAACAGGTGCTCCTAAGATACTCTGGGTAGACACAGATAATATCTTTCAGCGGTAATTTCCCCAGTGTAGCTGGATGTCAGTAGTAGTGTTAACCAGTGTGAATATCCATCTAGATGTAAGTGTGTTTAGAGCAGCAGAAACAGGCATAAATACTACTCTTTCTCATGTATATACTCCTATATGTATTCAAGGAGGTTCATCTATATATATATAGAGAGAGAGAGAAAGAGAAAGGCGAGTTGCGAGTTATTGGCAGTTAGATTGACTGTTGGCGGGAGGGTACTTTTGTGTAAAACTTAAGTTTGTTATTGTGTATGTTTATGTATATTTGTCAGTATATGGATGAGCGATTTTTTTTTCTTATAGTGAAGTAGCGTGTAGTTGTATATCGGTAACTGCAGAGTTGATTTCAATGTACGAATTCGGCCAACGCTTTTCACTTAATGCACACGCATGAATGGTACAAGTGACTGATAGTTGCTTGATTGCTCTACTTTCTACAGTCACTATCCCTCTCCCATTCAAACTCTCTTCCTTTTTTTTTTTTTAGTTTATAATCTTTCGGCACTCGTCTTCTCTATCCTCCCTTTTCTCCTTTATTAATACTTTTAATCTGTTTCTCTGTCCTCTCTCTCTCTCTCCTTTTTTCTCTCGCTCTTAATTACCCTTTTTTTCTGTGGGTGAGGATCCACAAGCTTCAGTCACCCTCCTTTCACAGGTGGCACGTTCTTAACCCTATTACAGTTCCAGGTACGAAAGTTCTAACCGGAACTTACACACGCATGCGCACAACTATTTGTTGTTCAAGCCACTTTCAGCTGGATTCCCCAGAAACAAGATGTGTTCGTACACTTTCAAAATTTCCGAATGAACAGATATGTACGGACCTCAATGCGACTATTATGAAAAATAGTGCTACTACTGAGGCAGCAGCTTTTCAGTCAGAACCTGCAGAGGTTGAAGTTAGCTGCAGACGTGATGTTGTGACAGTTTTGCTGATGTCAACAGCAGTGAATGAAGCTACACGCTCGAATCTTATTAAATTCTTTAATGCCTTAAAAATAGTAATGGCCAGTGGATAAAATAATTTATCTAGTTATTCGGCGTCTTTATTTTCGTTAGCACTGTATTTTATTTATTATTTTTATTTGTTTGTTTTTTTTTTTTAGAGATTCTACTTTCTTTTATTTTGTTTCTCCGGTTTGCCTCCGCTACTTTTGGTTATAGAATCGGAATACACGCGACCTCTCGCGTTAGCTTTTTGCGTTAAATGAATCTCCCCCAAATAAAACGTGACTGTACAATATTTATCGTTGGTTACATATAACCAGTATTTACTTGAGAGCGTAATGTTTTTTTTAGGTTATATTTACTCATTTAACATGACAACTGCACTGCAATTAGAATGATGTGCTAAGTAAAAATGCTTATAGACAATTCACCCTTCAAAGATATAGATATGTTCATCAATTGATATATCAAAAGGTATTTATACAGATTAATGGTGTGTATATATATATATATATATATATATAGTGATGTAATTAATGTTTGAGAATTTAGGCTGTATAAGTAGAGGAATTAATTACAAGAGTACATATTTTTATTACCCCACTCCTTATTTTTATATATATCTATACATATATTGAGAATATTTCAAACGTTATTTATATATATATATATATATATATATATATATATATATATATATATATATATATATATATATATATATGTGTGTGTGTGTGTGTGTGTGTGTGTGTGTGTGTGTGTGTGTATTACTGCATATATGCCCGTGTTACCCTGCTATAATTAGAAATGTGGGTCTGTGTGTGTAGGAATAGAAATATATAACAAATGCAAAAGTATAAGAATATATAGATGTATATATATATAAATATATATATATATATATATATATATATATGTGTGTGTGTGTGTGTGTGTGTGTATACGTAAAAAAACTGTAAATTAAAGGGCAGGGTAAACAAAATGTCAGCTCCAATCAGTCTGAGGTATGGGGTATCCACAAATATTTAAAATTTTCAAGGCTAAAAAAAAGTGGGGTGTAAGCGGGGAGAGATTTTAGAAGTACGTAAAACTGGTAACTTTATACAGAGACGTAAAATTTGGGAAGTGAACAAGAAAAAAACAGAAACGAGAAAAAAATAAAGAGCAACAATTAAACAACAAAGTGCAGGTTTAAAAGGAATCTCAAGAAAGGGTAGCCTGAACCAAGACCATAAGAGTGTGGCACCCGGCAAGGATCGAACCCTCAACAGTAGTAATGGTCTTGCTTGGTGGGCTCAATAACCAATGCTCCACAGTAAGGCGCTAAAATGTGGTTCAAAAGTAGAATGTATGGATGGGTTGATATGTTGATAGTGTCTCTGATTGGCTGGGTTTCCGTAATTTGGTATCAGTTCAGTGGCTTACGAGTTGCAGGGCTTATCACCAGAGTAGTGGACAATTACAGAAGATTCAGTAACGGGAGCGATGTACAATTTCTTGATCTTTGCACACAGTCTGTCTTCTTTCGTAAGCAGGCGTTTCATTAAACTAATATCAATAGGTTATTAAATATTCTGAGGCGAAATAGTCGGTTTTAATAGTGTTACTAACAAGATATTGATGTGCTGTATCGATATATAGTTACATTCCACGAAAATCTATACGGACACTTTGATATGCAAGATTCGTGATAGTTGTAATCAGATATAATTATGT
>OZ010572.1:102089400-102101900 GCA_963932145.1 Acanthosepion lycidas
TGAAACCAATAGTCCAAAATGGCTTTGAAGATATAAAGCTTTTATGGGCTTGATGAAGACTAATATTAGGTTGGTGCAAAAATAATGTCGTTTTTTTCACATAAAGTTGAACATCAAAAAACGACATTATTTTTGCACATAATATTATAGTTAATACTTGTTACTTTTTAAAAAAGATAGTGTTAAAATATTAACACTGATTACTTCCCCTTATTCATTGCTTACTACCCATTACTCGCAAGCTAATGCATAATTGCTGAGCTGGTTAAATGGCTTTTATTTGAGAAACTAAGCATTTTAATCACGAAAGCAATCAACAGAACACACAACTGATCTCCAAGGAACCCAAATAAGTGAAATCAATGCAAAATGTATACATTTTAAATTGTATATAGAAATTCGTTGTCTCGATCAAGGAAAAACAGTTTTGATGACAGTAGAAATATTGTTGGCTTTTATGACATGTCCATAGCATTTTAAGTTTCTCTTCTTGACCTTGATTACGAGGTCTTCTAACGGGCCTGTTTATTGCCTGATCGTTTATCGTACAGCCTCATTAATTATGCAGTCTACGTAGGGGAAGGGTCTGTCTTTTTGTAATGTTGGGGTTCTTCACTGTAATTCTACTGCTAATATACGAGATTTGTAAATGCATTGAAAGCTTGAGATGGCCAATATACACAAGAATCTGATCTTTGATTTTAGACAAATTTTCTTATCTTTCCAGATGGTTCTTAGTTTTGCGACATTTGGCTACGCTTGAAATTATTTCTTTAAAATGGAACCATCTTCGATGTTATAATCTAGTCTAGATATTTGAACCGTGTCTATACTTCCTGTAGCTGGGTATCGACTTTTATTTTGCTTGAAATTCATTTCTCCTTGCTCATCATTAGCTTCTTGTTCAGTATTAACTTCCTCGCCGCATCTAGTTCCTCTTCATGGCCACCTAGATGATCCATCATCGAAGATTTGTTACGTTGCCACCTCTAAGTGTTATACATCTGATTCTTAACCATGATTTTATCTCAGTTACGAGGGTTACGAGTTTCCTATTAATCCTTGCATCCCTAAAACGCACAAGAAAACATATAGAGATATACTTCTCGTTCTATTTAAAACTCCATTGGCAGGGTGGTAGCACCTGTTAGGGTTCCGGCTATGAGAATATACTGAATCCACAAACAAAATTTTACATTTTTATAATAAAATACATTTTTCATAGCAAAAGGACTATCAACGTAAAACTTAAAAAAAATATAAAAATATATTTTTATAGTAAAATTACCAATAATAGATTTTATTATATACAAACAATATATTAAAAAAAAAAAAAAAAAAAAAAAAAACATATCTTTACGCTGGAAGTATAAAATTCTGTACAAGATATCTGTAGTTCATACAGAGATGTTGTACATAATTTTATACTTCCAGGGTAAAGTTAATTTTTTTCTCGATATATTGCATAAAATTAGGGACAACTATTTTGGTTGCCGGATTAAATAACCCATAGCAGTGTTGATATACTGCCAAAAGAAAATCAACCAACGAGCCCAAAACTGCTTTGGAATAAATTAGACATATAAATATACATGTATTTTTTATTATTTGGACCATTTGTCTTCACCTTGTTTGATATAAATGTTATTACATGCACAAGGTTTCGGTCAAGTACCCTCTAACCATTAGCAGGCATCCCCTGTTTTGGGCTGATATCACAGTCACACACAATGAAGTCAATGTCTTCTGTGTTTGAACATTACTTTCCTCTGTGGTGGCAGACGTAGGACGTCCCGACTTAGGGTCAACTTAAAAACTCTTCGTTCCCTTCTTAAACTTAGATTCCCAGTTAAACATTGTTAATAAAGGTGGGTCAACATCTAATGTAGCAAACATATCCGCATAAATGTTCTTTAAAGCATCTTTCTGCGAGTACTTGATAATACCACGATGTCAAATTTAGTCCATTTTCAAAAGAAGTCGCTAGTGATTCTTTTTGAAGTCTTCTTTGAACAATCAGATGTCAGTTTACCTGAAAAAAAAAATAATAATAATGTACTTTTTAATAAGAAGAGTTGAAAATAATACATGCAAGAAAATAAATGTTTTTTATGTTTCTCTTTTCACAAGGAAATAAATAATTGTGAGTTTCTCTTTTCGCAACGAAATAAATGTGTGAATTTCTCTTTTCACAAGGAAATATTATATATTTCTTTTTTATATCTTCTATAAATAAATTAATACTAACACACACACACACGCACATAATGAAGAGAAAATAAAATTTATATTAGCCGACGCGTTTCCATCTCTGTGGCACTTAGTCATGACAAAGGACGAAACGCGTCGGCCAAGTTTAGTTTTCTTTTTGTCTTTATTATTTTTATTTTCGTTTTCACAGATATATTCTATCTACAATTTTTATACACTTACAAACACACACACATATATATATATGTATGCATGTTATGTGTATATATATATATATATATATATATATATATATATATATATATATATATATATGTGTGTGTGTGTGTGTGTGTTTGTGTGTGAGTATGCATGTATGTATGTATTCCTTATCAGAAAGTTTCGCTTGACGAAGTTTCACATACCTGCGGTAAACTCTTGAAAAAAATCATTCAAAAATTTTATTTAATAATGGTCCCAAGGTACAAGTTTATCGGTGCTGGAAATTCGGATGAGCCAAGAAGTCGTAAAATGCTTCTTTTAAGGGAAAATATAAAATTTCTTAAATTCTAAAGAAAGAAGAGAGCATGTACTGATTTATACGAAGCATCTCATTTTATAATGCTATGGACTTTTAGATTATGGGTGATCATGTCTCTCTACAACTTCCTGTCTTCCATCAATCACTCATTTTTATATTTTAACTTTAAAAATGTCATATATTTTTAATAGGCATACGAATATATGTTTCTACAGAATCCGTTTCTTTCGTGTCTTAGCAAGCTATTGCTTCCAAGGAGAGATTCTTTCTCTATATGTCATTTCCTTTCAGAGCGTTGGCGATTATGGCTTTCCACAATTTCCTGTCTGTTGTAAATGAATAAATTTTGTCTTTTTGTTATCTCTTCTAAACCGTACTATCAATCTTCTGCCATCCATTTACTCAAGCTCGCTATGTACGTTACGAGTCATTTTCCTCTGCCTCCCCACCCCAGCATTCAATCTATTCCTGCGAGCATCAAATTTTTCAAGCCTTCTTTTCTATTTATAGGGCCGAGAAATTTCAACTTATCTTTCTGATGTTAAATATAAGTGTCCTTTTAGACTCCATTTTCTCTAAAATTGACACAGATATTCGATCCAATGTATTGTCAGCATTCTTCTATAGAACTAGATTTCTCTTGTTTCAAGTCTCTTCTTCATCTTTGAAGAGATTGTCCAACATTTACTGCCATAGGAGTACAGCTATTATGTAACAGTCCAGTACTCTTTTCTTTGTTTCCAAATAATTTTACTGTTAAAAGACTTTCCAAATGTTTAAATTGTTGGAGGTGTTTAATTTTGGTATCTGTTTATATTTATTTAGCTCTCTGACCATGAGATACTGTAATTCTTGACATATTTAATATTAGTTAAACTCGACTAAGGAAGATTTTGAAATCGTCTCACCGATGCCAATTTTGGTACCGATTACTTACGCTACCTGCACACCACACTTTTTTTTTAATGAAATATAATGGTAAAGGCAATATTGGCCGTTTCCTTATAAGGAAACATTTCGCATTCATTGACGGGTCTATCAGTGCCACTGTCGACTGAAATTTATAAAACCTTTCGCTTAAAACAATGTTTTAGGAAAATAGTTTTCTCAAGTCCAGTGTCTTTCCAATACTGACAGAGGTTTCCTTCTTAACCTTTTGTTTGAAGTTGTGTGGATTATGTCAGTATTTTCTCTTTGAATCACATGTACTATCTATTTTAGTTGTTACTGGTTGTGAAAGTCATATTTTTGTATGCATAAAAATCTTTATACTTATGATCATAAGTTTTAATTAATGGAAATTAACCCGAAAAAGAAATAAGAAAACCAAACATTTTGATTGTTTTCATGATAGAGGGAGAGAAAAACAAAGGTATATATATATATATATATATATATATATATATATATATATATATATGTGTGTGTGTGTGTGTGTGTGTGTGTGAAAATATTGTAGAAAATAGGAAAGAAACTGGTTTGTTAAATAATCCAAAGTTTTTGTTATTATTTTTAAAAAATAGTGCTCGATACGAAAGTAGAGCATAAATATAATTATTTATTTAAAAATATGATTCCAACTCGCTACATAAGAGGTCTCATGTTTCAAAACAAGAGCCGAAAACTTCAAAATAATATTTGAATTAACTTGAGTTAAAGTAGGCTCTGTTCCATCTTCAAGCGAAATTTTTTGGGAATCAAAAAAAAAAAATTCTCTTGAAGATGGAACAGACACTACTTTAACTCAATTTGATTCAAATATTATTTTGAAGTTTTCGGCTCTTGTTTTGAAACATGAGACCTCTTATGTAGCGAGTTGGAATCATATTTTTAAATAAATAATTATATATATATATATATATATATATATATATATATATATATATATATATGTGTGTGGGTAAATGTGTAAGGAGTGGATGCGTATGGATGTATGTGTGTATATGTAGGTATGTGTGTGTGCATTTTTGTATGTATATATATATTTTTTTGTGTGTGTGTGCATGTATATACGTGTATATGTGTGCATGTGTATGTATTTATGTATATGTATGTGGAAAATGTGGGTATAGGTGGATATATGTGTATATATGTGTGTGGATGTATATATATGTATATGTATGTGTATGTGTGCGTGCGTATATATATATACGTATGTGTGTGGGTATATGTATATATATATATATATATGTATGTGTGTGGGTATATGTATATATATATATATATATATATATATATATATGTATGTGTGTGTAGGTATGTATGTATGTGTGTAGATGTGTGTGTATATGTATGTGTGTGTGTATGTATATATATATATATATATATATATATATATATATAGAGAGAGAGAGAGAGAGAGAGAGAGAGAGATGTGTGTGTATATGTGTATGTGTATATGTATATATGTAGGTGTAATTATTTGTATATCATATGCGCGGTAATTATTAGAAAGCACTTAGTATCAGAGATAGAGCTAAGATATTGAATCAGATATATGTATATGTGTATATGTGTGTGTTTATGTATATGTATGTGTGTATTTGTGTGAATATGTGGATATATGTGTATGTGTACATGGGTATATGTATGTGTGTATGTAGGTACACGGCGATGTGTATGTATATACGTGTATAAGTTATTGTGTATGTGTGTATTTGCATGCGTTTTGAACATAAAAATATAGGTCCTCTCTAGATTAGATAATCGTCATATTTATTGTTTATATTTGCTTTGTAACCTGCAGTCGATATTATTTTTGTCAAATTTTCACAATTACACAGCGTCCCTTTCAATTTTAATTTCACCCGCCCCATCTTTCTTCCCCACCACTTCTTTCCTTACCTCTCCCTCCTTCTTTAACATTTGATCGGCCATGGTGTGTGTATGTCACTACGAAATGTATCTTTAATGTATTAGACATCCGACAACAATCATTTTCCCCCTTCCACTCACACCTAGTTTTTATATATAAAAAAAAACCCTCTCTGTTAATTTCACTCGTATATTACCTCTCTCTTTAGAACTAACATTCGTCCCAGACTCTCATACTTACACTCTCTGTAAATTCTATTTTCATTTCCGGAGTAGGTTTTTTTCAGTTTTCTTTTTGAATTTGTAGGTCTGATGAATTGGATCGTATTTACGATTCCAATGGATTAAATTGAGACCATGGAATATTAGTGTTTAAGCCTTTTTATTATATATATATATATATATATATATATATATATATATATATATATATATATATATATGGAGAGAGAGAGAGAGGGAGGGAGAGAGAAAGAGAGTGAAGGAGAGCGAGAAAGAAAGAGAGAGTGAAAAAGAAAGAGAGAGAGAGTGTGAAAGAGCGGGAGACCAGTTTATCATGTTAAAGTTTAATTCTCAAATAAAGCTCACGTTCTCTACTAGGTTTACCTATCGTCTGGTTCAGCGTCCTTTCCTTTCTTTTGAACGGAAGTAGAGCTTTATTTACTGTTTAGGATTGGGTTTACGATAAGTTCTAAATTCTACTTCATCTCTATACTTCTAACATCTCCGCCTAAAAGTCTAAATTTTTATTTACTATTTATCTACCTTTTTCTTCGTATACAGAGTTGCGTTTTGAACAGGATTAGAATTTTATCACGAGTTTCTTGTTTCGTATCGTGTTTCCAGTTCCCTCATAAGCAGTTCCATTCCAGTGGCCCCTGCATGTTGTTAGCATTAGCACATTTCTTGGGATGGTGCATTTTAATATTAACCATCTACGTCAAGTGTCTCTTGGGACTTGTACAGTGTGGACATCATTGCAAAATAAACAAAAAAAAATTCTAAAGGGAAACCTTACAAACTGTAGGCGAAATTAAAATGGAAATTGTTAAATAAATGCCATCACATTAATTCACTTCGAATTCGAAATAATCCTTGCTGAGAGATAGGGTAATTATAAAGACAATCTAAATGTACTAACAATTTCAGCAAGGAAACAAAATTGTAAAAATAAAATATTGGAAGAGGTTATTCCCGGTGATTAATGACAAACATGGCTGACAGAAGAAAAAAAAAAGGCTATTAATTGCATAACATTGTTATGGAGATAGTTCCATCTGCATTTATTATCTATTTAACATTCCGGCCACCTATAAAAAATCAAGAAATACGCAAACGGCATCGTATTAATGGCAGTGACAGAAACAGAAAAAAACTGCAGATTCTTTTAGAAAAGGTTGTAAAAAAAAAAAAAAAAGCGATAAGAAAGGATTATTCATAAATTTCCAGAAGACAGATTGCATGGTCGTTAACAAGAAAGACAGCGCAAGATGTGCGCTACGAATTGGGGACGCCAAAATCATGCAAGACCAACACATGTAACGGTATGGGGAATGGTTTAACCGGCGACGGAAAATGTTACACGTCAATCAAAAAGCGCGTTTGAATGGCGAGAGATGCCATCTAAAAGCTAAACAAAGTATTAAGATAGAAGAAAAATTGCGTCAGCATCAAAGAAAATAGTGCAGAACTGTTATGTAATAACAAACATCCTATTGACATCGAATAATGTACAATTTTCTTATAGATGCCGAAGAGACATGAGGCAAGAGTGAAGTCATATTACACGCAGGATGATGAGTATGCCATAGACGGGATATGTGAACAAGCAGGAATATATTCTTTCAGATGCCGAAGAGACTTGAGGCAAGACGGATGTCATTCTACACAAAGGGTGATGAGTATACTACAGACGGGATATGTGAACAAGCAGACTGATGTCGTTCTACACGAAGAGTGAAGAGGAAACCATAGACGGGATATATGAAAAAGCAGGAAGATTTTCTTTTAGATGCCGAAGATATTCGAGGCAAGAGAGATGTCGTTCTACACGAACGGTGATGAGTATACTATAGTCGGTATATGTGAACAAGCAGGAAGATTTTCTTTTAGATGCTGAAGAGACTTGAGGCAAGAGGGATGTCGTTCTAAATGAAGGGTGATGCGTATACCATAGATGGGATACGTGAACAAGCTGGAAGATTTTCTTTTAGATGCTGAAGAGACTTGAGGCAAGAGGGATGTCGTTCTACACGAACGGTGATGAGTATACAGTGTAACCCGGATATAAGAGAGTTTTCGGGACCGGAGACGAAGTCTCTTATATCCGGGTTTGGTCTAATTTATATACATTAACACAGGCACTAATTTTGGACCAGAGAAAATCTCTCTTATATCCGAGTTTCTCTTATATCAGGGTCTCTTATATCCGGGTCACTGTACTATAGACGGGATATCTGAACAAGCAGGAAGATTTTTTTTTTATATGCCGAAGAGACTTGAGGAAGAGTGATGTCGTTCTACACGAAGGGTGAATAGGAAACCAGTGACGGGATATATGAAAAAGCAGGATGATTTTTTTTAGATGCTGAAGAGACTTGGGGCAAGTGGGATGTGGTTCAACACGAAAGGTGATGAGTATACTATAGAAGGAATATGTGGACAAGCAGGAAGTTTTTCTTATAGATGCCGAAGAGAATTGAGGCAAGCGGGATGTCCTTTTACACGAAGGAAGATGAGTATGCCATAGACGGGATATGTGAGAAAGCAGCAAGACTATCTTTTATATACCGAAGAGGAATGAGGCAAGAGTGATGTCATTCTACAAGAAGGGTGATGAGTATGCTATAGACGGCATATATGAAAAAACAGAAAGACACTCGAAGCAAAAGGGATGCCGTTATACACGAAGAGTGATGAGTATACTATAGACAGGATATGTGAACAATCAGTGAGATTTTCTTTTAGATGCCGAAGAGACTTGAGGCGAGAGGGTTACCATACAAGGGATATGTGAACAAGCAGGAAGTTTTTATTTTAGATGCCGAAGAAACTCGAGGCAAGAGGGATATCATTCTACATGAAGGGTGATGAGTATACCATAGACGGGATATGAACAAGCAGGAGGATTATATTTTAGATGCCGAAGAGACTCGAGGCAAGAGGGATTTTGTTCTACACGAAGGGTTATGAGTGTACTACAGACGGGATATGTGAACAAGCAGGAAGATTTTCTTTTAGATGCTAATAAGACTTGAGCAAGAGTGATGTCTTTCTACAAGAAGGGTGAAGAGTAAACCATAGACGGGTTATATGAAAAAGCAGGTAAATTTTCTTTTAGATGCCGAAGAGATTCGAGGCAAGAGGGATGCCGTTCTACACGAACGGTGGTGAATATACTATAGACGGGATATGTGAACAAGCTGGAAGATTTTCTTTTAGATGCCGAAGAGACTGGTGCAAGAGTGATGACGTTCCACACGAAAAGTGATGAGTATACCATAGACGGGATATGGGAACAAGCAAGAAGATTTTCTTTTAGATGCTGATGAGACTTGAGCAAAAGTGATGACGTTCCACACGAAAAGTGATGAGTATACCATAGACGGGATATGGGAACAAGCAAGAAGATTTTCTTTTAGATGCTGATGAGACTTGAGCAAAAGTGATGACGTTCCACACGAAAAGTGATGAGTATACCATAGACGGGATATGGGAACAAGCAAGAAGATTTTCTTTTAGATGCTGATGAGACTTGAGCAAAAGTGATGACGTTCCACACGAAAAGTGATGAGTATACCATAGACGGGATATGGGAACAAGCAAGAAGATTTTCTTTTAGATGCTGATGAGACTTGAGAGAAAGTGATGTCGTTCCACACGAATGGTTTTGCATATAGTATAGACGGGACATGTGAACAAGCAGGAAGTTTTTATTTGAGATGCCGAAGAGTCTCGAGCCAAGATGGATGTCGTTCTACACGAATGGTATAGGTGAACATGCAGGAATGTTTTCTTTTTGGTGCCGAAGAGACTTGAGGCAAGAGGGATTTCGTTCTACACGAAAGGTGATGAGTATACTATAGACGTGATATTTGAACAAGTGGGAAGTTTTTCTTTTAGATTCCGAAGAGACTCGAGGCAAGAGTTATGTCGACTGGTGATGAGTATGCTAAAGACGGGATATATGAGAAAGCAGGAAGATTTTCTTTTAGATGCCGAAGAGTCTCGAGGCAAGAGGAATTTCCTTCTACACGAAGGGTGATGAGTATACTATAGACGGGATAGTTGAACAACATGAAGTTTTTATTTTAGATGCCGAAGTGAATCGAGGAAAGAGGTTTGTCGTTCTATACGAAGTATGATGAGTATACTCTAGACGGGATATGTGAACATGCATGAAGATTTTCTTTTAGATACTGAAGAGACTTGAAGGAAGAGGGCTGTTGTTCTACACGCAGGGTGATGACTATACTATAGAAGGTATATGTGAACAAGCAGGAAGATTTTTTTTTAGATGCCGAAGAGATTCGGGGCAAGAGGGATGTCGTTCTACACGAAGGGTGACGAGTATACTATAGACGGGATTTGTGTAGAAGCAGGAAGGTTTTCTTTTAGATGCCGAAGAGACTTGAGGCAAGAGTGTTGTTGTTCTACACGAACGATGCTGAGTATACCATAATCGGAATATGTGAACAAGTAGGAATACTTAAGTCAAGTTGAAACAGATGTACGCAGAATCATAAAGAAACTGGTGAAATTTCTGTTGCACGTAACGAGATGCCTTAGAGAATTTTGCGTCAACAGGGCAGGAGGTGTGACAGTAAGTTAGTTAACGAAATTGTTTAAATGGATAGCAGAACTAATCCAGGGACGGATAGTATGTTGCTTAACTTCGGGGATTATACTAGATCCAGTGTTTCAATGTGATATGACTGTAAACCTTTAAGAATTAAAATAAACATTACTAAAACTATAGATTTACTATATATGCCGTGTAAATATCATTGTAATAATTTTACGATAGAAATCCGTGCAACTTAAGACTGAAAAATGATTTGTTATCGATCAGGAATCAATTGGAATAGTACTGACGGGATCAGACTATTTTACGCATAATGATTTTACTTTAGAAATTGAAGATCAGCCATAAAGGATTTATCCGTGTACGTGAATCAATCTAAGGTGACCGACAGAGGACGGCTGTTTTTTTTGTTTTTTTTTTATTTAAGCGTTTCACTCCAAGCAAGGCGGGAAGCCACTATGACGCAAGGCGGGAAGCCACTATGACGCAAGGCGTTATAGAAGATTTGGAGCAAGATCAGATAGGAGTAATAGAGGAAACGATGAGGAGAAGGATAGTGGATAGATCAAGGCAACTAGAGATGTCGATTGACATTACATTTAAATAGTTGGAGATTACAGATCTCAGGGAAACAGGAATAGGGTAGGGAGTTCCACAGGCGAGAGGTGCGAGATATGAAGCTATTGGAGTAGAAGAGACGGCTACATTTCATAGTTTCAACAGTGAACGGGTGAGAGCGGGATGCCAGCCTCGTAGGGCGCTTGAATTCATGAAGTCTGGGAACCAGCGAATGCAGCTCCTCGGAGTAATTGCCATGAAAGTATTTGTAAAAAAAGACAGAGAGAGGCGACGGCGCTTCTCTGAGAGAGTGACTGTAGACGAGATGCCAGATCAGGGCCAATTGTATTGCATATCCGCCTCTGGATCTTATCAAGAACCCCGAGGCAAACTGAAGGTTCTCCAGAGCATATATGCCAGCAATACGAGGGTCATTCAATAAGGAGGTGGATAAACATGACAGTTTTTTTTACCATTTTTCAATATTGTCCCATTGGCACCATGCACCTTGTCCAACAATGTTTAAGCCTCGGAATTCTATTACGGATGAATGTAGCGTCCTGGTCCATCGAAAACACCTCTACAACACAGAAGATCTCATCCTTGTTTCCAAAATACCGTCCACGCAGATAGGATTTCAGTTTAGGAGAAAAGAATCAGGTGAAGCGATGTCTGGTCATAAGGGGGGTGTGGTAGCAGTTGAAATTCGCAGTTGGTTTGTTCAGTTACTGCAAACAGAGCAGTGTGAACGGGTGCGTTATTCTGGAGCAAGAGCACGCCTGCCCTCAACTTTCCTCTGCATTTTAACTGGGTTGCTTTTTTTTCACTTGTCTTAATTCTGACGCGTACTACTCTCCATTAACAGTTTTCCCTTTTTCAGGTAGTCTTTACGACTTCTTGTCTCATCCGAACTTCCAGCAGCGATAAACTTGTACCTTGGGACCATTATTAAATAAAATTTCTGAATGATTTATTTCAAGAGTTTACCGCAGGTAAGTGAAACTTCGTCAAGCGAAACTTTTTGATCAGGAATACATACATACATGCATATACATATATATATATGTATAACATGCATATACATATATGTGTATGTGTGTTTGAAATTGTGTGAAAATTGAAGATACAGTATATTTGTAAAAAAGAAAATATGAATAATAAAGATAAAAGGAAAACTAAACTTAGCCGACGCGTTTCGTCCTCCGTCATGATCAAGTGCCACAGAGATAGAAACGCGTCGGCTAACATAAGTTTTCATTTTCTCTCTATTATATATGTATATATATATATATATATATATATATATATATATATATATATATATATATATATATATATGTATGTGTGTGTGTGTGTGTGTGTTAGTATTAATTTATTTATAGAAGATATAATAAAAACATATCAGTATTTATTTCCTTGTGAATAGAGAAACATAAAAAAAAACATTTTTTTCTTGCATGTATTATTTTCAACTCTTTTTTTTTTATTAAAAATTCGATTGTTTTTCCAGGTAAACTGACATCTGATTGTTCAAAGAAGTCTTCAAGGACAATTACTAGCGACTTCTTTTGAAAATGAGCTAAATTTGACATC
>OZ010572.1:102106900-102189400 GCA_963932145.1 Acanthosepion lycidas
TATATTGATAATGATTTTACTTTAGAATTGAAAATCAAACATAAGGGGATTATCCGGGACATAAAGGGGACTGAAATATATGTAAATTATAAGTGGGGGTTCAAAAAGTTCTAAGCCTCATGCGGGAGTTTTTATTATATTTCAATATATTCCCCCATCAATGGTCCAAAGATGCTTAAGCATTACAATCCCATCGTGGAAGAAGGTGATCCTGCAAAAATTCCACCACAGCGCATATGATCTCATCCTTGTTTTCAAAACGACGGTCACGTAGGTGGGGGGGTTGAGTTTAGGAAACAGGAAGATTTCAGATGGAGCTAAGTCTGGTGCGTAAGGGGGATGGGGATTATCAATTCAAAGCCACAGTTGGAGAAAGAAGACAGATTTTTACTATTTTTCAATATAGTTCCCCTTGAAATATTCTGTCTCCTTGAAACATGTTCTTTTATTATTCTCTCTGTTTTTCACCTCTTAAATCTTAGTAGCTTCATTGCCTTGATTGGTGTGAAATGATTCAATATATATATATATATATATATATATATATATTGAATGATTTTACACACACACACTCATCATATATATATATATATATATATATATATATATATATACATATATATATATATATATATATATATATATATATATATACATACATACATATATATATATATATGTATATATATATATATATATATATATGTGTGTGTGTGTGTGAAAAGTGTGTGTATATAAGTATAAATAAATATATATATATGTATAATTATTTATATATTATATGCGCGGTACTTATTAGAAAGCGCTCAATATCAGAGATAGAGCTAACATATATGGTTGGATAGATGTGAGCTTGTGACCCTGGGTTTCACGCTTTAGCGATCGTCCAAAAGCGTGAAACCCAGGGTCACAAGCTCACATCTATCCAACCATATATATATATATATATATATATATATTTATATATATATATATATATATATATATATATATATATATATATATATATATATATATATATATATATATATATATATATATATATGAAATGGATTAGTTCCGTCAATTATTCAATATATTTTCTGTTTATATTTAATATATTTTCTGTTTATACGTTATTTTTATAGATATAAGTTATTTAAATAAATGATCTGTTTTTATTTAAACTCTGTTAATTATATTTACCAGCCTAAATGATCGAGAAATTTCGTAGAAAATATGCGTTCTCCGACAGGAATCGAACGTGTATTCCTATACGTTTCATCATATGTTGTCATTATTTACGTTAAGATACGTTTCGTGAGCAGAAATGATCGATCAGGAAAAATTCGTCGGAGTTTGTGTGTTTATAAACAGTTTATAAACATTTTGAAGAATTACTAATTTTCTTGTCTGTAGGCTCTATATCACAGACGTTTCTCTATCACAATTTCCATTGAAAAGATTCGGACAAGTTACATTCTTCATTTCCACCATTTTTAGACCTTTACTAACAAGGATGAGCCAAGCTACCTCCATGGAGTCGAATCGACGCTATTTCCTTTGTAGTCCATATGTAAGTCGGAGACTCCTCTCAAAATGACTTGTATGTGGAGACTCCTCTCAAAATGACTTGTATGTGGAAACTCCTCTCAAAATGACTTGTATGTCTTCTTTGAAGAGTATAAAACCTCTTCAAATCAAGAGGCGCTCGTTATCTATCCTGGCCACCCTAAAAATCTTTACTTACTATATGAATTTACATAGTTTATTCACAAATTTCATTTAGCTGCAAGATAACTTATTCGAAAATTAGAAAAATACAATAAAAATTAAACTGATAGAATTTCTCAGGCTTATTTAGTAGAATTATTTAAATTCATTTCTGCTACGTAACGTGTGTTCTTGTCAGAAATTTAAAAGCAATGCCAGTCGTTATTTTCTGTTTTAATTCCTGCTCTTTTATTTTTCTTGCCCTCTCTTTAATAATATCTTTTATTTTTATTTTCAGGTCCTCTCACACTCAGTAACCCCCCTTGCGTCATAACGGTTTATTGCTTTGCTTGAGATTAAATTAGCAAAAATGGCCGATCATCCTTGTGTAGTAATTTTCGAAATTTTTAACCATCACTTGGTCTCTTATATTTGTGACATGGTGTCCTAACTTACAAATATATCTTTATAAAATTGCTTTGAGTTCCTTTGTTACGACATAATCATACACACTTTTGTGACTGTTTCGAAAATTTGTTTGTATTTCTGAGCTCCAGTATGTCGGGAATAACTATACATACATTGTCTAATGACGTACAAATTATTAATTAAACATTACAAAATTTTGTTTTTATTTACTCCTTCTGTAAGAACTGAAATTTTGTCACCATGTCCCATTTATCTTCCAAGACAGCATTGCTATAAATACCGTATATATCTATATATTGACCAATCTTTCGTAGGCGACGATTCCTGAGTTTTTCACAGCATAATCCAATAAGAAATTTGGCTGGAAAACAGCCATCTTGTTCATGGAACTTCCTCAAAATCAACAAATATTCTATAAAGAAATTTTCGTTAAGCCTGAAATTCCAAGCCCCTAAAACAAATATTTATGATTTCTTATTATTTTCACTGAAACGCGGACAGTTCAATATATTAGGTTGGTGGAAAAATAATGACGGTTTTTGACGTATTTTTAACGTCAAAAACCGTCATTATTTTTCCACCAACCTAATATCTTTATTTTCTTCAAATACTTATTTAAGACAGGAGAGGTCATAATACCGTTTCTGTAATGTTCCTCTATTTTATTTTATTTTAATAATCTAACCACAAGCAATCGGTTACTTGGAGTAGAAGAGAATAAGAAGAATTTAGTTAGGCGAAATGGCAATCAGGTTTCAGGAAGAGAAAAGATAGCGATGGAGATTGCATTTAAACTTTCGATGATTGCAGATGGCAGAGATGCAAGAAAACGGAAGAGAGTTCCAGAAGTGCTAAAAAAAAGAAACTATTAGAATAGAACATATGGTGATATATAATTATTACAAAAGTGAAAAAATCAGACCTAGTAACCAATCAAGTAGTAGGCTTAGATTCACGCAGTTGGGGTTAACAAAGGAAGAGAGCTCAATAGAACAAATGGTTTTAAAATATTTATACAAAATACAGAGTGGAGCTATATCACGCCGGTGTGAAAGTGATTAATGTCGAAATGCCAGGTCAGGACCGATAACGTTACATATCCTTCTTTAGTTTTTGTTAATAATTTCGAATACAAGAACAGATATCGCAGCAACACGTAATGCGCGGACGATTGGTGTATTTATGAACGGGCAAGATGGATTCTTGTTATGGTACGGTTCCTTGTACCACGGTGATAGTCCAAAGTAGCACCAATAAGCAGAAAAGTGGGAAGGTGTTAGTACGAACAATCAGGTTTAGTAGTAATTGCCTTAACGCGACTCTGTTTCGGACTGCCTCTGACTCGACTGACTGACTCGCTCTGACTGACTGACAGACTTCTAACGGACTTCACTCCAGACTTCAGACTGAACTCAGACCAGACGGAACTCCCTGTTTCCTCTTGAGGCGCAGTATTTATTACGTATGGAATAGTCCATTATGTTATTATGGGTAAGGTCCCATAACAATTCTAATGAGGAAATTCCTTTGTCACGACACAATGAAACAATCTTCTTTAAAGCAGGCCTAGAAATTGATTCAATAGATCAATAGCTTCCATTTAATGTTAGGCGATAACGTGAGACCAAGAAGGCTGAACAGGTTTCTCTCCTGGAGGTTAGCATCAGCCATACTGATGGAGGGCAAAAATGGTTCTATATGATGATTAAAAGATAGTAATTACCCCTTGGATTTTCTTTAAATGTATGAAACAGTAAGTTACTCTCAACCCTTTCCTTTGTACACGGCCTTCTAACAAAAGGAAGTGTTACCTCCGTTTAATCTTTCTGTGTAAAATTTATAGGGAACAATCAGCCTGCATGCGGATGGCGAACCAATTCATTGAATACACAAAAATAGAAGAAGTAAATGCGTTCTCTCGCCGTACTTTTAAAATCTATACACCATTTTGGTCCTTAGATAACAATTATTTCTTTAGAACATTCTTATGTATTTTGGTATGATGAATTCGAAAATGAGCTTTAAATAATTGGCCTTAGATTTAGAGATACTTAGTCGGCACACATGTGTAAAATGGATGTCTCCAAGAAAGCAACGCTGCTTTGCAAAATTTGCTTTGATCTCTTTTATGCAGGCTACCACAACAATGCACAGATGCATCAAAATGACAATATATATGTTTATTGAATAATAAAAAAAAACACACCAGAAAACTCTTTTCAGAAATATATACATGCACAGTTGTTTGTCGCTTCTTTGTCTTTTGTAAACAGAAGAACGATCATCTCAGTCCGACAATAATCAGCCAGCATTGATAGACTTCCCCAGCATTAATACCTATTCTCTACTACTGTGATTTCTTAATGAAATCGTTAATCGTGATCGTCACTCACAGCAGCACAGGTTTTGGGGAAAAATTAAGATGCGAATCGAAGATGTGAATCTTTAACGACATGTTCCGGCTAAGATGTTTGTATGCATTCGATATGTTTTTCTTTAATTGTCTGCTTTTACATTACCCTTGAAGTTGATAGCCACTGACTTGATAGCTTTCCATAGTTTTTTTTTTTCCTTTACCCGTAATACCCTGTTAAAAGTTTCATCCAAAACAAGTTTACGAATCTGGGGACCAGCAAAGAGGCTTTTCTTTTATCTTTGCTTCATTTATCCCGCGAAATTTATTCTATACATACTTTAATGGCGTCTTTATTTTATCACTAGCCACCACGGACTTTTTCATAAAACCAAACGTGATGTGAAAAAGAGGAAACATTTTCTTTCATTTAACTAATGGTGGATGCTGAATATTTTCCCTCCCAGATTCCTATCATTGTCATAGTTCTCAGGTTTTCTTGATGTAATAAGAACTTCTGTCTCGACTGTCCCATTCACAAAGAAGGCAGCAGTATTTGCTATTAGGTTGGTGCAAAAATAATATCATTTTTTGACGACGTTTTTCATTATCGTTCACCCATTTATCCAACTTTTTTTGACTTCCCTATTAGCTTGAAATGGTGAACGACTGTTGAGTGTGTCGACCTCGAGTTCAACAGCAACTTCTCGTGTGGTTTTGCGACGATCGGCTTCAATTAAGGCTTTCAAATGTTCGTTATCAACCGCAGTCGGCCGGCCGCGACCGTCTTCATCTTCGAGGCTCTCGTCACCATTGCGAAATTTCTTGAACCACCGTTGTGCCACACGTTCGTTAGTGGTTCCTGGGCCAAACGCATCATTGATATCACGAGCTGTCTCGGCAGCTTTTCAGCCTAGTTTGAACTGGAACAAGAAAATCGTGCGGATTTGAATTTTGTCCATGCTGTCGAAAAGCCTGAAAAAAAATGAATGAAGAGATTGAGAACGGTAACAAATAACACGATTCTATAGAGCGAAAAACGCGCTTCAAAATGATATATAACATGGCAATATATATCAATGAATTAATTCAGAAATCATATATAAAAGTAACATATGTGAGAAAACGACATTATTTTTGCATCAAACTAATATATCTACCTTACAGTAAGAGAGCAACACCCTTCAAATTTCCATAAATTAGTTATATTGATCATAGTTAATACATCTCAATCGGTGTTTCATATTGTTATAAATTTATTTCATATGAACAGCATGACCAACTGGAATTGAAGGTAAGACAGCTTTTTGACTTGGCTTTGTGGAACCAATGGACAGCTTTCATTACTGTGGATCGTACCTGCTGTTAAGTGACTGAATCAGACCACTGATATCATTACAGTGCACCAAATTATCTTCCAGAACGGAATTAAATCCTTGTTACGATCACAGAAATGAGAAAATTCATACAACACCAGGCAAAATTTCACTGCCGTAACTTGGAACCAAAGTTCTGATTTATATATAGGAAGTTCCAGATCTCTGACTAACTCCTTTTGGTAACTTTGAGTCATGAGGTGTAGTTCAGAGACGGATGCTGGGTAATAATCTTCATCGTTGATGGTATATGCTCTGAAGTTTCATTGTCTTTTCCATCATCTGACTCCATTTCATACAATTCAGGTGTTTCAGGGATCTTCATTATGCGTCACAGCAATCAAAGCTGATGGAATGTTTGGATATTTCACTCTCTATTTCTTTTTTTTTGACAGTCTCTTAGCAACTGTAGGCACCGCGTGGAAGTAGCAATCAGTGGCGTGATTGATTGGCTCACTCCAAATGACCGGCATTGCAAAAGGCAAAAAATGTTTCTTCCTGGTTAGTCATTTTATGAGATTTCTTACAGAAATATTACAGCACATGTCTGGTGCTGACTTCTTGTCATGGCCTACCATCTAAAATCTAAATAGTAAGATTTTATAACCGAAAATATAGTCGGTAAGCATTTCTCACAGCAGGTTTTATATTTCACTTTTGAGATGCAAAGTTCAGATATTGCAGAAGTTATCGGCTTTGGTCATACATGCACGGAGTATTTTTTACAGGTCAGGCAAATGTGTGAAAACCTGAGTGGAAAAGAGAATAATAATTAGTTTATTAGGAGAATAATTATAAATAATAAGGTTATTCTGAGGAATAACAATTAGTTTATTATGAGAATAATTATAAATAATAAGGTTATTATGAGAATAATAATTACTTTATTAGGAGAATAATTATAAATAATAAGGTTATTATGAGAATAATAATTAGTTTATTACTATAATAATTATAAATAATAAGGTTATGATGAGAATAATAATTAGTTTATTAGGAGAATAATTATAAATAATGAGGTTATGATGAGAATGATAATTACTTTATTAGGAGAATAATTATAAATAATAAGGTTATTATGAGAATAATAATTAGTTTATTATGAGAATAATTGTAAATAATAAGGTTATTATGAGAATAATAATTATTTTACTAGGAGAATAATTATAAATAATAAGGTTATTATGAGAATAATAATTAGTTTATTAGGATAATAATTATAAATAATAAGGTTACGATGAGAATGATAATTAGTTTATTAAGAGAATAATTATAAATAATAAGGTTATTCTGAGAATAATAATTAGTTTATTAGTATAATAATTATAAATAATAAGGTTATTATGAGAATAATAATTAGTTTATTAGTATAATAATTATAAATAATAAGGTTATGATGAGAATAATAATTAGTTTATTAGGAGAATAATTGTAAATAATAAGGTTATTATCAGAATAATAATTATTTTATTAGGAGAATAATTATAAATAATAAGGTTATTATGACAATAATAATTAGTTTATTACGATAATAATTATAAATAATAAGGTTATTATGAGAATAATAATTACTTTATTAGGAGATTAATTATAAATAATAAGGTTATTATGAGAATAATAAATAGTTCATTATGAGAATAATTATAAATAATAAGGTTATTATGAGAATGATAATTAGTTTATTCGAAGAATAATTATAAATAATAAGGTTATTATGAGAATAATAATTAGTTATTTAGTATCATAATTATAAATAATAAGGTTATTATGAGAATAATAATTAGTTTATTATGAGAATAATTATAAATAATAAGGTTATATGGAGAATAATAATTACTTTTTTAGGGGAATAATTATAAATAATAAGGTTATTATGAGAATAATAATTACTTTATGAGGAGAATAATTATAAATAATAAGGTTATTATGAGAATAATAATTAGTTTATTAGGAGAATAATTGTAAATAATAAGGTTATTATGAGAATAATAATTAGTTTATTAGGATAATAATCATAAATAATAAGGTTATTATGAGAATAATAATTACTTTATTATGAGAATAATTATAAATAGTAAGGTTATTATGAGAATAATAATTAGTTTATTAGGATAATAATTATGAATTATAAGGTTATTATGAGAATAATAATTACTTTATTAGGAGAATAATTATTAATAATAAGGTTATTATAAGAATAATAATTAGTTTATTATGAGAATAATTATAAATAATAAGGTTATTATGAGAATAATAATTAGTTTATTCAGAGAATAATTATTAATAATAAGGTTATTGTGAGAATAATAATTAGTTTATTATGAGAATAATTATAAATAATAAGGTTATTATGAGAATAATAATTAGTTATTTAGTATATTAATTATAAACAATAAGGTTATTATGAGAATAATAATTAGTTTATGAGGAGAATAATTATAAATAATAAGGTTATTATGAGAATAATAATTAGTTTATTAGGAGAATAATTGTAAATAATAAGGTTATCATGAGAATAATAATTAGTTTATTCGAAGAATAATTATAAATAATAAGGTTATTATGAGAATAATAATTAGTTATTTAGTATAATAATTATAAATAATAAGGTTATTATGAGAAAAAATAATTAGTTTATTATGAGAATAATTATAAATAATAAGGTTATTATGAGAATAATAATTACTTTTTTAGGAGAATAATTATAAATAATAAGGTTATTATGAGAATAATAATTACTTTATGAGGAGAATAATGATAAATAATAAGGTTATTATGAGAATAATAATTAGTTTATTAGGAGAATAATTGTAAATAATAAGGATATTATGAGAATAATAATTAGTTTATTAGGATAATAATTATGAATTATAAGGTTATTATGAGAATAATAATTACTTTATTAGGAGAATAATTATTAATTATAAGGTTATTATAAGAATAATAATTAGTTTATTATGAGAATAATTATAAATAATAAGGTTATTATGAGAATAATAATTAGTTTATTCAGAGAATAATTATTAATAATAAGGTTATTGTGACAATAATAATTAGTTTATTATGAGAATAATTATAAATAATAAGGTTATTATGAGAATAATAATTAGTTTATTATGAGAATAATTATAAATAATAATGTTATTATGAGAATAATAATTAGTTTGGTTATTATGAGAATAATAATTAGTTTATTATGAGAATAATTATAAACAATAAGGTTATTATGAGAATAATATTTAGTTTATTATGAGAATAATTATAAATAATAAGGTTATTATAAGAATAATAATTATTTTATTAGGAGAATAATTATAAATAATAAGGTTATTATGAGAATAATAATTAGTTTATTAGGATAATAATTATAAATAATAAGGTTATTCTGAGAATAATAATTAGTTTATTATGAGAATAATTAAAAATAATAAGGTTATTATGAGAATAATAATTAGTATGGTTATTATGAGAATAATAATTAGTTTATTATGAGAATAATTATAAATAATAAGGTTATTCTGAGTATAATAATTAGTTTATTAGTATAATAATTATAAATAATAAGGTTATTATGAGAATAATAATTAGTTTATTCAAAGAATAATTATAAGTAATAAGGTTATTATGAGAATAATAATTAGTTATTTAGTATAATAATTATAAATAATAAGGTTATTATGAGAATAATAATTAGTTTATTATGAGAATAATTATAAATAATAAGGTTATTATGAGAATAATAATTACATTTTTAGGAGAATAATTATAAATAATAAGGTTATTATGAGAATAATAATTACTTTATGAGGAGAATAATTATAAATAATAAGGTTATTATGAGAATAATAATTAGTTTATTAGGAGAATAATAGTAAATAATAAGGTTATTATGAGAATAATAATTAGTTTATTAGGATAATAATCATAAATAATAAGGTTATTATGAGAATAATAATTACTTTATTATGAGAATAATTATAAATAGTAAGGTTATTATGAGAATAATAATTAGTTTATTAGGATAATAATTATGAATTATAAGGTTATTATGAGAATAATAATTACTTTATTAGGAGAATAATTATTAATAATAAGGTTATTATAAGAATAATAATTAGTTTATTATGAGAATAATTATAAATAATAAGGTTATTATGAGAATAATAATTAGTTTATTCAGAGAATAATTATTAATAATAAGGTTATTGTGAGAATAATAATTAGTTTATTATGAGAATAATTATAAATAATAAGGTTATTATGAGAATAATAATTAGTTATTTAGTATATTAATTATAAACAATAAGGTTATTATGAGAATAATAATTAGTTTATGAGGAGAATAATTATAAATAATAAGGTTATTATGAGAATAATAATTAGTTTATTAGGAGAATAATTGTAAATAATAAGGTTATCATGAGAATAATAATTAGTTTATTCGAAGAATAATTATAAATAATAAGGTTATTATGAGAATAATAATTAGTTATTTAGTATAATAATTATAAATAATAAGGTTATTATGAGAAAAAATAATTAGTTTATTATGAGAATAATTATAAATAATAAGGTTATTATGAGAATAATAATTACTTTTTTAGGAGAATAATTATAAATGATAAGGTTATTATGAGAATAATAATTACTTTATGAGGAGAATAATGATAAATAATAAGGTTATTATGAGAATAATAATTAGTTTATTAGGAGAATAATTGTAAATAATAAGGATACTATGAGAATAATAATTAGTTTATTAGGATAATAATTATGAATTATAAGGTTATTATGAGAATAATAATTACTTTATTAGGAGAATAATTATTAATAATAAGGTTATTATAAGAATAATAATTAGTTTATTATGAGAATAATTATAAATAAGAAGGTTATTATGAGAATAATAATTAGTTTATTCAGAGAATAATTATTAATAATAAGGTTATTGTGACAATAATAATTAGTTTATTATGAGAATAATTATAAATAATAAGGTTATTATGAGAATAATAATTAGTTTATTATGAGAATAATTATAAATAATAATGTTATTATGAGAATAATAATTAGTTTGGTTATTATGAGAATAATAATTAGTTTATTATGAGAATAATTATAAACAATAAGGTTATTATGAGAATAATATTTAGTTTATTATGAGAATAATTATAAATAATAAGGTTATTATAAGAATAATAATTATTTTATTAGGAGAATAATTATAAATAATAAGGTTATTATGAGAATAATAATTAGTTTATTAGGATAATAATTATAAATAATAAGGTTATTCTGAGAATAATAATTAGTTTATTATGAGAATAATTAAAAATAATAAGGTTATTATGAGAATAATAATTAGTATGGTTATTATGAGAATAATAATTAGTTTATTATGAGAATAATTATAAATAATAAGGTTATTCTGAGTATAATAATTAGTTTATTAGTATAATAATTATAAATAATAAGGTTATTATGAGAATAATAATTAGTTTATTCAAAGAATAATTATAAGTAATAAGGTTATTATGAGAATAATAATTAGTTATTTAGTATAATAATTATAAATAATAAGGTTATTATGAGAATAATAATTAGTTTATTATGAGAATAATTATAAATAATAAGGTTATTATGAGAATAATAATTACATTTTTAGGAGAATAATTATAAATAATAAGGTTATTATGAGAATAATAATTACTTTATGAGGAGAATAATTATAAATAATAAGGTTATTATGAGAATAATAATTAGTTTATTAGGAGAATAATTGTAAATAATAAGGTTATTATGAGAATAATAATTAGTTTATTAGGATAATAATCATAAATAATAAGGTTATTATGAGAATAATAATTACTTTATTATGAGAATAATTATTAATAGTAAGGTTATTATGAGAATAATAATTAGTTTATTAGGATAATAATTATGAATTATAAGGTTATTATGAGAATAATAATTACTTTATTAGGACAATAATTATAAATAATAATGATATTATGAGAATAATAATTAGTTTGGTTATTATGAGAATAATTATAAACAATAAGGTTATTATGAGAATAATATTTAGTTTATTATGAGAATAATTATAAATAATAAGGTTATTATGAGAATAATAATTATTTTATTAGGAGAATAATTATAAATAATAAGGTTATTATGAGAATAATAATTAGTTTATTAGGATAATAATTATAAATAATAAGGTTATTCTGAGAATAATAATTAGTTTATTATGAGAATAATTAAAAATAATAAGGTTATTATGAGAATAATAATTAGTATGGTTATTATGAGAATAATAATTAGTTTATTATGAGAATAATTATAAATAATAAGGTTATTCTGAGTATAATAATTAGTTTATTAGTATAATAATTATAAATAATAAGGTTATTATGAGAATAATAATTAGTTTATTCGAAGAATAATTATAAATAATAAGGTTATTATGAGAATAATAATTAGTTATTTAGTATAATAATTATAAATAATAAGGTTATTATGAGAATAATAATTAGTTTATTATGAGAATAATTATAAATAATAAGGTTATTATGAGAATAATAATTACTTTTTTAGGAGAATAATTATAAATAATAAGGTTATTATGAGAATAATAATTACTTTATGAGGAGAATAATTATAAATAATAAGGTTATTATGAGAATAATAATTAGTTTATTAGGAGAATAATTGTAAATAATAAGGTTATTATGAGAATAATAATTAGTTTATTAGGATAATAATCATAAATAATAAGCTTATTATGAGAATAATAATTACTTTATTATGAGAATAATTATAAATAGTAAGGTTATTATAAGAATAATAATTAGTTTATTATGAGAATAATTATAAATAATAAGGTTATTATGAGAATAATAATTAGTTTATTCAGAGAATAATTATTAATAATAAGGTTATTGTGAGAATAATAATTAGTTTATTATGAGAATAATTATAAATAATAAGGTTATTATGAGAATAATAATTAGTTTATTATGAGAATAATTAAAAATAATAAGGTTATTATGAAAATAATAATTAGTATGGTTATTATGAGAATAATAATTAGTTTATTATGAGAATAATTATAAATAATAAGGTTATTATGAGATTAATAATTAGTTTATTAGGAGAATAATTATAAATAATAAGGTTATTATGAGAATAATTATTAATTTAATGGGATAATAATTATAAATAATAAGGTTATTATGAGATTAATAATTAGTTTATTATGACAATAATTATAAATAATAAGGTTATTATGAGAATAATAATTAGTTTATTAGGATAATAATTATGAATTATAAGGTTATTATGAGAATAATAATTACTTTATTAGTATAATAATTATAAATAATAAGGTTATTATAAGAATAATAATTAGTTTATTATGAGAATAATTATAAATAATAAGGTTATTATGAGAATAATAATTAGTTTATTCAGAGAATAATTATTAATGATAAGGTTATTGTGAGAATAATAATTAGTTTTTTAGTATAATAATTATAAATAATAAGGTTATTATGGGAATAATAGTTACTTTATTAGGAGAATAATTATGAATAATAAGGTTATTATGAGAATAATAATTAGTTTATTCAGAGAATAATTATAAATAATAAGGTTATTATGAGAATAATAATTAGTTTATTATGAGAATAATTATAAATAATAAGGCTATTATGAGAATAATAATTACTGTATTAGGAGAATAATTATAAATAATAAGGTTATTATGAGAATAATAATTAGTTTATTATGAGAATAATTATAAATTATAAGGTTATTATGAGTATAATAATTAGTTTATTAGGAGAATAATTATAAATAATAAGGTTATTATGAGAATAATAATTAGTTTTTTATGAGAATAATTATAAATAATAAGGCTATTATGAGAATAATAGTTACTTTATTAGGAGAATAATTATAAATAATAAGGTTATTATGAGAATAATAATTAGTTTATTCAGAGAATAATTGTTAATAATAAGGTTATTGTGAGAATAATAATTAGTTTTTTAGTATAATAATTATAAATAATAAGGTTATTATGGGAATAATAATTAGTTTATTATGAGAATAATTATAAATAATAAGGTTGTTATGAGAATAATAATTAGTTTATTATGAGAATAATTATAAATAATAAGGCTATTATGAGAATAATAGTTACTTTATTAGGAGAATAATTATAAATAATAAGGTTATTATGAGAATAATAATTAGTTTATTCAGAGAATAATTATTAATAACAAGGTTATTGTGAGAATAATAATTAGTTTTTTAGTATAATAATTATAAATAATAAGGTTATTATGGGAATAATAATTAGTTTATTATGAGAATAATTATAAATAATAAGGTTATTATGAGAATAATAATTAGTTTATTATGAGAATAATTATAAATAATAAGGTTATTATGAGAATAATAATTTCTTTATTATGAGAATAATTATAAACAATAAGGTTATTTTGAGAATAATAATTATGTTATTATGAGAATAATTATAAATAATAAGGTTATGATGAGAATAATAATTAGTTTATTATGAGAATAATTATAAACAATAAGGTTATTATGAGAATAATAATTAGGTTATTATGAGAATAATTATAAATAATAAGGTTATGATGAGAATAATAATTAGTTTATTAGGAGAATAATTATAAATAATAAGGTTATTATGAGAATAATAATTAGTTTATTATGAGAATAATTGTAAATAATAAGGTTATTATGAGAATAATAATTATTTTATTAGGAGAATAATTATAAATAATAAGGTTATTATGAGAATAATAATTGGTTTATTAGGATAATAATTATAAATAATAAGGTTACGATGAGAATGATAATTAGTTTATTAAGAGAATAATTATAAATAATAAGGTTATTCTGAGAATAATAATTAGTTTATTAGTATAATAATTATAAATAATAATGTTATTATGAGAATAATAATTAGTTTATTTGTATAATAATTATAAATAATAAGGCTATTATGAGAATAATAGTTACTTTATTAGGAGAATAATTACAAATAATATGGTTATTATGAGAATAATAATTAGTTTATTCAGAGAATAATTATTAATAATAAGGTTATTTTGAGAATAATAATTCCTTTTTTGTATAATAATTATAAATAATAAGGTTATGAGAATAATAATTAGTTTATTATGAGAATAATTATAAATGATAAGGTTATTATGAGAATAATAATTAGTTTATTAGGATAATAATTATGAATTATAAGGTTATTATGAGAATAATAATTAGTTTGGTTATTATGAGAATAATAATTAGTTTATCATGAGAATAATTATAAACAATAAGTTTATTATGATAATAATATTTAGTTTATTATGAGAATAATTATAAATAATAAGGTTATTATGAGAATAATAATTAGTTTATTATGAGAATAATTATAAATAATAAGGTTATTTTGAGAATAATAATTAGTTTATTATGAGAATAATTATAAATAATAAGGTTATTATGAGAATAATAATTAGTTTATTATGAGATTAATTATAAATAATAAGGTTATTATGAGAATAATAATTACTTTATTATGAGAATAATTATAAATAATAAGGTTATTATGAGAATAATAATTACTTTATTAGGAGATTAATTATAAATAATAAGGTTATTATGTGAATAATAATTAGTTTATTATGAGAATAATTATAAATAATAAGGTTATTATGAGAATAATAATAAGTTTGGTTATTATGAGAATAATAATTAGTTCATTAGGTTAATAATTATGAATAATGAGGTATTTTGAGAATAATAATTACTTTATTAGGAGAATAATTATAAATAATAAAGTTATTATGAGAATAATAATTAGTTTATTATGACAATAATTATAAATAATAAGGTTATTATGAGAATAATAATTACTTTATTAGGAGAATAATTATAAATAATAAGGTTATTATGAGAATAATAATTAGTTTGGTTATTATGAGAATAATAATTAGTTTATTAGTATAATAATTATAAATAATAAGGTTATTATGAGAAAAATAATTAGTTTATCATGAGAATAATTATAAATAATAAGGTTATTCTGAGAATAATAATTAGTTTTTTATGAGAATAATTATAAATAATAAGGTTATTATGAGAATATTAATTCCTTTATTAGGAGAATATGGTTATTACGAGAATAATTAATCTAAAAAGGACCAAACATTTGATAAAGTATGGCTAACGGACCCATGGGAAGTGTAACACAGCATAACAATAACGAGAGATACATTTCAGAAACAGGCAACGTATTAAGACATTAGTATTATCCGTGTAAATTTCATGGCTGTCTGTTTGAATTTTTTTTTCTCTCTCTTTTTCTAACAGAAACCAAACAGCGTTTCTGACATGTCTTTTCTTTCTTGCCACGCGATCCAAACGGAATAGTCCATTATGTAAGCGGTATTGGCAGGACGTAAAGAACGTCTGTGCGAAGTAACGAACACGACGAATTATAATAAGATTGTTAGAAACAAAGAAAAAGAGTGCTCAATTGTTATATAATATCTAATCTACTATATGACATTGAGTAATGGTCAATTCGAACGTGTAAGTGTCAAAGTGATAGAGGTGATTTCATCGTCTAATGTTGACAATAGCATGGGCAGAGAATGTGAGAATGTGAAAGTTTTACAAGCAGTAAGAGAGAGCTAACATTTCTGGAATACAGAAATCAAAAGAAGGAGAGAAAATCAGCGAGTATTCTACATAGGGAATTTGTGTGAATGGGTGACAGAGGGACAAAGAGGGATGATAAATGATCGAAAACTATTTAAATATTATTATTTATCTGAGTTAAAAATACAGTGTCGTTATCCTTTAACCTTTTGATGTTGCAAAGAAAGATAAAAAGTGTACTTTGGTCTAATTTGCTGTCTTTTCTTTCTTGCTATCAATACTATTTCAATGGATTTTATAGATTTCCAACGAAGTCCGGCACGAGTCAACAGTGTCAAAAACGATTAATTATGGCGATTATGACATGTCCTACAAGCCTCACTTTGGAAGCCTACCTAGTTTGAATGAATAGTTTTTGAAAGACTTCTCAATTGGTACACGTCAATGCACCAGAGATGTGTTATATTTCAACAACTCAAGCGAATTTGTATTTTGTGTGATAATTAAGCACAACATTTCACCATTTGTAGCAGTTTCTTAATTAGAAATTCCAGTTTTTTTTTTTTTTACTTTTGCATCGCATTTTTACACATGATGAACAATGGGTTCGAGTTTTTACAGGTGATGAAAAATGGGTTCTGCTCGACAACTGAAAAGGCAAAAGACAGCAAAATGAAAAAAGTAGAAGACCAAAACCAGAACTTCTACAGAAGCTCTTTCTTTATGCTTGGTGGGAAATTAAATTTATCGCCCATTACGTGCTACTGGAACATGGCACAATCATAATAGCAGACGTTTATTTCCAACAATTTGATTGGATAAACAAAGCATTACGTTGAAACTCTCCTGCTTTGGTCAAGTGAAAAGGTGCTATACTCCCTACATAGCAATACAAGAGAAGACTCGGCAAAACACACGCAAGAAAAATATGATCGTTGGGATAGAAGGTTCTCACACATCTTTCATACTCACTGGATTGCGTACCTACAGATCTTGTTTTGTATCATGTTACAAGTAGAAAAACTATCGTTTTTTATCAAGTTCCAAAACAAAATGCTGTTTTGTATCAAGTTTCAAATCAAAACACGGTTTTGTATCAAATATTACGTTTATTTAGGAGAATATTTTTAACTGTACAATGTCGTTTATCATCTGTATTCAGAGAGCGCTTTCTGCTCCATATCTATCTAAACGAGAAACCGTCCAGTACGAACCCCACCCTATCATGTCTGACACTCGAATACAAACAATCAGAAGATTTTCACCTTTCTAAGACAACTTTCAGGACATCACTTATTCACTCTAAACTTCTCACGTCAATAAAGACCACTTGGGAAAAGTCATATTTGTAGCAGTGGATAAATTAGCACCGGTTCTCAAGTAACAAGTTTCACTCAATTAGCTGGAGAAGTTAAGTCAGTGAAAAAGAGCTGTAAACAGCTTGGTGGTCGATAAGTAGCTTGCCTGAATAAGTTTTTCTATTTAGAGGGTGTGCTGAAGAAATCTCTTGAGACAGAAACTCAAAAACTGTTTCAATTTTGTCTATTGTTGCCCAGATTAAAATATTTTGATTGCGTTTTGGAATCAAATATTTGGAAATGGAAAGTTTAGTTTAGAAATTCTGGTGGGAAGTCGGCAAATCAAATTTATGAAACTTTCAATGAATGTATCGCAAAAAAGAAGTAAAACTTTATTTTTAGACGTACATTAATGACAAGTTTCGATTTTAATATTTTTTTCTATTATTTTATCCAATTTATTTCAGTAAAAAAAAAGTAAGGACACATACTTAGAATCGGAAAGCGAGAGCTGAAGTTTCTTGAAAATATAATGAGGAAGGAAGACTTCGAGAATTTGACACTCACGGGACGTTTCAAGGTCAAGAAGAACAGGGAAGGTCAAGGAACAGTTGTCTGATGAGAATCTGCGAATGGATGGCGCAACAGGGGGTGGAATGTTTGGGAAATGCACAAATGTTGCTAAGTGATTTGAGGATGTGGAGAGACATGATCGTCCGCATCTGAAACGGTCAATTCATGTGAAAGAAAAAGAAAAAGAAGAAAACAACTTTATACCAATTCTTATAATTTCAATAATATTCAGTTTCAGAATTATTTAAAAAATAATCAAAATATGTATGATTAAAATATTTTTTCGATGTTGATAAATAATTAATAGCCTCTTGTCTTTAGTTTAAATTTAACGGGACTTAAAAAAAGAAGATCCAGTAACTATCCAACCTGGACGGTAACAGTAATTTCTTATCACGACGCGGCAATATTTCACCTTTTACTCCTACAAAACGTACAGCGGGCCTTCCCAACTTTAATTCATACCAATACGAACGGGAACCAGAACATATTGTTGGGTGAAGCCATCCAGTCGATGTTAACGTTACGTCATTATCCTACGAAATATTATGTTTTAACATTCTGAGATGAGGTATTATGTACATTATTTACATTATTCGGACTATTGTCCTCATCTTTGTCGCCATATTTGTTACAACGTTTCGGCCGTTGTACGCTCGGGCCTTATTCAGGTGATTGGAATGTCAAACTTAACCCTTTATTTCGCTCACTGGGGTAGACTGTTCTAGTTCCACGTGCCATGTTTAATGGGTGTCATTTATCAGTTATCTTCTGTTAATTTCCTTCTGACTTAACTGGGTATTGAACTCACACTCTTTGAGTCCTGTCACTGGATCTAACCAACCTTGAGTACATCTGTGTATGAATTTCTGTGTATTATATATCTAATGTCTTTAGCAACCATTTTTACCAGTGCCCATATTGCAATTTTCTTTTCAGAGGGAAATTAACAAGAGATAATTGATAACTGGCATCTATTAAACATGGATAACAAAATAGTCCGAATAATGTTAATAATGTATTATGTTTAGCATCATCATAAATCTTCCGGGAACATTGGTTTTTAAAATGTTAATGTGGTATCTTTCTTCTTCTTCTGCGTTCTTAAATATTAGGCTGGTGCAAAAATAATGTCGACATTATTTTTGCACCACCTAATATCTGGTTGAAGTAGTGACCTTTTTAGTAGGACTAATAAAGATATTGAAATGATACAATGTTCATAAAAGACACCGAAAGGAAACTGTAAGAACTCCTACAGAAGAAACAAGTAATCATCATCAGCAGAAAGACAGAATGCATGGTTGCGAGCAAAAGGAACAGCCCAACCTGCAATATACAAATTATAGTTACCGAAATCAAACAGGTGCGACAATTTAGATATCTGGGGAGCGTATTAACTCATGACGGAAATCGCTGCACTGAAATCCAAAGGCGCATTGGGATAGCGAAAGATGCCTTCTAAAAGCTGATCAAAGTATTAAGAAACAGGAAAATATCGTTAGAAGCAAAGAAAAGAGTACTGGGCTATTGTTGTGGATTCCGGGATGAAATTCGTTCTCAAATGTATGACAAACGCAGAAATGAAATATAGCAAATAAATGTATTGAACGTAATAGTACAATTAGTAATACGGTTAGTAGATCCAGAGATGCGGTTAGTAGCAATAATATTATATATACAGTCTAGTAAATTCAGTATCGAAGTAGGACTTCCTTCTGAGTCTACGTGCTCGCAACTGTGACTCCTACAAATCGTTTACCTCACACTCGACTCTTCCGGTTAGCTACAACCCTTCACTGTTAGTCTCTGACTCGACTCACTCGTCTCCGTCACTCTCACTCTCTCACTTCCAGGTATTCGCCGGCAGCAGTACAAGTACACACTGGGCGAGTCCACTTGTATAAAAAGAGGTGGACCCCTTAACAGCTGTGAAGTAATATCAGTCCTCCTTTATGACAGTGAATGTTGGAAAATTTCCTTAAAGAGAAAGAGGAAGCTTGAAGAAACAGAAATGTAGTTCTATAGAAGGATGCTGAGAATACCATGGACGGAATATGGCACAAACGACAAAGTTCTCGAAACAATGGCAACAAAAAGAGAATTTAGATTGAATACCTAGAACAGATAGTTGAAACATCTGGGATACATAATGAGGAAAGAGGGTTTGGAAAAGTCGACGCTCACAACTCACAGGGCTGATTGAAGATAAGAGGGGGGAAAAGGAAAGCATTGCAAAAGCTATCTGTCGAGCTTGAGGTATTGGTTGGCGAAGTATAGTTCGAGTTGTAATAAAAAATAAAAGTTATTAAGCGATACAAAAGACTGGAATTTGTGGAGAGCCATGATATCCCACATTCAGAAGGGACACGGCAGATAAAAGAAGAAGATTATTTTCATCTTTCTATTTGTAAACAACATGGCAGTCGATGTCGATGTTTTTTCTGACTTTCTGGAGATTAGTCCAGATTTCTTCGAAATTCTTATCGCATATCCGCCATGACATCAATTAGGACAATTCAGAAATCTTGGCTTCATACATTCATACGCTTCTTATTGTGTTGGGTCGTGTGAATATCAATGAATTGTCAGTGGCAGCCAACCTTAGAGTGCAGAGGGGAAATGGAAAAGAGAATGAAGACAAAATTCTTCAGTAAACTGGAAGATGTTCAACAAGAGCGAATTGGATATTAATTCAACATTCACAATTCCACTCGTTACATAAAGATGCACGCCTCATACAAGAAAATGTTTGCCACGTTATAAAAACGTGACTAGAATTGTTTTTGCAAGGATTCAAATCTACTTTACATAAGAGAATCGGAATAATAACGAAGTTTCAAATTGCGTCATAGAGTTTACATTATATATATATATATATATATATATATATATATATATATATATATATATATATATATATGTGTGTGTGTGTGTGTGTGTGTGTGAATTACAATCAAGGAAAGTCAAAGAAATTATTTGCATTGACAATTCCAGAGACGAAATATCCATCTGAGGAATTCGTTTGGATCTCATTAATTGTAATTCACTTATATGCTCTATAATAAACAATATATTTAGGTCTCTTTTGTGGATCAGTTTTAATATTCTATATTAATAGGATATACTTGGATTACTTACTCACGGATTATTTTTTTTACCCATATATATATATATATATATATATATATAACTGATTAGTAATATGGGGATTAGTATAATTTTCTTAATTAGTTTGGATCTAGAATCCTTAACACACGCACACACATGCAGAAAAGCAGTGAACGGCCATTTCGTTCTTTTTGGGACTGCATCTACAGTGTGCCTCTTCTACAGATTCTGAGAATCGAACGCGGTTCGTTACGATGCGAAACAAGCAGCCTCACCTGGCCGGCAAAAAAGGAAACGAAATTACAAGACACGATATAGCGAAGCCCATTCAATTTCCAGTGGTGATACACATCCAAGCATACATAACCCGCAGGACTGGCACCAAGAGAAAAAAAAATTCCTTCACGGAGCCGCTCAGTGCTCAGTATCAGAAGCTGAATCTAGCATAGCTATACATAACTGATATAGGTATATATAACTGATTAGTATTTGGTGATTTTTATAAACTTTCATAATAATCTCTAAGACATACACACACACACACACACACATATATATATATATATATATATATATATATATATATATATATATATATGAAACTTTAATAAGATATTCGTATTTGAGTAGATGCCCCGTTTATTTATCAGAATATTTCTTTATTTTTGTCTACCACCCAGAATATATATATATATATATATATATATATATATATATATATATATATATATATATATATATATATATATATACATTCATGAATATGCAAGTGTACAAAAAGGATTAAATCAATCGCGGACCAAATTGAAAATATGTGAAAATTCTTTTTAAAAATCACAAACCCTGAAGATTGGAAATTTTACCAATGTCGGGATAAAATTAATATGTAAGAGTTAAGTAATATTTACATATAATATTATACACACACACACACACACACATATATATATATATATATATATATATATATGTATATATTTGCTCACCGACAGCATGACTATATATATATATATATATATATATATATATATATATATATATATATATATATGTGTGTACATATTTGCTCACCGAGTTGCGAATGAGGTTCATGTACATCGCTATCTTCAGGTAACGTTCTTCTTAAGATATTCTCCGAGGGAAAATGGACATTTAGTAATATATATATATATATATATATATATATATATATATATATATATATATATGCATGCGAAGTTTGATGAAAAAGTATCGTGCCACTTTCTATGGTAATAGAGCTAAAGCAAGGAGAGTGAGGCTCCTTGGTACAAATTGAAGTTGTACTCTGTCGCGTCTGTACACTAAGTTCTCGTTCATTTCCGTTGCTTATAGCAGTGCTTGAATTAAATCATGTAGAGTATGTAGAGTGTGCTTGCCTCACCATACCACAGTGGTTCCATCAGTGAACATAGCTTATGCAGAAAATTTTGTCCAAACGTATCATTCCCCAGATATGAAAACTACCATATTCCTCAGATTTCATCTCTTGCGCATTTTCCTCTTTCCAACAATTAAATCCTACTTTAAAGAAACAAGATTCAAACACGTCGAAAAAATCCAAGAGGCAGCTGACCACTGTCCACAAAACTGAGTTCCAGGAATGCTACTATCAGTGGAAATAACACGAGATATCGTGTGTGGTTTCAGAAGGGATTTAGTATGTGAGTGTGTGGTGCTTGGGAGAAATTGTCGCCATTTTATATTTTTAATTTTACGACTCTTCAGTATCCGTCTATATTCATGAGATGAGTTTTTATTTACACTATTTACATCATTCGGACTATTGTCTTCAACTTTTATCACAGCGTTTCGGGACCCTTTATTTCTCTCGCTGGCCATGTCTAATGGATGTCACTTGTCACTTATCTCCTGTTAATTCCAAGTTCTCCATTGCCTTCACCAGGTTATTGAACTCACATTCTCTGGGTCCTGTCACTGGATCTAACCAACGCCTTTATCCACTGTGCCATGTGTCCTTGAGGACATGGCACAGTCTCAGTTCAATACCCGGTTAAGGCAGTGGAGAACTTGGAGAGGGGAATTAACAGGCGATAACTGATAACTGACATCCATTAAACATGGCACGTGGAAATAGAACAGTTTACACCAGTGAGCGAAATAAAGGGTTCACTTCGACATTCCAACCACCTGAAAGTAGGCCGGAGCGTACAACGGCCGAAACGGTATTCGCGTCGGAAGCACCAATACGAACATTTCAGTGTGTTTGGGTGTTAATCTGAGGACGGTGACGAGGATTTAGAAAGAGTTGGATGAGTCTGATGGTGATTACGAAGGGTCGGAAGCACGGAAAGCTAAGTCTGATCGTTCTGATCAGAAAATAACTTCCGAATTTGTTAGCGAGAGCCCCAGTCTCAACTCAGAAGAATACATCGTGTCATGAGAAGGAGGTGCTGCCCTGTCTGGCAACAGGAATCAGGACCATTCCACACGAGCAGGAGGTGGCAGTCATGCCTATCAGACAATTTCTGCAGCCACATCATCCCTTACATGTAGCCACCTAAATTCCAAGACTGCAACTCCCTTGGTTATTATAGTTGAACGAGAGACCAACAAAACTCTTTTAAACACCAAAGATGAGTTTGGGGATTAGTATAATTTTCATAATAATTCACTATATCTAGACAAGGATTATGGCAGTGTTCACCAACTAAAACAAGGAAATAGTCTCAAACAGTTGCGGGAAATTCCGGAAGCCGTGGTTGAAACCTGTGGCCATTTTATTGAATACATTTACTCTTCAGTATTTCGAGATATTATATGTAATTTTACTAAATAAATATGTTAATCGGTTGGCGCAAAAGTAACGTTTGATTTCAATGGCATTATATTAAAAATGAAAAAGCCAAGTGGTATTCAAGGAAACCCGTCTATTGGCCACTCGTATTCGAGTATACTCGTCTATTAGGGCGGCTAGCCAATCTCTATTGCAGACGATTGCTTTGGCGCATTTCTGTTTATTCACCACCCACAGAGCGGGTAATTAGTGAAAGTCTTGCAAACCAGTAATAATTGGAATTCTTTTTCAAAACAGGTAATAACTGGAATTATCTTGCAAAATCGGTAAAAAATGGAACCCTTTTGCAAAACCGGTAATAAGTGCACTTCTTTTTCAAAACCAGTAATAAGTGGAACTTTTTGGCATAACCGGTAATATGAAAAATTCTTTTTCAAAACCGGTAATAAGTGCGACTCTTTTGCAAAACCGGTAATGAGTCCAATTCTTCTTGCAAAACCGGTAATAAGTCCAATTCTTCTTGCAAAACCGGTAATGAGTCCAATTCTTCTTGCAAAACCGGTAATAAGTCCAATTCTTCTTGCAAAACCGGTAATAAGTCCAATTCTTCTTGCAAAACCGGTAATGAGTCCAATTCTTCTTCCAAAACCGGTAATGAATCCAATTCTTCTTGCAAACCGTTAATAAGTGCAAATCTTTTGCAAAACCGGTAACAAATGCTATTTTTTTCAAAACTGTTTATGTGGAATTCTTTTCCAAAGCCGATAATAAATGCAGTTCTTTTACAAAATCGGTAATAAATACAAGATTTTAAAGCAAGGTATGATAAATCCATTTCTTTTTTTTTTCTTTTTTTTAAAAACAACTTGTAGTGTGAAACTCATTTAAGGAACTGACAATAAATCCAACACTTTTGATTAACCGGTAATAAATCCAGCTCATTTTCGAAATCGGAAAAATGAAAGAAGCTCTTTGAATTTTAGGCGAAGGTCAAATTTTAACCGAATATTTTTATAATATATGCAATTCAAATTCGATCTTGGGTCGATATTTCACCTAATTTTTAAGGGCAAATCAGAGAACATGATAGCCTGACTTTTACCTGACTTCCATCAATAAAAGCTTCGTTCGCAGTTTTAATAATTTTCTGCGGGCTGTGACTGAATTTAACGGATATCTCGAGGAAAAATTAAAATTCAGATGACGCTGAGTTAATTTTTGTAATTGACCCGAAACATTTCAATCGTGACCTTACGTTTCATTTCTAGCTGAACAGATTTAAATTTGTTTTCGCATCTTCAGAATTCAATTCGTTATATTATGTAACTACCTTTCAGCAATGGTGAATTGGTTACATTTCTTACCGACACACGCCCTTAGAATTCCACCAGTGACCACTTTCCTTCATAATACTAAGATTCTCTGTACTTCTAGCAGTAGGAAAGTGTTAAATTTGCTCATTTATTGCATCCTTACGGTTTGATATGATTTCTTCTTGCATTCTTTCGTTGTTATCACAACGCATCAGCCGATCCATTCGACGGCCTAATTTTCTATAGTTTTATGGTTTCATTGATATTAAAAAAAAGATCACCTTTTCCCATACGGTTTACACGCTATAAGCCAAACGTAGAATTGATCAGAGGAAATGTAAAAAAAAAAAATGAAAAAATATGAGTTCCATTCTTGATAAGATAATGTTTTCTTCTTCCTGTATGAATTGAACAGCTGAAAGAATGATCAGTTCCTTTTACCATTCGAGAAGGTACCCGGACCTTTCTACCATATTAACAAGAATGGGATCAGACCAAAAAACGAGTTATTGCTTCACTAATGGGGCTGGAATTTCCCGGTCGTCACTTTCCATGCTTGACCGAATTCAGAACCGGTTACGTGGCCTTGTAAGAAATTACTTATTTTCCATCGCGCGGCATCCATACTACAGATACCATATTGCTAGTCTATCGCTATATCTATAACAAAGGTCCAAACAATCTTCATTCTTTAGTGTCAATAGTTCAGCACATTACAGCCAAGACCCACATGCTATGTTCACAGGTTTGCATCACACTGATTACCCCACATCTATCATTCAAAGTTCTCAAGGGTTCCTACTTTACAGAACATAATAATTGTACGTTAACATAATGGCTTCTTCCCTGAAGGCTAAAATATAAACTTCTAATATTCATTCTCTATCTTGGACCGTGTATTGGGTGAATATTAGTATAATCTAGAACGGATTGACGTGATGCCAACATATAATTAATGAGACCAGTGTAGCAGTCCCAGTTCAAAGTATCGAAGAGCTGCTTGATAAGTGGTAACGAGTCCTTGCACAGGTATAGCTGGCCACACGTATTCCAGTATACCCGTCTTCTACCCAATCTCTTTTGCAGTCGCTTGCGCATTTGTGCTTATTCAACACCCATAGATCTCACCTGTGGTTTATACTGCAACAATGCTGAGCAGAACTTAGTTACGGTTTCTGGGAAAGAGCATGTCATCTAGCATGATCAACAATTTGAATGAGGCCAGCACGCTCAAGCCCTCAGCCACGAAGACTTGTGAATTCGTGCTAGCAAGAATTCCGTCTACCCAATTTCAATCGTATGGTTTGCGTCAACCCTTGGTATGGTTTTAAGGCACTTTCCAAAAAGGCCGCACTCTGGGATCGACCCCATCCAATCCGATAACATCAGGAAGTTTCCTTCCTGACAAATCGACTATGGTGAGATTCGAACTCGGGTCTGATCGTCAGAATGCGAACGTTCTAACCACTCGGCTACGTGCTTATCATTGAACATAAAAATGAGTATATAACTGAATCAGATGTAATTATACTTTATTTTTCAAAGAATAAAGTTAATAAAGAAAAGCGGGAAAAGTTTATGACTCAACTAACTAGCTTGACAAGTAGGATCAATTAACCAATTCAACAAAGAATGATATCAACTCTGAACAATTCTGGCGCTGATAATGCGTCCTTCCAAAATTTTTGGTGTTTTTACTTTTCAGCAGTGACTTCAGTTCTTACTCTGCTCGTGGCCTTATGCCAGACTAAGCTAAGTTCAATAGAAATTTGTTCGAAAAATCGAGCAATTTAAAATTTAATTTTTTTTTATTGCGTAATAGTTTTAATTATTTGTTTTATTCGTTGTTAGGAATTGAGTAGCTGCTTCATGCCATATTGTGTATCGAGCGACCATCCAATTATTTAAGGAAAAAAAACTTTTATCATATTTTATTTTTGTGTATGAAGTGCACTTTCCCTAAATACTTCTTGGAACTAAATGCTGCTGAAACAGGGAACCATAATAGCTGGCAACAAGCGAACAAGGCGGTGTGCTTAACAAATATATACACACCAGGAAATATATAGAACTATGAGAAACTGTTGACACTGACTAGAGACAAATCATGAGAATAATGGCGAGTAATGTGTCAGACATATTCTATTTCGGCTAAATGAAACAACACGATTCCAAAAGCTGTTTGTAGACATATAGAGCGTTCACTATTTACATTATTCGGACTATTGTCCTCATCTTTGTCACCATATTTATTACAACGTTCCGGCCGTTGTACGCTCCGGCCGTTGTACGCTCCGGCCTTCTTCAGTTGGTTGGAATGTTTAACTGAACCTTTTATTTCGCTCTCTGGCGTAGACTGTTCTAGTTCCACGTGCCTTTATCTCCTGTATCCTCAAGGACACATGGCACAGTGGATAAAGGCGTTAGTTAGATCCAGTGACAGGACCCAAAGAGTGTGAGTTCAATACCCGGTTAAGGCAGTGGATAAATTGGAGAGGGAAATTAACAGGCGATAACTGATAACTGACATCCATTAGACATGGCACGTGGAACTAGAACAGTCTTCTCTAGTGAGTGAAATAAAGGGTTCAGTTCGACATTCCAACTACCTGAAAGTAGGCCGGAGCGTACAACGGCCGAAACGCGGTAATAAATATGGCGACAAAGATGACGACGATAGTCGGAATAATGTAAATAGTGTACATAATACTTCATCTCAGAAATATAGATATATAGAGAGTTACCGAGTTATTCTGTCACGATAGCTGTCAAATTCTCTCTTATATTTGCAGTTACCAGATCTTGCGTGCGAATAGACCACTCTAGCACGTTCCATAAATGATTGAAAGTTGTAACCGTACCATTTGTCAGAAGTCTACGTGATGCATTTCAGGCAATTCGATCCAACTAGGCCACTAGACAAGCCCGATGGTATACATGCATTATTCTCCTGGAATAAACCATTGATATTAAGATACATGGAAATATTAGGTTGGTGCCAAAATAATGACGTAATAATGTCGTTTTTTGACGTATTTTTTAACGTCAAAAAACGACACTATTACGTCATTATTTTTGCACCAACCTAATATTAGCCGTTCCATTATAAGGAAGCACTTAGTATTTATTAACCGAGAAGCTATCGTTCGTTGACTGAGAGATTTCATTTGAAATATATAAAGGTCCAGTAACTGTCATTGTTTTTCCCAGTATTTATACGGGCTTCCTTCCTAACATTTTTGTTTGAAGCAGTGCGCAATGTTAGTTTTGTGATGTCAACGAATACTCGTTTCAAAAATTTTGTAATGTTAACGAATACTCATTGTTACTTTCGCAGTGCTCTTTGTAGTAGAGACATTGTAATCGCAGATAATACTCGTTCGATCGATATATGATCCGAATAGAAAAATAGTATAGTGAATAGAGTAGAGAATAGCGGTGCGTATAGTAATAGTATTGAAGTGCAGATCCGAATACTAATAGAAGATAGAATAGAATGACGATCAATTAGACATATGCTACCTCCCATATATGTGTTTCCTCTATAGTCACGTGGCCTACTTGATTCAATATTGGGATCGACTGTGTTTACTCACTGATGATCTATGTTCAAACTTAAGTGCCGGCAGTGACACTTTATTATTATTATTATATAACAGCCTTTTCACGTTGATTGAAAAGTGTTATCCATTTTAATTGTTGCTGAAAGCCGTCAAGAGATCTTGTTTCTGCTATTTGGTATATTACTTTGAGATTATGTAGCGCCAATCACAAGATTCGAAGTAGGATATTGCTCGCTAAGACTTGCAGCTTCATTCGCTCGAAGCCATTTTTAATCATTCATCTTAGACGCATAGAGTTGACATTTTAGATGTATTTGAACGAGTTTGGTGGCATGCATGACATTTATATGAAAGGCTTGAGTTGAGGATGCTATTTAAGTACATTTAAGAACTATCGGGCTATCCGTTTTGCAGAAACTTGCGGTATTGGGCGAAATTACCTCTACTCTATATTCATCTTCCTCATCTAGCACGCGTGGTATTTGAAGTATTTAGTATTAAATAAACTGAATTTTTATGATGGATTCCTTGTCAGTGTCCTTACTGAGTTCATTTTAATTCCACATTGTGGTTTCAGTTTTGAAAAGGTTTAACTTCTGTGCTATTTTTTGGAAAGATATAGTTTCTTCATCAGACGTCGGGATTCAATGGAGTTAGAGCTTCGAATCAGTCAGTTATATACTATGCGTGATACACGCTTAGGCGATCATGTATCATTCGATACATGACTGTGAAGGCCGATATTTTTCCCGCAGTAGGTTGCCATTTCTTTCTGCGGTAGACCAGTTGTCATCCAAACCTACAGAACCAGGTCAGTCCTGCTATTTATCAATAGCTAGGAGAAGAGGATTCATACCATTCCCAAGGGCAATAGTACGTAAGTTTTGAATACAGTTTCTAATAGATGAGAAGTGATGTGTTAATGAATGATTGCAAATGGTCACGAAACACTGTAACCTGGCAGTTACCGGTCAATGACGCGATTAAAGAAACCACTTCACCAACAGGAAAATGCCCGAGGACAATATGGAAGAATCTGTGCTATACCTTGTTGTTAACTAGGGATCCTAGCGACACAAAGATTGTGACAATACCCAATACTTCATATCATCCCAACACCAATAGAGACATAACTTATCGGATCAGGCCATATTATGCCTGTCCTCCAGGGGCCAATTAACGATGCAGGTGAGTCTCCGTGTCCATCGCTGTATTGTTAAGAGTAGCACGTTACATAAAGTAATTACAAGTGAAGGATGCTTATCAAAACGAAAATGTATTGAATGTGCACTAATTTTGGAATTTTAGACGGCAAATTTACGTCAATGTCGTCTAACTAAACTACTGCTGTTATTAGGTTGGTGCAAAAATAATGTCGGTTTTTGACGTATTTTTAATACGTCAAAAACCGACATTATTTTTGCACCAACCTAATATAATGTTACACACACACACACACATATATATATATATATATATATATATATATATATATATATATATATATATATATATATATATATATATATATATATAGCTGTATGTGCGAATATAAACTAAATAACGATATATTAGTAACTGTGTATGCGTGCTATAGCGTGCATACACAGATAAGGAAATAAATAATTATTTGATTTACACATATACCTACGTTTGAAGTGCAAATTAAACTGTCATGTTTTCCCAAGTCGTCAGGTAGAAATAGCAAGTGAACCACTTAATAAAGTTGTTTTTTTGTTTTTTTTTAAAGAATACTGGGAGAAATGCTGAATTATACGCAGATTCAAAACTCAAAGTTAATATAAGCCCAATATATTATTAAGATCAAATTCAAAATATAGAGTGTAGGTAGGGAGATGTTGGGAACACAGCGCAAAAAAAGGAATGATGCAAGCTTAAAGTTTATATGGTACAAGTTTTTCCGTTGAAAAAAAAGAAAGTTAAATATTATAAAGCGCAAGGTGCAAGCAAATATGATTAAAAAGGAGTGGTAGGAGCGGGGAAGTCTATTTTTGTTCATAAATAATCTCGGTATTTTAAGCGAGTAAGTCTGCATTGTATGTAAAATTAACGCTAATAATATTAGTTTTATGGGACCTTACCCATAATAACTTAATAGACTATTCCATACGTAATAAATACTGCACCACAAGAGGAAGCAGAGACTTCAGTCCAAAGTCGAGCGACCGGCTGAGGAACACGAAGGAGGCTACGCTGAAGGCCGGAGTCACTTTCGGGGAGGTAAACCGACCCTGAACCCGTTTATACGGGTTCAAAGCGCATATTTTTGGCCGAGCCCACGGGCGCGGAGATCCCACGGGCTCGGAGATCCCACGGGCTCGGAGATCCCACGTTAAACCGGCCTTGTGCTACATGATGCCCTCGTGGGGGGGTGACTAAATACAGTTCAGTGCGAAGTTGGGCGACCGGCTGATCGGCTGATCGGTTGAACTCTCTGCCTTCGGGCGGGGAGGAACCCGAACGAGTCTACGGCGAAGGGCGGAGACTCTTTTGGGGAGGTAAACCGACCCTGATCCCGTTTATACGGGTTCAAAGCGCATAATTTTGGCCGAGCCCACGGGCTCGGAGATCCCACGGGCTCGGAGATCCCACGTTAAACCGGCCTTGTGCCACATGATGTCCTCGTTGGGGTGGGTGACTAAATACCGTTCAGTGCGAAGTCGGGCGACCGGCTGACCGTCTGATCAGATAAACGCTTTACCTTCGGGCGGGGAGGAACCCGATCGAGGCTACGCTGAAGGGCGGAGTCTCTTTCGGGGAGGTAAACCGACCCTGAACCCGTTTATACGGGTTCAAAGCGCATATTTTTCGTTGAGCCCTCGAACTCGGAGATCCCGCGTGAAACCGGCCTTGTGCCACATGATGTCCTCGTAGGGGTGGCTGACTAAATACCGTTCAGTGCGAAGTCGGGCGACCGGCTGATCGGCTGATCGGTTGAACTCTCTGCCTTAGGGCGGGGAGGTACCCGATCGAGGCTACGCTGAAAGGCGGAGTCTCTTTCGTGGTGGTAGACCGACCCTGAACCCGTTTATACGGGTTCAAAGCGCATATTTTTGGCCGAGCCCTCGGGCTCGGAGATCCCACGTGAAACCGGCCTTTTGCCACATGATGTCCTCGTGGGGCGGTGACTAAATACTGTTCGGTCCGAAGACTGGAGTGAAGTCCATCAAAAGTCAGTCAGTCGAGTAAGAGGCAGTCCGAACAGAGTCGCGTTCAGACAATTACTATAAGGTTGGTGCAAAAATAATGACGTAATAATGTCGTTTTTTGACCTTTAAAAATACGTCAAAAAACGACATTATTACGACATTATTTTTGCACCAACCTAATACTAAACCTGATTGTTCCTACTAACACTTTCTACTTCTCTGTATATATTCCTCTTTGTAATATATCTGTGTTATTCCATATCCGTTTTCGAGTCCCTCTTTATTGGTTCTACCTTGGACTATCACCGTCGTACAAGGAATCGGACGATAACAATTAGGATATAAACTAAAATATATAAACGGGGTGAATAAACAAAGAAAGTAAAAGGTGAGAAAAAATAAATAAATTAAATTAAATTAAAAAAAAGAAAGAAAGAAAAGAGGAAAGCCGTGCAGCCCGGTATTTAATAGACGTTTAAATGGCTAAATCTGGTTAATCCTAATCCATATTTAACCTGAAATAAATAACGGGCTGGTGAAGTTGGGTAAAATGATCTATCCAGAATCAAATATACTTTAGGAAAGAGCTTTTTCTATGGATGGAAGCTATCATAAGCTCTTTACGTTTTTTTCAGCAGGTTCAGGTGATTATTAATATTTTTGAGAACGTCCCTATGGAGAAAGATAACTTATTTAATGTTGGCTGCTTCCCTTGTCTTACAACAGCTGCCAGAATCTTGAGTTTTTGTTTGGATCGAGTCCTATATACTATTTTGATTTTATCGGCTAAATTTTCTCTTAAATGAATATAATTTGGGTTCCTTTATGGAGAATTATGCCTTATTTAATGTCGGATGCGTCCCTCGTATTTGCAAGCAGCCAACATTAAAGAAGGCGTTATCCGATAACTTAAAATATTATATAGAACTCAATGCAAAGGAAAAAACTCAACATTTTAGAATCTATTGTAAAATAACATAATATATATTATATATATATATATATATATATAATGTATTATGGCATCAATTCCTCTGCATGTTTCATTAAAGAAGACTGACAAGGTTAAAAATTTTTATTTAGTGTTCCTTGTGTTCATATCGTGTTTTTTTTCTAGACATAATGCATGTAAAAATTGTTCTGTATATATTCATTTTCTAACGGTAACTTAGATGTGGCACAAGGACGTAACTATGGGACTCCCAGTGAGGATCGAACTCACTATTCAGTCGTAACTGTTTCAGCGAGACAAGCTTGATAACCTTTACACCAAGCCGTGATGCCCAAGTGTTCCGCATATATGAGCGTTTTCGGTTATTTATTTCGAATGAAAATAAAAATCCTCAATGATAATCGAAGACAGGTTTTTTTAGGTTTTAACTGAATGTATGCATTTTTTTATTTTATTTATGTGTCTAGAGTTATAGGAATATTTCATTTTTCTAACACGGTTTATACACTATAGCTAAATTCATAGTGGATGCGAAACTTAATCGCAGTACCTTGTCAGTCGTCTTGAATGCGACATATATATATATATATATATATATATATATATATATATATATATATATTTATGCTTTTTATATATATATATATATGCTTTTTATATATATATATATGCTTTTTGCATGGTTATTTATTTTCCATCCTGAAACACGTTTCTCAAGGACGAAACGATGTTCACTTCTCGGTGATCTATTGCTATTTACATGGATAATGTTCTGACGAGCGACATTTATAAGACTCAATAATTCAGATATTCACAGCTAAGAACCGCCATGCCATGTACATCATCCTCATTGACTTCGTATTGTGTTAACAAGAAGGATATTATATTCAGAGAGCTACTTCCTAAGTAACGGCAATTTGTAGAACAGGCTCCTGATATGATGCTCCGCAATCACTACAATATTAACATTTTCACGTCTACGCTCAAATTTATCCTACATATCCTCATAATATGTACTTCTTACCTTTTCCTCCTAGATTCGTATAACAACTTGGTTCATTAACCCATTACCATGAAATCTTCGGTTTACTATTATGTAAGCAATCTGCAGGCTATATATATATATATATATATATATATATATATATATATATATATATATATATATATGCACATTTCATTGAATACAACAGATAAGGTGCTTTGATTTAGTTATTTTTTTTCTCGTATGATCTAATAATTATTTTATTTTCAGATGATAAATTATATTGAAATAAAGTCATATATATATATATATATATATATATATATATATATATATATACATATTCCAGGATCCTTTTCCAACTAATCCCAGATGATCTCGCTCCATCTAACCATCTATCTTTCTGTCTTGGAGAAACAAGATGCCTCACAGGTTTCCCGTACGATTTCATTTTTTGGTCTTTATTCACTGTTCTTTGGGCTGCCATAGCTTAAACTACTCTGTCAAGTATCAAATGTCTTATGGATTGAGTTGGATCTTTAGATCTAAAGATAAATTAGAGTTGGGTCTTTAGCTCTAAAGGTAAATTAGAATTGGGTCTTTAGCTCTAAAGATAAATTAGAGTTGGATCTTTATCTCTAAAGATAAATTAGAGTTGGGTCTTTAGCTGTAAAAGGTAAAATAGAGTTGGGTCTTTAGCTCAAATGGTAAATTAGAGTTGGGTCTTTAGCTCTAAAGATAAATTAGAGTTGGGTCTTTAGCTCTACAGATAAATTAGAATTGGGTCTTTAGCTCTAAAGATAAATTAGAGATGGGTCTTTAGCTCTACAGATAAATTAGAGTTGGGTCTTTAGCTCTACAGATAAATTAGAGTCGAGTCTTTAGCTCTAAAGATAAATTAGAGTTGGGTCTTTAGCTCAAAAGGTAAATTAGAGTTGGATCTTTAGCTCTAAAGATAAATTAGAGTTGGATCTTTAGCTCTAAAGATAAATTAGAGTTGGGTCTTTAGCTCAAAAGGTAAATTAGATTTGGATCTTTAGCTCTAAAGATAAATTAGAGTTGGGTCTTTAGCCCTAAAGATAAATTAGAGTTGGGTCTTTAGCTCTAAAGATAAATTAGAGTTGGGTCTTTAGCTCTAAAGATAAATTAGAGTTGGGTCTTTAGCTCTAAAGATAAATTAGAATTGGGTCTTTAGCTCAAAAGATTAATTAACTGAAAGTGAAACATCAGTTTCAGTTAATTTACTTTAGTATCTCAACTCAAGTTTTTGCTCACCTATGCTGTGGCTAGGTATTGAACTCGCAAATCTTTGAGTCAAGTCACTTTTGGATTAGCCTTTTATCCACAGAGCCCGTGTTATCATGATGATCCTTCGTTCAGTTTTCCTCTCTACTCTTCCCTTTTTTTAAACTTATTCACCGTTCTCTTGATGTTTCTTGAATGCACTTTGAATCTGGAACCCAGAATATGAATTTGGTCCCGTTACTGAGGGCCTGGATGATTTTTTCCTTTCAACATAGCTCAGTGATGAACATAGGGAGACTGGCAATTTTATCTCTTTTAAGCTGAATAACTCAATAGGCTTTTTTCAGTGATTCTTACGGAAAATGCTGTTATCTGAAAACCAGGGGAAAAACGAAGCTCTTCTAGTTTAGTTTTTTTCTTAGATATTAAACATTTTGTGGGATGGATAATTATGCTGTTACACGATTTGGACAATTTTTCTGTTACATCCGGTATATATATATATAGAAAATAGGAAATAACTGGTTAGGTAAATAATCCAATAATTATTTATTTAAAAACACGCTACATCCGAAAATTTACTTTTTCCATATTTTTAAAGTTGTTTTAAAAATAAAGTTTCAGATTGCTCGACCTTATATTTTTAAATAAATAATTATATTTATGCTCTACTTTTGTATCGAGCACTATTTTTTAAAAATAATAACAAAAATACTGCAGAACTTTGGATTATTTACCTAACCAGTTCTTTCCTATTTTCTATATATTTTCACACACACACACACATATATATATATATATATAAATTTTATCGTACTAAAATGAGACTATAGATAAAATAATTTTGTCTACTCTACTGACAATATTCAGGTCTTGACAATGACTTAGACGAAACGTTTGAAATTATGGATACAATAACACCACAAAAATAAGAATTCACATAGTTTATTCACAAATTTGATTTGGCTGAGCGATGGAAGTAAGGCATATTCTCTCAGTTTGTATTTTCTCCATGCTGGCATTGTTATATCCATGATATGATAACACCTTATTTTACGGGGAGGAACGGAATAGAGGAAAGAAAAAGAAAGGCAAACATGCTTTGTTCTCTGACACTGTTTTAAACCATTAAGCTGTACACAAAATTATGTACGGATATTTACATTTGAACCACACAGAATCTATAACATGGATTTGAGTCGGATGGATTTATCTTCTATGTCACTAGCGAGGACATATTCCGCATGGTTTCAAGCCGGGGATATATTAGTGAAGATAACTTCCAAAGCGAAACGGCGCAAGGAACTTGGGAGTGGTACCACGTATCAGCTGTCCGAGGGAGGCAAATTTATCCTCAGCCCAGTCAATGGTGTCCAGCAAAAAATGTAAGTACTCGGTTTGGCTCTTGGCAGATGACTGATGGACTGGTCACTTTCGTCAATCTATGAAGTGACGTCATTAAACGGGCTTCACGTGTCTGTTTGTACTGTCACGTTTAGGGAAGAATAGGAAATTGCCATTTACTGGAAATAAATGCTTATGAAAAGGTTGACATTTTTCAATGAAATAATCTGCAGGATACTCTAAGCTAAACGATAACCCACACTCAAAATATAATAAAAAAAATCTCCTAAAACAGGTCCTGATGTATGCAGATCTATGTTTCTACAGGTTTGAAAATAGTAGTAAGCACTAGTAAGTATTTCACAGAAATGATACCAACTGGGATTTCAAAAGGGTTTATAAAACGTTATATATAGAATCGTTGAGTTATATCTTTTATGTAAAGATGTGTGGGCTGTTGTGTTTAAACTACCCTATTGGGTATAAGATCTGCAGTGCCGACTCGACGGGCTAGTAATACGGACGAAATTCGACCCCCACCAAATTCCTTGGTCTTCGACTGCCGGTCAAAAGCTTGGGGCGCCGTCAAGCTATATGAAAACTCGTTGAAATGATCACGAAGAAGAAGAATCAAATCAACACCATGTCGGAACTGTCGAAACTCAGATCAGCAAAGGTTCATGTCTCATTGACTCCTTCTGCAATGAGTTTGACGAGTGCGCCACTGGAGCGACGGACGTCATTAATCTACGAATGTTGGGTACAGCTATCGGAACGTGGAATGTTCGCACCCTCTATGCTTTTAGAGATGGAAAAAGTAGACAGACGACAATGGCCAGAAATCTTAAGTTTTTTTTTTAATTATTTGTCGTATTATCACCGTTACTTTTTCTTTGCATTAATTACATCGGTTATATATCCGATCCGTGTTTCTTCCTTAACGATCGTAAAATCTACAAATGACCTGGATTTAATTGATAATTATTCCGTATTGGCTGGAAGCAATATTTTACAGACTAGCTTCGCGGATCAATAGTACAGAGTTTTCTGTTGTGTAGACGAAGTGTATTGACAAAACAAACTGTTGGTCCTTCGAAATCAGCCTCATCTTATATCTGCTGCAAGAATAAAGAAAAATAAATATGCAGATACACAATAGAAGACATTAAAGCACCGGAAAAGAAAACGTAAAACAATTTTTACACTTTTTACATTGTTTAAAGTGTTGTCCTCATCTTTATTGTCATATCCACGATGTTTCGGCCGTTGTACGCTCCGGCCTTCTTCAGGTGATATACATTGAAATTTCGAACAGAACATTTTATTTAGTTTATGGGGGTAGATTTTTCTAGTTCCACATGCCATGCCTTTTCTTGATGTTTCAGTTTCAGTTAATTTCCTTTAGTAACTCAACTCTCCAAATTTTTGCTCACCTATGCTGTGGCTAGGTATTGAACTCACAAATCTTTGAGTCAAGTCACTTTTGGATTACGCTTTTATCCACTGAGCCCGTGTTATCATTTGCGAATTGATTTAGTAATGATCCGAAAATATTTGTAAGAAGAATGTTAATATGAAGCAGGAAAACGGTGGGGTCGAGTAGCAAGCTTTGTGGGACGCCTGCTTTAATATAGGCTTCAGAAGCCTCGTTTTAAAGAATCTATTGGGAAGGAAAGACTTGATGATTGTCAGGAACCTTCTGGAATTTTCATAGATGAAGAATTTGTGTTTCGCTATCTTACACCAATCAAAATTTTTTTTGAAATATCAGAGGCTATCGTTGTCATGATTAATTCTTTATCGAGTACCTAACTGATACTTTGTGTTATAATAGTGATTACTCATAAATATCAATATTTCGTGTGAAGTTATAAATTTCAATGAACAGCTTCAAAGTCGGGCGGGGCATCCATGATTTTTTCCAGGTTAGTATATACTGCCCTTTTTTTATAAAGTAAAATTTATCTTTACCGAAGCGTTTCGGCCCCTGGTGGATTTTACGAAGGTAATCAGGTATGCTTAATGTTTGCAACATGTATTTTCAAACAAAAAACAGAAATTAAAAATGTTATGAGAACTTACCCATAATATTAATGGACTATTCCTGACATTATAAATACTGCACCTCTCAAGAGGTATGAGGATATTGTAAGACAAGGAGAGATAATTGAGAGCATATTGCAAGGACATTGGAATAGTGATACTTGTCGAGACAACATAGTTCACTCTAACCAAATCTGATAGTCATTACTAATACTTCTACTTCTTTGTATTATATTTCTGTTGTAATATATCTTTGTATTCCATACCTGTGTTCGTGTTATTCTTTCATTGGTTCGAACTTTGGACCATCACCGTGGTACAAGGAACTTGAACCATAACAAAAAAGTATGGTTAAGATTTCAAAATTTTTGAATTTAAGAACGCTCTAAAATATTCTTAAAGCTGGGTAAGTAAAGGTGAACCTGTGGAGGACGCTGAGGGTTCTAACTTAATGCCTAATAAATGAAAGTAAATAAATTTCCATAAGTGCATAGGATATACGATACCATATCGTACATGGTTCACAGAAACAGTAGACCGAACATAATTTGATCAATTATGAACTTATATGTGGAACACAGAAATTTTGTCTTAGAAAAAACAGGACCATGACATTGTACTAATGTCGAAAGTACTCGAAAATAGAATGGGTATACATCAACTGATTTATATATATATATATATATATATATATATATATATATATATATATATATATATATATATATATATATAACTGCTAAAGGGGTAGTTGCACTGGAAAATTTGGAAATCATGTGAAAACTTCAAAATGACAGTCAATGTTGATTCCTATATCCACTCTGTATTTCTGTCTGTCTATCCCTCACGCTCTCTCCTCATATATATATATATATATATATATATATATATATATATATATATATATATATATATATATATATGTGTGTGTGTGTGTGTGTTTGTGTGTGTGTGTGTGCGTGAGTGTGTCCGTGTGTGTGAATGTATGTATATATTCGAACAGGTTTGGTTGAATAATTAAGGTGTGTGTGGTTGTTCAAGGGAAAACTAAAAATGCTAGAAGTGATTTATATAAGAGAAAGCCCAACATAATATAGTGAACTATGAGTATAGCATCAACGTTCTTAAATATTTGTAACAAAACATATGATATATTGCACTGCTTAGTGAAAATAAACAGAGCATTCTTTTGTGAGTCAGTTTTAACGTATTTCAAATTCTATGTTGTGTTAATAGGACCCGCCTGGATTATACCAACCTGGATTCGAGAATAAAACAGCATTTACCCTCCAGGATTTTGGATCTGTCCTCTAGGAATACCCAACTGAATAACAGTTCTGGTTCTGCTATTGCTGAACATTTAATAAATAGAAGGAAATGTGTGGAAAATTTTAGTGGTGACCGAGTTATTATTTTATCTAGGTCCCACTTTCACTTTTCACCTCAAGGTCCTGGAGTCCTTGTATATCAGATCTTGTGAGCCTTCCCTTTGTAAACAGAGTGAATGCTTGCTGGGTCTGAATATTATTGGACTCTAGTCTCTTGAAATTCATAATTTTTTTCCCCCATTCAATTGCATTCGTTAATTAAAATTAATTTACACGCTTTTAAATTCTGAGAATAAATAAACTTGATAAGTCCTGGGACGAAACCGGTTGTTTTTATTTTAGCTTTTGCTTTTAAAAATGCCTTCTTATTGTCTTTTCCTATCTATGATTAAATTCTGTACCACGAAAAACTTACTTAATTATATATATATATATATATATATATATATATATATATATATATATATATATATATATATATATATATATATATATATGTATGTATGTATGTAATATTAGGCAGCATTTAAAAATTTGAAATTTAGCGTTGCGACTCGTACGTTCCGATATTGTACAACCGTCAATAAATAGCACATTCTTAAAAAAAACATCTTCCGTCTACAAACACTTATTTCGTCTTCAAGTTTTAACTTTAAAGGAAAAAGATTACAGCCTGAGGATGGAGACATGATCTTCGAAAGTACTCGCTTAACTTAAAAATATACACTAGAAACATCTTACAACAGTTTTATAAATGAGGATTACATCATTCAATAGATTAACAGTATTTTAATGCATACATTATGTTCTACTAGCGAAGGGATTTCGCCATTAATCGCATTAATATTGCTGATTGATTTTATGTATGATTATTTCTTCATATATATATATATATATATATATATATGATACTCTTAACAAAATAACTAATTTTAATATTGTTTCCAGAGCCACGATTTTAGAGTTTTACAAGGCGCAGGTGATAGCGTATGATTAATATCTGTAAATATGCGTTGATTGGCGGATCGCATCTACCTCCAAATTAATTTTACCTTATGGGCTATTATAGGTTGGCTTATCGCTATCCTTATTTCGCGTCGACATGCGAAAACCATTTCTTGCCGCAAGCAAATTCACTAAACCTTTATCTTACATTGATAAGGTCGTACATTGATAATGATGCTTCCAATTATGAAGCCTAATGGGTTCCAGCTAACAAAAGCGTGATTTGGGGACAACTTTAAGGTTAAAATTATGTAAGCCTCTCATATAATCCACCCAACAATGAAATAATGGTAAAAAATTAATTAATAGAAAGGATGGTAATACCAAAGAGAATCCTGTTTCTATTTATCTATAAAAACGTTCACCAAAAATCGAGAATCCCCGAAGATCCTCTGAGCAGTATAGGGCTACAGCTCACACAAACCCTAGGCGTCGCTACGGTAGTTTCCTTGCAAGATTTTTACCGCTTATCAACTCATTAGATTATTTAAATCAAGAAAACTTTTTTGACTGTAAGAATCTTTTTTTTTTTTTGAGATAATAATGTTTTAGTTTGCCAAGTCTTACTAATTAACCCATAGTCGGGGAAGAAGATGTATATTTAAACATTTTCCAGGCATATTTGTGTGTAAGTGACTATCGCAACCAGACTGGAACTCGGCTCTCTGATTAACAATAACGAAACATTATCCATCACATCGTCCACACACCCACGCTTACAACACCTGTTATTCCGAAGCGGTCATCCGTCTATATACTGACCTAGGTACGGGAACCGCTATTTCAACCTGATTTGGTCGCGCAGTGCTAAATAACTGAACAAGATGAGATATCTCTAGACATGGACAGTGGGACAAGAACAATCATTCCCTGTAGATCAGATAGCCCAATATACTTGCTACGAATTGGAGAAGCAAGAACTAACATTTAGTGTTTTAACACTTCATAGCCATTTTAACATAGATATTGTAACACAGCAATGCGAAAGCAAATTGGAATGGGGAAACATCCCTTCCGAAAGATAAGCAAAGTACAGTCGAGTCCATCATATCCGGAATCCCTCATATCCGGAGTGCCTCATATCGGGAATCCCGCATATCCGGACATGTTTTTGATGTGTATATTTGAACTATTTGGGTGATATGTAACTGATTTGAAATTTCTGTTTTTCAGGAAATTTATTTTGGATAATTGCTTATTTCACCCTAATGGCTTGTGTTGGTGCAAAAGATGATGGGAATAAGAGGAAAAGAACAACTTTTGGAGTTATCGCAAAAAGTGGAAATTTTAAACAGACTAGTCGTTGGTGAAAGTTCATTGTAACTAATGGCTGAGTTCAATATAGAAAATTTATCATTGTGTAATCTAATAATCTTCAAAAGAAACTATTCTCCAGCGTTCACACTGTCATATTGAACAAGGGAATAAAAAGAGGCTTTGTAGTTGCAGATACAACTATAGTACGCCGTTGAACAATACTGATATTAGACGCCGTCGAATAACACTCGCACTAATAGTACTTGCTCAATAATACTCGCTCGGCTAGTACAGTGATCCGAATAGAGGAATAGTATAGTGAATAGAGTAAAGAATAGTGGTCCGTATAGTAATAGAGCATAGAATACAAATAGCGATCTGAATAGCAATAGAGGCTACAATAGAAATGGTGATCCGACTAGTAATAGAGGATAGGCTAGAAATGACGATCGTTTAGACGTAAAACTACTACCTACTTATGTGTTTTCCCCATGTTTTGAATAGTAATAAGGCTACAATAGAAATGGTGATCCGACTAGTAATAGAGGATAGGCTAGAAATGGCGATCGTTTAGACGTAAAACTACTACCTACTTATGTGTTTTTTTGCCATGTTTTGAATAGTAATAAGGCTAGAATAGAAATGGTGATCCGCCTAGTAATAGAGGATAGGCTAGAAATTGCGATCGTTTAGACATCAAGCTACTACCTACTTATGCGTTTCCCCCATGGTTACGTGGTCTACCTAATTTAATAATGGGATCTATGTTCAAACGCAAGTGTCGACAGCGACACTTTATTCTTATATGACACAAACGAAATTTTTCCCGGTTACTCATTCTTTGCTTTGTTTCTGAGAGTCATCTCTCGCTATTAGGATTCTACTTCAGATTTCTCTCTCGCATTTTTCTACCGTCTGTTGCAACATTACCAAGTAGACATGAAAAATAAGCAGATACTTGTTGATTCTGATGTCTCCAATTCGTAGGTCAAAGCTTGGCTTGTTATATTTGCCGTTGGTCGCTCATCCTGTTTTCTTAAAATTATTTGTTATTCTTTTCTTCTCAATTTCTTTTGCTACTTTGTCTCGAAGGTTTTTCTATTTTACTTCCGCTATCAACACAAACTCATCCGCGTATCTTGTTAAGATTCTTTCACGTAAAATGAAATCAGAATACTATCAATTGATTTCCCCCTGGAAGTCTTATGGAAATCTAGCCTGAGATCTGTCACAAAATAGACAAAAATGTCTTTGTAATCAAAACCAAATTGACGTACGAGAAATCATGACTACACACATATTAATAATACTTAAGAATCATCTTCTTTCTTAAAGAACGTCTCATAATAAAATAGGTTTGAGTTCGATCCTCACCGGGTGCTCCACGCTTTTAGCCTTGTGCTACATCTAAGCTACGCTTGGAAAGTCATTTTGGGTGTTTCGACGTAGTGTAATAGTAAGCTTGTCTCGCTAGATCAGTTACATCTGATTAATGAGTTTGATTATGAGTGGCTTTCCCGTACCTTCGGCTTTGCGCGATATGAAAGCTACGCTTAGAAAATCACCGTTATAAAAAGGCCTTTTTTATTAAATGACAACGCCCAAATAAGTTCAATGTTCCCCCACGAGAAGCATTCACGAAGTCCTTATTAAAGAGTCATTTAAAATAACACCATTTTTTTTTATTTTAGGGTTTATTATGCCACCATATTCAGAAACCTTAACGAAATCAAAAAACTCTCTAATGAATATTTGTTCACTTTTTAATTCTTCTGAACTTTCACTGGAATTTGATTTTCAGTAGACAGAATCTAATTTATATCTCCATTATAACTCTGCCACTTCTGCCTATTCAACAAAAAAATGAATCTTTTCATAGGTGAGGACGTATTTGAAAATATCAGCGATTTTGTTTACATTAAAAATCCATATTAATTTGGCTAACTCGGCGTTTACTTATTTTCTTAAAACATCTATTTTTTTTTTTCATTTTTCATGACCTGTTGGCGATTTCAGTAATCAATGATAATGCATTTTAGAAAAATATGTATATATCATGAAAATCATATTTTCATAAAAATTGGAAAGTGCAATGAACTTTTATCAAAGAAATATGAAACATAATTCAACGTTCGTGTATCTTAGATTATATGGAGTTTATTGCTTTTGTTTATTTTCAAGTTATTTTTCAATTTCTTTTACTCTGATACCGTGACATTATACAAAAGATCTATAATGTTAAATGTCAATATAAAACCATTATTGTCAAATGCAGTTGCATGAACATGAATGCTCGATTAAGTCATGATGACATTATTAAGTACATTTAAAGAAGAATCTGCAATATTAATGGTCCTGAGATGGCGTCTCAGCTTCGGTGTCTTTCCCATTACTGTAATGTAGCTTCCCAATGCCTTTTTTTTAAATAGATAATTTCATGGTAATTGTTCTGATTAACTGTCCTCTCTGGTACATAGACTTTATGAATTTATGCGCAGTACTAGATTGGCGGGAGGGTATCATCATTTTACAGTTTAAATAGCTAGATGTAACCGTAAGTTCTATGTTAATATTTTCTTCTCTCGTACTTATCGCTAGTGGAACTCTCTTCTGTCTCCTTTGCCTTAGTCAAATTTGATTTTCAAAAATTTAAATTCAATGTCAATTGTTATCTTTTGTCTTCTTTATGCCTGTCCTTTTATTGTTCTCATTTTAATAATGTTTTTTTTTTTCATATTATCTCAGGAATCACTTACATCTTAGTGGCTTTATTGCCTTACTTGGGGTGAAAATAATACATAAAGTCCCCCGTCTTAGTAAATTTCAACCGACGCGAAGACTAAATGTTTGGTCAATGAATACCGAATATTTTCTGAATAGAAACTGCTATTTTCACTATTACTGTTAGCATTACATGTGGTAAGTGATGTAGTGGATAACGGCTCAGAATGAGAAATCGGAGAGAAGAGTTCGAATTCCAGTCGAGTTCATTACATTCATTTTACACCGAAATACTATGACGAAATATTCTCCCACCTGTTATGGATTAAATAAATGGACAGGCAGAGTCTTTTTTGGTAACCAGTCGAGAAAGACAGCACTGAATTCAAAATTGGTTAACTATGGGACTAACAACTTCATCTAGTAAAAAAAAAAAAATGGTGGCCCCAAATTCTCCAGAATAATCTACTGTACTTGAGATGCCGGTGGAATTTTTTGCAGATAAATAGAAACATTATATCCTTGGGAAATTTATTATTCCCCCCAGCTATGGTTTAAATAGTAGATATATTCTTTTAAAAAATCATTGTTACATGTCGACTTTAAATAACCCACAAAGACTGGTCAGACGTAGAATAAAATAAAAAAAATATCGGTATAATTATAATCTATTGTCATTCTAAGAAAGAAAAAAAAAAATTTGATGCGTTTTAAAATGATTACGGTAAATTGGTGTGCTGTCTGTTTCATTTTATTGCAGCGTAGTGTTTCAGACTCTTTTTAATTCTAAGTAAAAAGAGACAATTTAAATCTAGGGCACATAATGAAGAAAGAAGGCTTGGAGAATTTGACACTCAAAGGACATAGTGAAGAGACAGAATGAAGCAGCGAATAACGATCTTGTGTAGGTAGTTGGCAGGAAAAGAGAGATAGTAGAAAGATAAAGCTTACTAAGAGGAGGAAGATGTGGGGAGATATGACCACCCACACCCTGAAAGAACAATGCCCATACAGGAAAAAGAAGTGTTTCAATGTTTTGATACAATAACATTCAGTTCTGCATAGCAAAATCATTTATACCTTTCACATCACCTGCTTTGTGCATGTTTCAAAATAAAGAATATGTCCTGGTCCGGGAAATGCATATCTTGTGAATAGATTCATTTTGTGTCAATAAATTGGGTGAGTGGATAAATAAAATAATCTACAAAGAGAAACCTCAGTTATCGGCCATAATCCGACCAACCAAAATGCACGAAAACCGAGGTAATATTCCTCTAAGAAATAATGAAAATCCAATGAATCCGTTCCACTCACCCAATAATATTAGTTTGGTGCAAAAATAATGACGTAATAATGTCGTTTTTTCAAGTATTTTTTAACGTCAAAAAACGACATTATTACGTCATTATTTTTGCACCAACTCAATATTTACATAAAATGCATTTGATAGAGAATAAGTAGAGTTTTCTGTGCAGAAAATAATAAGAAACAAATATAACTGACAAATATAACTGACAAATAAATAGAATAAATGAATATTTAACTTCACCGTACCTTTTATTGATGATTTGTATTTTACAATCCAATGTGACTTCTTTATGAAGCTTTAGGATATTACATGGAATAATATCTTGAAAGAGTTCTTTCAGTCAGGTTGGTTGATTTTGTTTAGCGGCATATCAACCTCTATGGGTTATTTAATGCCGAAATCTAAATATTTTAAACACAATTTTATGCTTTCAACTAAATATATTTGAAACTTAATTGTCTGCCTTTGACTATAGATAAAAATGTATTGTTGGTGATTTTGCTATAAAATGTATTGTTGGTGATTTTGTTATAAAATGTATTGTTGGTAATTCTATAAAATTGTATTGCTGGTTCTTTTTTTGTATTTTATACCGTTTTGTTTTCTTTTTTCGTCGGGCGGCGGTTAACTATTTCCCGACAGCTAGGGCCCTAACGGGTGTTAATACCCCGTTCAGGGTGTACCTGGGAGCAACATCAATTAAAAGGTGATTCCACGTTCCTCATACTCCAGTCGCCTTACTAGAGGCCCTTGCTGCCGGATTTAGTTTATCGTCATACACACGATTGGTTAAACGAAGAGAAATACCAAAAGAAGAGTAAATGTATTTGTGTTATATTTCTCTTCCTTCGAAGAAGGTATACAATCTGTAAAATGACCTGAAGTTAGCGAAATAAATCTTTTAAGTTCAACAATCACGTGTATGAATGTAAAAATACGACAGCTGAATTCTGCGTTTAATCTTAAGAATGTAATCATTGTGAACTCTTATTTACATACGCTTTCTCACTGATTTTTCCAACTATAATTCGATTATTGCTTTCAATATAAAACCCTTAATCCTTATCTAAATATTTTTAATATCTTAGAAGTCAGGTCTTAGCAAGCGACAAAGGGATTAGTTTAAGCATTGAGTAAACACAGGGGTACCATATTTCCTTTATGGCATCACTGATTATCTTTCTGTATTAGAATGCAAACGAATCGGTATCTCGGAGTTAAATCCTGTCGTATTATACAGAGATGAAGGTTTAAGCCTGATATCTTATAAGGATCTGCTGATACTTGCCACGGAGAAATATATGTCAATTGAACATTGATATTATATATACATGTGCGGTACGAAGTTAAGCAACGGTCACATTGCTTTACACTTGAGTGTGTGGCTGGTGTAATGGATAATGGCTAATCGGAGAGCCGAGTTCAAATTCCCTTTGGGTTCGTCATATTCACTTACGCGCATATACTGTTGGGAAAGGTAAGAATCCATATATTCTCCCCCACCACCACCTGTGGGTTAATTATTAAGACTTTTATCACTAAACCATTAGTATCTCAATTCTTACTATCTAAAAAATATTTTCTGGCTATAAGTAACCTGCAAAGTATTGATAAGCCGTAAAAAATTAATCCTTTATGTGCTGTGTGTTGTATTTGAATACGGAATCAGATAGCCGAATACGAATTCCAGTCGGGTTTCATCACTTACAAGCAAATACTCTTTGAAAAGAATTGAATTGAGTCTGTTGTCCCCACCAGGTATGGGTTGAATAGCAGAACAGACCGGTTCCTATAGCCTTGGTTAGCAACTGGTCTATTGAAAAAAAAAATAAACGGTAGCCTACTGCAGAAAATTTTCTGCCGCGTAAGTCATGAATCGAAAGGGCAACAGTCGCTTATGTAACGCGACTCAATGATTGACTGACATATTATGTCTACAGTGACGAAAATAAAATTGCAACATACTGAATGTTTCGATTTACTCAAGATAAAACTTACATTTCATTGAGACTAAACGTTTCAAAATAGCGCATTTAAATATATATATATATATATATATATATAACGTCATCCACAGACAGACTGTTTCACAGCTCATCAGTATGACTAGACATCCGGTTGCCTCTAGCTCGGATAGAAACCCAACTGAATTGGTGTAAACCGGAGATTCTACCACTAAGCAGTCGGCACACGGCAGGGTAGTTGGTGGATTTTCAGCGTATTTATTTTTAGAAACACGCCCAGTGACTGACAGTGACTCAATTCACTATGCGAAGAGTCTCGCTATATTAGCTATAGTAGTCACTGTTTACAAACCCATACTTACTCCCTAGAGAGCTCAACTGAAATTAATATTTATTTCAGGAGCCAATTTTATATATATATATATATATATATATATATATATATATATATATATATATATATATTAGGTTAGTGCAAAAATAATGTCGTAATAATGTCGTTTTTTGACGTATTTTTTAACGTCAAAAAACGACATTATTACGTCATTATTTTTGCACCAACCTAATATATATATATATATATATATATATATATATATATATATATATATATATATACAGGCCTCATAATAATTCACTGTATATCAATCGGCGAGAAGTTCATATTCCAGCTTAGTCTGTTCCGTTCACATGCCCTTGGGAAAAGGCATGATTCCATCTCAGCCAACTCTCTTCGCTATGCGTTAAAAGGTAGACTATTTCCCTGGCCAGTGTTCTAATAAGCCACATTCTTTGGTTTCATCAGTCGTGACCTTTGCAGATAAGACTCATTTTGGCACGTACAAAAGAACGCGTCATCTTCATTCCCTTTCTATTCATCAGCTTCGTCATTCGTGGTCTGCAGTTTGTTGATGCTTCATTTGTGGCAACATCCCTTCAGGAAGCCCAAGAACTCGTCAACCGCTTCTCTGTTGCATGCAAAGCTTTTGGCCTTACCATAAAGAAATCGAAGATAATTCACCCAAATTGTCCAAAGCAGGTTCGGAGTGTCAAAACCCCTCGACCAGTTCATCAATTACCGAACTATAAAGATTGATCGCAACTATGTGAAGTCATCTACATATTTAGGAAGATGAATGTAAGTGAATCTCTTGATGACGAAATAACAAACCGGATCCCCAAAGCTAGAAGTGCGTTTGCGAAGCTTGATCATCGGCTATAGAATCAGAGAAATATCGAATTGGAAACCAAAATACGGGTTTTTAGAGCAACCATTTGGATGACTTTGCGTGATCTGTGGCTATACTTTTTGACGATGGCATGTCCAATGCAAACTTCAACATTGTTTGAATTGAGACATTCGTGATGCAGTTACAACTTCGCTGGGCAGGTTATGTTGCAACGATGCGTGTCGACAGAACAACGAATGTCCTCATATAGAGCCAGCTTGGCGGGACAAAAAGTATTATACGGCCGTAGCTCAAGTGTAAAGACACGCTAATGAGTTTTCCATGTGCGTCATACTGACTTGGAGCGAGTTGCCTTGGATAGAAATAACTGGAGATATTTGTTCAAGAATGGAATCAGAAATTTCAAATCAGTCATATTGACGGGCTAAAAGACGAAAGGCAGCGGCGAAAATCGCTAGCAATTATTTCTTTTGCTATGTCCTCGCTGTTCTACAATGTGTGAACTTGTATACAGGTCACTAGCGGAACTGATGTGTCATATACGACACAAACATAAAAATTGAATGAGGTTACCGCTTCTTCATATACCGAAATCGAAAAGGAGAGTCCATCATATATATATATATACGAGGGTCATTCAATAAATAAGGCGAATTTTTCGGTATAAGGACTTCTAATACAGATAGAAATTTATTTATTTATTTATTTTTTTTTTTACTTCTTCTTCACATGGATTAAATTTCTTTTGCAGATTAAAAAAAAAACTTTGAGAGTTTTGGCGATTAACAAAGATGGCCGACCAAGAAGCATGCTCCAGGATTGAACAGCGGTCAGTTATCAAGTTTTTGGTTGCTGAAGGGTGCAAACCAGTTGAAATTCATAGGAGAATGTCAACTGTGAATGGTGCCACATGTTGCAGCCAAAAAATGTCTACAAGTGGGCTAAATTGTTTAAAGAAGGATGGAGCAGGGTTAAGGATGGAGCAGGGTTAAGGATGGAGCAGGGTTGTGGATGAAGACAGACCTGGGAGGCCTACAGAAGTGAGGTCTCCTCAAGTGATCGAATCAGTCAATGACCTCATTCAGTCTGACAGAAGAACTACTGTGAATTGCTAAGAAAGACATAAAGAACAAACGCAGGGGTCATCAGTCAGAAGGAGTCATCTTGCATCATGACAATGCAAGGCCTCACGCAGCAGTCCAAACGGCGCAGACCATCAACGAGATGGGCTGGGAACTGCTCCCTCATCCCCACTTACAGCCCAGACCTTGCCCCTTCAGACTTTCACCTGTTTGGTCCCTTGAAAGCGTTCACGAGAGGCACGAAGTTTAAAAGTGACGATGAAGTCAAAAGTGTTGTGAGCGACTGGCTGGGACATCAGTCCAAAGATTTTTACGCTGAGGGAATACAGATGGGAAAAGTGTGTGACAATGCTGGGAGACTACGTTAAAAAAAAAGTAAGTTTCTATCTGTATTAGAAGTCCTTACACCGAAAAATTCACCTTATTTATTGAATGACCCTCGTATATATATATATATATATATATATATATATATATATATATATATATATATATATATATATATATATGGGGGGTTTATTCTTACATTGTAAGCGTTATTTTTAGTGGATACACGTGTTTGTCTCCTCTTCATAAATAGAGATATTAATGTTAACCGGTTTGGATCAAGAAAACCTCTTGAAATTTGCCCTTTGCTTCCGAAAGATATTTGTTTATTTAGAAAATATATAAATAATATATGCATTGAAGAAAAAAAGAAGAAACGCCTAGATCAGAACAACGAAGATAGCTATTCTAGTTCAATTTGTTTAATATATTATTCCTTACCAAGGTTGATTATGGGTGTAACAGCTTTTTTCACTCGGATGCTTTCATGTTTTCTGAGTCATCCCCATTTCTTTAATAAATAAATTAGATATTATTGAATGCATTTTCAGTTGCTAGACAATATTGAATGCATTATCAGTTGCTAAGAAAATTAGTTCTTTGTATCGTGTGAGGCAGTTTTTCTCTCCAGAATCTATTCTACATATCAATAACTCTACCCTGCATCCATGCTTAGAATATTGCTGCCATATATGGTCCGCTATTTATTTAAAGCTCCTTGATAAAATCCAGTGAAGAATTAACAATATTATTGGTCCTCATCTGGCACCTCGGCTTCAATCACTTTCCCACCGCCGTAAAGTTTCCCCCTCGTGTTTTTTCTATAAATACTTTCGTGATAATTGTTCGAGGACCTCTTCGCTGTGGTACCTAGACTTTATGAATTTAAGCGCAGTACTAAACTGGGGTCGGGATCTCATCAATTTACAGATGAGTTGGCTATATGTTACCGTAAGGTCTATGCTAATAGTTTCTTTTGTCGCATTTCTCGCTTGTGGAACATCCTTCCGGCTCCATGCTTTCCAGCCAACTTTAATCGTCAAAAAATTAAATCCAATGTTAATCGCTATCTACTGTCCTCCTGATTACTCTTTTTGTTCTCGTTCAATAGAAATGTTTCTGTTTCTAATTCTTTCGCAATCAGTAACTCCTTGCGTCTTAGTGGCTTTGTTTGGGGTTAACTCGATTAAAAAGAAATAACAATGACAACAGATTTCATTGCGATACGCAGCTATCGCACAGAGCAATAAAAGAGTTAAGTATTCATACCTTTTCCTAGGTTAACAGTGTGAAATGAGTAGAATATCAAAAAAACAAAACAAAAAAAAAAACAAACAAAAAAACAAAAAACAAAAAAAAATGGAAAATGCAGTTTTAATATTTCCGGTAAAACAAAATTTTCTGATATTTCTTTTTTATTTTTACGGTATTGATGGAAAGTCGTATAAAGTATTTGGTAAAAATATGATAAAATCTTTTCTTCCAAATAAGAAAATAACGTACTATACTAAAGTGTATATACTTTGGGATCGAACTCCAGTCCGTTTCACCTAACACATTAATATGGCTACTGTTATATCATTAAGAATTTATTTATATATCCGATATTTTCGCTAACGACAGATTGCGGACCAATATGTGATAGATCACTCCAAAAACGCTTGGTTATAAATGTCCGTATTAATAAATTCTGGTCGTATGCAACGCACGAGCCCGAGGCTTTTGGAGTCATACTCTGATTGTGGATGTTCCATTAGTCAGATGCTGATGATCCAGTATGGCGAAGTTTTCTGACATTGTCTAGAAATCTTTAGTTTCATGTGTTCATATTAGTTTCATTAGCACGTTCTTCCGTGTTGACTGAGAAAAAAATTGTAAGAGTTGGATTAGATTTGTACGCAAGGAGGTTTAATGAAACTGTTCTTTCTTTATAATGTGGGTTTCTTGTGCCAGACGGCAAACTGAAATTTATACCCTCACGATATTGTTTCATGGCGATGATTTTACTTCTCCTAAGTAGATTCCGAATTCAAACCACCTGCTGCCTTGTAGGTCCTGCCTCTAGGCAAAGGCTAGAAGAAGCTAACTTCGAAAACAAATCCACCTCGCATGAAAGGAATTGCATCCACCCCTACTTCGAGCTGAGACAGAAAATAATGGATCCCTCGGGCTTAGTACAATGTTTAGAACAAACAAAAGAGTATGGGGCCAGTGTTTTCTCTGATTTCGAATCATTCACCCATGGGTGTATCACCCACAGCACTTTAGAAAAGGATATATATATAGTACAATATAGTTAAATCAGCACATTTAAAATCGGTGTTATATATAATGGAGCAACCAATACTCAACAATATTCATTACGATTATAGCATGAGCATATTAGAGTTTATAGAACATTTAATGCCTATTTACGTTTCAGTAAATATGCATTAAATGTTCTATAAACTCTAATATGCTCATGCTATAATCGTAATAAATATTGTTGAGTATTGGTTGGTTGATTTTGATAGAGTGGGCCTCAATAATAAGACGTATTTGCGTATTATTTTTGTGGTGTAGTATATTAGTGTTGTCAGCAATCATTTTACACCATATATATATTAAACCATATTGCATCTCGAATTGGTGTAATGGTTAGTAAGCTTGTCTCGCTAGAACAATTACGACTGAGTAGTGAGTTCGATCCTCACTGGGTGCCGCTAGTTTCGGCCTTGTGCCACATCTAATCTACGCTTGGAAAATCGTTGGACACCTGGTGTAATGGTTAGCAAGCTTGTCTCGCTAGAACAATTACGGCTGAGTAGTGAGTTCAAACCTCACTTGGTGCCCTTAGTTTCGGCCTTGTGCCACATCCAAGCTACGCTTGGAAAATCACTATATATATTAAACCATATAGCATCTCGAATTGGTGTAATGGTTAGTAAGCTTGTCTGGCTAGAACAATTACGACTGAGTAGTGAGTTCGATCCACTTTCGGCCTTATATATATATATTAAATCACCTTTGACTTCATATTTTTGAAAGAATATTTTTTCTTTCAAAAATTTTGAAACTATTAGGTTGGTGCAAAAATAATGACGTAATAATGTCGTTTTTTGACGTTAAAAAGAAGTAAAAAAACGACATTATTACGTCATTATTTTTGCACCAACCTAATATCAGCGTCTCTCATTTTGTTGGAGCAAGAGTGTAGGAGCAAGAAATCTGTAAATTCAAAGCACCTGTTACCTTGTAGATCCTGCCTCTTTAGGAAAAGTATAGAAGAACGTAACTTAAAAAAACAAATACACTTTGCATGTGGTTTCGAAGAAAGTAACTGCTCGCCTATTTCGTGCCGCGACAGAAAATAATTGATTTTTTGGGGCTTAGTACAAGCCTGGGACACGTCACGCAGTCGTTGTACTCTCTGATTTTGAACTATTCGCCCGTGGGTATGTCCACTACGGTATTTTAGACAACAAGTATTATATTGCTGAGAATTAAATTTTGGTTTACTGTGATAAAATCTCCTGTCTCGGTACCAAGTTTTATGAACTTGTCTGTGTAAGCCGAAGCCTTTCATCCAATACCGAAAGGAAAAAAACAAAAAACAGTGGGTATTTTTTTACAAACAGCTCTTTATATCTGCAATAAAATGACAGCATTGTTATTAAGAGTGTACACGGTAATAATTAAAAGATAATTTCTTCTTATTTTTCATTTTGAAAATCTTTGCAGCTATAATTTCTTTTTACGTCACATATTCTCACGTTATTTTTTTCTTAATTGACAGGATAGTTGCGTCAGATTTCGTTAGAGATATTTATTTATTTCGAATTTTTTTTTTTTTTTTTTTGCAAGATGACACCCTCTGCATCATTTCAATTGACTGAAAGTTGAATGCTAAAGCTGGTACTTGTTATGGATTAATTATTGCTTTCTATTATCAAAGAAAAGTCTCCTCCGTTTGGACATTTAGCAGCAAGTGTTATTAAACGCCTCTTTCGTTTAAAGATTTTTTATAAGAACAAAATGCAATATCTTAATCCATTTAATTACGGCAGTTTTAAAGTGACAGGAGAAGACGTCAGCTACGTATTCTCACTGTCAGAAAGGTTTTCCAACAAGACAAATAATCTGAAGACAGTGTTGACGTCCGTCGGAAGCGATTAGCGCCAATTACACGCTTTTGTCGATATTCACTAAAAGGGTGTTTGATGTGAAGAAAAGATGCGAAAACTAAATGATATATAGTTCTTCGGCTGTTTATACAAAGCTACTTTCTGCGTCATTTTAGCTTTCCACCTAGAAACTGGCAGATGTATACCAAAACATTTAATTGACTTATTGCCATAAAGTAAAAAAAAAAAAAAATCAGTAACTGAATCTTTGTAAACCGTACCCTGTTTGTTTGTTTAACGGTATATCAATTCCTCATGGGTCATTTAATTTAATTTTCTTGGGAGCTTAGAAGAAATAAAAATAAGATATTATTCTGCTTTCACAATTGAATACCTGGTAGATGATACTCGGTTTTTGTGTATATTAATTTTAATTTTATTGAGAGCTTACAAGTAATAAAAATATGATATATTTTATTCTGTTTTCACAGTTGAATACATGGCAAATGATTCTCAGATTTTTGCATATATATGTTTGTGTGTATATGATTATTAGAGGCAATGATGTGTTGTATGTTTTTTATATTATGAAATCGTAGGATATTATATGGATTAATATCCTGAAAGAATTCTTTCGTGTTGGTTGTGTGATTGATTTTGTTTAGCGGCATATCAATCTCTATGGGTGATTTAATGACGAAATCCCGTGTTCCAAGAAATAGGACCCTTCCAAAACAAAAAATAATATATGGAATTGGAGAGAAAGCAATGATGACACCAACCCTGAATCTATCATAAACATTCAGGGTGTGGACTTAGTAAATACCAAACACTTCAAATAATTTGGTGTATGGATCACTTATAATAAATTTAGTATAAGAAATAAGGAGAAAGAATAGACAATAGGCTGTGCCAGAGTTTCGTCCAACACCGCAAATTGCCACAAACATTCATCTGGAAATTCGTGTCATGTTCTAAAATAGCTCAGTCAGATCGAAAATTTCATATAGAAGCCATATATAGCACCAAACTCTTTAAGAAATAAATATATAAACTCTCAGATGTATTCGTCCGGTTTCTGAGATCAATTGTCAAAAATAGCTTTGGCTAATTTAAACCTGTAGGTCTTGTTTAAGACCACACTCTTTACAACGTCGTAGACTGGCGCTACAGAATCACAAAAAAAGAACTGTACCAAATAACAGAAACCGCAGCACTTGGGGACTTTCAACACCTAAAATGGATATCACATGTAAATCGAATAAAAAATAATGGCATAAGATCTTGAGGTTCCATCCTATTTCATATAAAAGGTTTCGAAGGACACCCCCATCAATACTTGAAAGAGAGATAACAGCTACCGGACCGGAGAAACTTTCCTGAAAATTTCTTTTAAGAGAAATAGTCTATAAATTTCAACCGGCAGTAATATTTACTGCTCGGATAGATATTATCATTACCATCTATCTACCGATATATCTATCTAATGTCCATTTCTCTATCAGATTCTCCACATTATCTCTTTGTTTTTATTATCTATTTATCGAGCTATATATTCTTCAATTTTCATTATTAGTCTATCTTTCTAATGATTTCCATTATCTCATACTTTCTGTTACTTATTTACCCGTTTGTTTATCTCTTAGTGTATAGAATAGGTATATAATTCGGGACGTATGTATTCTACTTATGTTTACATATGTGTTTTGGACTTTTACGCTATTCCTTATGGCGAAACGTGATGCAGGATCTGTTTTTAGTGTGCAGAAGCAGCAGACATATCCAGTGCAACATGCGAATAGTGATTTTCTAAGCACAGATTAGATGTGGCACAAGGCAGAAAGTATGGAGTACACAGTGAGGAGCCATATGCGAATACATGTTGCACAATAGTGTGAACCATCACAACATTTACTCGTTTTCATCGTGCATATCCGCATCTATCTATCTATCTATCTATCTATCTATCTATCTATCTATCTATCTATCTATCTCAGTGTATTACTTATTTATCTATCTCTGTGTATTCCTTATCTATCTATCTATCTGTCTATCTATCTATCTATTTCAGTGTATTACTTATCTATCTATCTCTGTGTATTCTTTATCTATCTATCTATCTATCTATCTATCTATCTATCTATCTATCTATTACTTATCTATCTATCTTTGTGTATTCCTTATCTATCTATCTATCTATCTATCTAACTATCTATCTATCTCAGTGTATTACTTATCTATCTATCTATCTATTACTTATCTATCTATCTTTGTGTATTCCTTATCTGTCTATCTATCTCAGTGTATTACTTATCTGTCTATCTATCTCTGTGTATTCCATATCTATCTATCTATCTATCTATCTATCTATCTATCTATCTATTCATCTATCTATCTATCTATCTATGTAAGTCTTCAGAAATATCGAAACTGTCGGCTATGTTGAGATGCTTTCTTATATCGATGGTTAAAAAGCGAGTGAGGCATGTGTATATTGTTTAAGATCACAATTCTTCGCGCCTCAAGAGCTAGTGCTATGGAATCACAAACAAAGAACTGTAAGAAAATAAGAGAAACCACATCACTTTAGGACTTTCAACAACGACAGCAATTAAAATGGTTAGCACATGCAACTCGAAGAGAAAGCACTGACATAATCAAGGTGCTGACATTCCACACTACTTCAAACAAAACGTTCGAAAGGAAACCCCCACTAATACTGAAAATATCAATAACTTCTACTGGACATGGGAAAAAGAATTTTCTCGAAAAATTGTTTTAAAAGATCTTATAAATTTTTACCGACAGTACAACTCTCTGCTAGGACATTGAATGTCCAATGTTTCCTTGTAAGTAAACGGATAATGTTATCATTACCAGTAACCTAAGGAGACAATTTAACACTGACAGAACGTATTGAAGGAAGGAAGGGTTGAGGGAAATAATAGGTTTGAATAGTTAGCAAGACAATGACATGGAGGATGTTAGTCAAAAATTACTTACAGCTACAGGCGACGCAAAGTTGTGGAGAGACATGATCCTGAACGTTCTCGGAGCGCAAGTGATGATGAAACGCTCTCTACTTGAACAACTGACGAGTAGCAGTCGTCCTGTTCTGCATTTACTTTACTGCCTTCGAAGAGGGAAGAATTTGAGCTTAGTGAAACATCTTTTATTTGCCGAGTCCATTCGGGACTGGCTATCCCTACAACTCCAAAGAGTAGGAGTTCAATACCTATTTAAGGCAGTGGAGAAATTGAAGAGCGCAAATTAACAGGGGATAACTGATAACTGACATCCATTAGACATGGCACGTGGAACTAGAACGGTCTACCCCAGCGAGCGAAATAAGAGGTTCAGTTCGACATTCCAGTCACCTGAAGAAGACCGGAGCGTACAACGGCCGAAACGTTGTGATAAATATGGCAACAAAGATGGAGACAATAGTCCTAATAGTGTAAATAGTGTACATAATAACTCATCTCAGAAATATAGACAGATAGTGTAAATCTGGTTTTTCAAAAATGGACAAGGAAACCATAAAGAACACAAAATATGAAAATATTGGATTATCATTAGTAATTTCTGCTTTTGAGAATCAATTTTAATGAAGAATTTATCAATGTAACAAACTGTTTATTTCTTTCGTAAAATACAGTGTTGGAAATAAGTAGAAAACACTCCATGAAATTATTAATAATTTTTTTTTATTACTGTACAAATTTCGCTGCAATACGATAGTATACATATTCGATTTTAGAACAACTTTCTACCAAAAAAAGTTATTAAGAAAAATACGTTTTCGAGGGTGGAAATAATTATAAGACAGTTTTGAAAATTTGTATTCAACAGCAAAATTGTACAAAATTCAATATATACATTTATTCCCTTTCAAGTGTATTAGGTTGGTGCAAAAATAATGACGTTTTTTGACGTATTTTTTAACGTCAAAAAACGTCATTATTTTTGCACCAACCTAATAATACTTCAACACACCTGTTTTGCATTGAATCAATAAGTCTTTTTAGTGCTGCGCATACACTTATGCTTCCTTTTGTATTCTGAGGTAAACCAGATATGCAAATTATCAAAACTGTCTTATAATTATTTACACTCTCGAAAGGTTTGTTAATAACTTTTTTTTTTTTTTTTGGTGGAAAGTTGTTATACAATCAAATATGTATCCTAATACCCATCAGATCTACGTACCACATACAAATTTTCAGAGGAATTTGTGCAGTAATAACAACATTATTAACAATTTCATGGGACGTCTTATACTTATTTCCAACACTGTATATATATTAGATGCTTTAGTACACATCATCAGTGATGTTTCTAGCCAAGGTTCATTAGGGGTCTCGGGTCTTTCAACATCATAGCTCCTCTACACTGTGACCCAGCCGATACTGATCGGGTATCGACTTGAGTACCTTCCGTCAGCTACAGTTTTTTTTTCCATCTTTATAACTACACACTGCGACTCCACTTAGCAATTTATAGTCCACTCCCAGATAACTTCCGGTTCACCAACAATGTGCACTCTTCCATAAAAAAGGAAGGAAACGCACACACAATTTCTATCTTGTCAGAAACATGGGGGCGTGATCGGCTTGACGTGAACGACTTATTTCCCTCACTGAGACATAGATACATATATGTACATATGTGAAAACACGCTCAAGAATCACGTTCCATTTCCGTTCATGTTAATCCTTCCTTAAATATATTGTGAAATAGTAGTTTATCAAACGATTACTTATTCGAGAACGGGCACGTGTCGGAGACCATGGGACGAGGGCACGTGTCGGAGACCATGGGACGCGGGCACGTGTCGGAGACCATGGGACGAGGGCACGTGTCGGAGACCATGGGACGAGGGCACGTGCCGGAGACCATGGGATGAGGGCACGTGCCGGAGACCCATGGGACGCGGGCACGAATCTCACCGAGAACAATTCGTCAGGAAGGAGTCTCCCTGATTTTATCGAACTGGAGGTGTCTATTCCAGCGTCCGCACCTTTGGAAATTGGCTGAAAACCATACCACGGGATGTGAGTGAAATCGAGTAGACGGAATCCTTGGTGTCGCTCGATAGCTGTGCTAGCACGAAGTAAAAAGTCATCGTTGCTGAGGGTTTGAATGTGCTGGTCTTGTTCAAATTGTTGATCACGCTAGATAACACGCTCTTTTCTAGAAACCGTAACTAAAGTCTGCTCAGCATAGTTGCAGTATAAACCAGAGATGCGCTCTGTGGATGTTGAACAAACATAAAAAATGCGCCTGAGAAAATGTTTGCAAAAGGGATTGACTAGCCGCACTTATAGTCGGGTATCCTCGAATACGAGTGGCCAGCTATACATTTTAGATAATTGTATTATTTCTCCTCTGACTTCGTCATTTTGGCCTTTGATGTCAGATACAGGAATAAAAAAAGAAAGTCGTTTTTGATTAGCTAAAACTATCGGGGGAATAGTGGATGTAAAATGAATTGTAGGAGTTAAAACGTACATATCGAACAATATGGACTTGTTATAATCGTGTCTGGAAACTTGATCTCCAGTAAGAATGATAGAGCGACCCCACTTGTTAGTCAGAAAAATGTGTCCGTCGACATGTTGAATAAAATATTTAAATTAAAATTCCTTTGATGAAGTTCTCTTTTGCCTGGGAGAAGACGAGAGAATAAAGAGAGGAAGACATCTTTATTATAGAATAGACCCAGTCAACCAAGACCGCCCTAAAAAGAGGGGCAGTATGTAACAATACCATAACAGGGGTTGTACAAAGGTTTACATAAAGCCAAGTAAATGTCATTGAATTGGCAAGGATAAATTTCCGTAACTGATCCTAAAATCTGATCCCAAAGGTGAACGAGAGATAATGTTGTGGGCTTTGTGTGATCGCCGCTTTATTATTTAGTTACAGTTCTTAAAAGGCAATGAAATATTAAATGCACAATTGTGTGTCCTACAGCTATAACATGTTCAACAATTTTGGTCCAGAAGTTTCATTTGCTTGTCAACAGGAAAAATGTTCTTCTGCAAGGTTGTATACGGCAAGAACAACGCCCAATAATATTTGTCGTTTGAAGTATGTTCTACCCCTCATGCGCCATATGCGCATGACCTTACGCCAAACGATTATTAGCTTTTTCGATCGCAGTTAAAACACTTTGAGAGCGGGAATCTTTTATTAAGAAAACCAGATTCAAGGGGTCGTCCGAAACCTTTTCATCAGAAAAGCCTGCAGAATTTTAGTCAACAGTTCATTGCAAATAATGGTGAATATATACTTGGATAAAATGTAGTTCTACTTTATATTTTGAAGAAAAATGTTGAAAATAAAAATCGAAATTATTCAACCAAATTAGAACTCAAGATAATATATATATATATATATATATATATATATATATATGCATGTTTCATTAAAAACGACAGGCAAGGCACTACGGTTAAGCTTTTTATTTAATTTTTCTTGTGTCCGAACAAGAGCTTTCTTTTCTTGCGTTACACCTATCTAATCACAGCTCTATTAGAACCCAGTTAAACACACACACACACACACACAAATTTACCAGACTACATTAGGAACATACTAGCAGAAAACACAAATATATTAACTGCATCCACATGCAAAAAAAAAATGACTAAAAATAATGGAAGCTTTAATAATAAAAAATAAAAAGCCAACTCTTAACAATATTAACTACGAACAAAGCCACAATGTGCTAACCGTATTCGGAAATTAAAAACATCCCTACCACACGCTAAGACATACACACAACGCACACATTCAATTAAGCTGAAAAATCAAATCATCCTTGATAATGGCTAAAGGTATAGCCGAAAGCGCTCGGAAATATAAAACATTTGGACAGTTCTTACACACCCTTTGTCCAGAAAAGAAAGCTCTTGTTCGAAAACAAGAAAAATTAAATAAAAGCTTAACCGTAGTACCTTGTCTGTCGCTTTTAATGAAACATGCATGAAGGGAGGATTGCTGCCATAATATACAACTATATATATATATATATATATATATATATATATATATATAATTATTTATTTAAAAAAGTTTATAACAAAAATATGTTCTAAAATCACTACAAAAATAGCCATTTTGTTTCAACACCCCCGGTGTCTTATCAAGTGATGATGTTGAATGTAAAATAAATGTTTTTTATTGTAAAATAAATGGTTTTAAAATTAATTAATATTTTTGGTTATTGGAATTCATTCCGTATACAACAATCATATACTTGTATATATATATAAATATATATATATATAAATATATATATATATATATATATACATATATATATATATATATATATATATAAAGTGTTAGAATTATAAATTTCCCACGTGTATTTGCGATTAAGTGAGGTACGAACCAAGGTAGAATTGAAACACGGTTCTTCGATTAACAATTCCGTGACATTATCATTTCACCATTCACACATGATACTACATGTTGTTGCCAAGTGATCACCCATCAATGTACCAGGTTCGACGTTGCTTAACTTCGGTGATCGTAAACGAACTGTTTTTACCACATGATGTGGAGAAGAAGAAGAAAGTTAAATTCAAATTGTTGAAATTCATTAATACACAAGAACAAAACAAAAATCTATAGAATTTTCAAAGAATAAATGGAAAAGAATCAAGAAGGAATTGTCTCAGTTCTGTCTTTTAGAAAATCCCCCTGGCGTTTACTGACATTTGACTTCCAAGTTGATATTTTGTCTAGACGCTCTAGGAATCGATGTGTAAATAAGATGATTTTATTTTCGATCTTACAGATTAATAATCGACATCCAGTCTGGCCGGATTTATTTTACTTTTTTTCTTTTGGTTTCATATAGAAATAATATCGAACTACTGGAATAAAAATAAGCGAATTTCTTTAAAATAATTGCCATCATCGAAATATGTGGGTTGATAGATTGAACCCAGCCTCTGCAATATCAATCCTAGGACATTTTAATTGTAGTATAAGGTTGATTAAAATTCTCATCACCTATGCTAAAAATATACAAGTCATTATCACAATCACCATAGTTAGGATTTTGTCGAACCCAAAGGAAGAAACTTTCCATAACACATCAAAGGTATATCAATGACAGTATAATTTGACTAAGAAGAGATGTTATATTAGCTTCGCCTGACCAGCTGGTTGGCAAGCATCGTTAAACTGAATATACTACCTCACTACATTTCAGCAGGCTGGTATGTTACGTGTAAGTCATCAAGTTTTGCAAAGAGAATTACCCCACGGGACAATAGCCTAGTGGAGCGGTTCTTAAAATATGGGTCGCGATCCCAAATGCTGGGGTCGCGAAAATTGAATTCACATTTGATTAACTAAATTAAATTCAACACTTGAATTGGCTGATGTCAATCAATGATTCAAACTTGGAACTTGAATTTACAAACAATCTTTGACTGGATTCTGGATCGGAGCTAAAGCTGAATTTTCCACAATTACTGATTTGGCGCTACATGTTCTCTTGTAATATAGCACCGCATGCCTATGGGAAAGGACTTTTGTAAAAACCAAATATCGTTCAACGCCGAAAAGCCTAAGTGAGTGGCTGCTGGAAGAGCCTATGTCTGGAAACAGGACTGTACACATACCACATAAGCAATAGAACCCAGTCATGGCTGTCAGGCAATTTCTGCAACCACATCAACACTTACAACTGGCATACCGACTCCCCAGACTGCAAACCCCTATATTATTATGTGTGGGGCGCACTTGAGCTAGAGAACAACAAAAATCTTTGTAAGACCAACAATGAACTGAATGCAAGGATTATGGCAGCATTCACCAAAGTAAACACAAAGACCGCCCAGCAGAGATGCAGAAGATTCCGAGGTCGTCTGGAGGCTGTGATTGATTCAAATCGTGATTTTATTGAATAAGATATTACTCTTTTGTATTTCGAGATATTTTGTGTAATTTTGGAAATTATATCTGTTAAAATGAGATGTCAATATTATTTTATTTTTTTGCGAAATTTAGACAACAATTTATCCATCGCATTATATATATATATATATATATATATATATATATATATATATATATATATATATATATATATATATATATATATCGGGATTAACAGCAATATTGTTCAATTGTTAGTTTAAATTTTGAAACGTTGTATCTTAGAAATGATTAAAGATATCATACTGGAATTCTCTGAATTGCACTCTATTTACAATAAAAATGCATTTAGCTCTAAATTGAGAAGTTTTGTTGTTTTGACCTCCTGATCCAGTTTTACTCTCTACTGTTCCCAATTTTTAAAACGTATTCACCGTTCTCTTGATGGTTCTTGAATGGACTTTGGAAATGGAAACCAGAGTATAAATATTGGTACCACTAGTGAAGGCCTGAGTGATCGCTTTCGTCTTACCATTGCTCAGTTGGGAAGACACGATTTTAACTTGTTCTCTTTCTAGCTTAATTACTGAAAGTGTTTTCAGTGATTCTTACGTCAAATGGTATGAAGGTGGTTAAACGTCTTATCTGAAAACCTGGATAAAAGAAATTAATGGTGTTTTAAATATTAAACCTTTTGTTGGATGGACAATTCTCCCATGCTGTTACACGATTTGGCCAATTTGTCTGTTACGCCCGGTATATATATATATATATATATATATATAATTATTTATTTTTAAAGAAAAAAAAAAAATTATAACATAAATATGTTATAAAATCACTACAAAAATAGCCATTTTGTTTCAACACCCTCGGTGTCTTATCAAGTGATGACGTTGAATGTAATTCATTCCATATACACCAATCATATACTTGGGTATATATATATATATATATATATATATATATATATATATATATATATATATATATATATATATATCATGAATAAATTATAAGAAACACTACGTCGAATAACAATTCTTGCATTTAAAGCTTTAATAAATAGTTTTAAAAAATTACATACCTGTGTTCCTCCTCACTGGAATATAATTGGCTGGTGTCCGTCATAAATACAGACGGACCTGTAGGAGAGTCAAAGAGCCTTAGTCTGAGAGCTAAGTCTATAACGACGCCCATTGGACTATGCCATTGATCTACACTGCTTACCTGCGACGACGATGCGTACCAGTCGATTACTGCTACCGTATTCTACTTGGTTATAGTAGCCAAAACCACTTCGCTACTTCGTTCAAATATATTCCTTTCCGGGACATATCACATTTATTCATCAAAATATATTTCATCATATTCTCTTCTCTGTTGCTATTGTTATGTCAGAAAATCAATTCCACGCTTATAACATTTGGCTGGTTTAGAGGTGAAAAAACTACCTGTACCTGTTTTCAGCCTCAACCATCTTTGTTTTTTTTTTCTTACTTCCTTCCACGCTGGAAATGAGCCATTGTTCGGAAAAGGTGGTAATCCGATGGTTCAGGGTTTGGACATGTTGAGACAGCACTTACAGCCCTCAAGTTGGTGCTTGGCCGTATTGTCCATATGTCCTGAATTAATGTCTTGACGTAGAAGCGCGCGTCTCTGCTGGATTAATGCGCGTTTGCTTTCAACCTACCATATACCTGCAGCAGTAGTTAATCATAAAAATCGGTGTTCACAGCCTGACTATCTGGGACAAGCCCAAAATGCGAAACGCCTCGAATTTCCTCTAAACACTTAACATGAACTTCAATTCAAACCGCCCTTAATTAACTACAAGTTCTGAAACATGTTAATCCTGGGCATGACGATAAACTACATCCGGCAGCAAGGTCTTTGATCGGGTGACTTGAAGTTTTCAGGAGCGTGGAGCCACCTCTTAATTGCTGTTGCACACAGGTCCACCCTGACGCGGGATGGTACCACCTGTTAGGGTCCTATGCATGGGCAAATACTGAACCTCCAAACCCTATGAAAATATAGTTTTTTTTTATAGCACATATACCAGCAATACATTTGCATATAAAAAATACATTTTCATATAAAAATTACATATATTAGGTTGGTGCAAAAATAATGACGAAATAATGTCGTTTTTTGACGTTAAAAATACGTCAAAAAACGACATTATTACGTCATTATTTTTGCAAAAACCTAATAGCAGAATTAACAAAAATAGATTTTTAAAGCAGAATTACTAACAATAGATTTTATAGCAAAATAACCAATAATATATTTTTGAACCAGAATTACTACTAATAAATTTTATAGTACAATAACCAAAATATATTTTTAAAAAACAATTACTAACAATAAACTTTATAGTAAAATAACCAACAATACATTTTTAAAGCGGAATTACTAACAATACATTTCATAGCAAAACAACGAACAATACATTTTTCTGTTGTTGAAGCCATAAAACTATGTTCAAATTATTTAGATTTTGGCATTAAATAATCCATATTTGTGCATATGCCGCTAAACAGAGTCAACCAGCCAACATGAAATAAGTATTTCAGGATATTAATCCATATAATAACCTACAATCCTTAATCCTTAATATCCTACAATTTGTTAGAGAAATCAAACTGTATTCCAAAATATAACTTCGACAAACCTACAAATTGAAACACACACATCAACGCTATTTACATTATTCGGACTATTTTCCTCATTGTTGTTGCTCTATTTATTACAGAGTTTCGGTCATTGTAAGCTTCGGTTTTCTTCAGGTGGTTGGAATTTAGAACTGAAGAAGGCCGGAACGTACAACGACCGAAACGTTGTAATAAATATAGCGACAAAAATGAGGACAATACTCCGAATAATGTAAATAGTGTACATAATACCTCATCTCAGAAATATATCAATTTGAATAAGGCCAGCACCCTCAAGCCCTAAGCTACGATGTCTTGTGACTTCGTGCTAGCAAGAATTCCGTCTACCCAATTTCAATCGTATGGTTTGCGTCAACCCTTAGTATTGTTTTAAGGCACTTTCCAAAAATTCCGCACTCTGGGATTCCTGACAAATCGACCATGGTGAGATTCGAACTCGGGTCTCATGGTCAGAATGCGAATGTTCTAACCACTCGGCTAAGTGCCCATCATTGAGCATAAAAATGAATATATAACTGAATCCGATGTAATTATACTTTATTTTTCAAAGAATAAAGTTAATAAAGAAAAGCGGGAAAAGTTTATGACTCAACTAACTAGCTTGACAAGTAGGATCAATTAACCAATTCAACAAAGAATGATATCAACTCTGAACAATTCTGGCGCTGATAATGCGTCCTTCCAAAATTTTTGGTGTTTTTACTTTTCAGCAGTGACTTCAGTTCTTACTCTGCTCGTGGCCTTATGCCAGACTAAGCTAAGTTCAATAGAAATTTGTTCGAAAAATCGAGCAATTTAAAATTTAATTTTTTTTTTATTGCGTAATAGTTTTAATTATTTGTTTTATTCGTTGTTAGGAATTGAGTAGCTGCTTCATGCCATATTGTGTATCGAGCGACCATCCAATTATTTAAGGAAAAAAACTTTTATCATATTTTATTTTTGTGTATGAAGTGCACTTTTCCTAAATACTTCTTGGAACTAAATGCTGCTGAAACAGGGAACCATAATAGCTGGCAACAAGCGAGCAAGGCGGTGTGCTTAACAAATATATACACACCAGGAAATATATAGAACTATGAGAAACTGTTGACACTGACTAGACACAAAGCATGAGAATAATGGCGAGTAATGTGTCAGACATATTCTATTTCGGCTAAATGAAACAACACGATTCCAAAAGCTGTTTGTAGACATATAGAGCGTTCACTATTTACATTATTCGGACTATTGTCCTCATCTTTGTCGCCATATTTATTACAACGTTCCGGCCGTTGTACGCTCCGGCCGTTGTACGCTCCGGCCTTCTTCAGGTGGTTGGAATGTTTAAGTTAACCCTTCATTTCGCTCACTGGGGTAGACTGTTCTATTTCCACGTGCCTTTATCTCCTGTGTCCTCAAAGACACATGGCATAGTGGATAAAGGCGTTAGTTAGATCCAATGACAGGACCCAAAGAGTGTGAGTTCAAGACCCAATTAAGGCAGTGGACAACTTGGAGACGGGAATTAATAGGAGATAACTGATAACTGACATACATTATACATGGCACGTGTAACCTGAACAGTCTACACCAGTGAGCGAAATAAAGGGTTCCATTCGACATTCCAAACACTAGAAGTAGGCCGGAGCGTACAACAGCCGAAACGCAGTGATAAATATGGCGACAAAGATGAGGACAATAGTCAGAATAATGTAAATAGTGTACATAATACCTCATCTCAGAAATATTGACAAATACCTATCAACGCCTCTTGTAATTATGACCAGAGTATATGCGCAAAAGCCGAGAATCATCTACCATGTATTCTGTTGTGAAAGTAGAATAACATATGTTTATTACATGAAAGCTCCCAAGGAAATTAAATGTCGGCATTAAATGACCCATAAGCAATGTTTATACTGTTAAACAAATCAGTTTAAAGCATGGTTGGATGGTTCCATTTCTCAACTCCAGTTACAAATCGATGCCAAAGCGGACATCTTGAGCATTTTCCAGGATGTGTTCACCCGTCATTGTGCCTTGGTCATTGGTTAATGTGTCCATTGATCGGGCATCGAAGGATCATGTTCTGAGAACAATGGAGGAATGTTTGTGCGTTGCTGCTGTTGAAACATCTCAAGCAAGGCCACATCTTCCGCAACAGAAATCCCTGACCTTTTTTGACTTCGAGTCTGGTTTTACCTCCCTTGAAACGTTCGTTGACATTTTCTGGGTGTTCAACACTATTAATTTGTTACGCAAAATGGCTTTAATTGATATTGTTCATCCCTCATTATCGAAGCAGTAAAATAAAGAATTAACTTTTATATGTTATACATGAAAATAAAGAATAAACTATTTAGCAACCATAGAAAAACAATTGTATCGAGTTAATGATATAACATAGAGTTACAAAATATCATCAATAAAAATTCGAGAAAAGTTTTAACTTAATCTGGTAATATCAATTTAAAACTCACAAATCAGCTAAGTTATGTCACTTTCGATTCCTTAGGCTGTTTGTGAAGAAATCGAAAAATCTCCCGTTCCATATATTGATCAATTACACTTAGTTTTAAATCCTTTTTAGGTATTATAATTTATTGATGTCACATTGCTGTGGGGTTTATATTAGATTAAGATGAGTACTTTTGTTGGTTGATATAGTAAATCTTACACGCATATTCATATATATATATATATATATATATATATATATATATATATATATATATATATATATATATATATAGATACACACACACGCATATATATATATATATATATATATATATATGTAAGGGAGATATTATTGTTCTAACGAGAGAAAAGTGTATATTTTAACGAGAGAAAAGCGGAGAGAAAAAATGAAAGCGTTTTTTTATTATAATATGGATTTTCATATACTTTATTCTATATCTTTTGCTACACGGGTTTCGGTTTTTGTGACATTTCATCAGGCGAAGAATGGCTATTTCTACATATTATTTAAAAGAATTAATTTTTACTTCCTATGTTGAATGTTTTGATCATTTTTTTTTGTGTGTTGTAGTAGTGATGTGAAACCATTTTGGGCTGGGCCAAAAATGTTCCTTTGTTAAAGGGGTAATAAAACAATTAAATCTGGTCATAGAAAGGGAAAGGTAAGAGAGTGTCTTCGTTCTTATATTTTTATGTCCGCGTGTACCTTTTCAGTCCTTTCTCTATTATTTATGTATATTGTGTGTGTTTGCCAGTATATATATATATATATATATATATATATATATATATATATATATAATTATTTATACATTAGAGACCGCTCATTATCAGAGATAGAGCTAACATATTTAGTTGGATTGATGTGAGTTTGTGACCCTGGGTTTCACGCTTTTGCGATCGCAAAAGCGTGAAACCCAGGGTCACAAACTCACATCAATCCAACCAAATATATATATATATATATATATATATATATATATATATATATATATATATATATGTATATATGTATGTATGTATGTATTAGGTTTTAAAAGTGGTGGATCACATTGTTTTAATGAACCTTTTTCGCTCAACCTTTTTCAAAGTTGAAACAACAATAATCAAGACGCTGAAACTGAAAAGGTCAACACTTGTTGGAGGGAGGGGTCTTTAAACTAAAGAAACCACGACTAAAATGAATGTATTAGTAAAAGCAACAAATCTCTGTAAATAAGGTTCCACTGAGTTTAAAACAATTCTTTTTACTCAAGACCCAGCGATGAGACAAAGAGAACGAAGAATGTTCTCTTTGTATCGATCGATAATGAGTGATGTAAACCGCTTCTAAAAATCTAAATTGTCTAACCGACCGAGCCCTCTGCAGAACCTAGCATGTTCCGTGAAAAAGATACGAAAACCGGGTTGTTAATCAAATGAAATCAAATCGCTGACTCAAAGGCGATTGATTCAATCGATTATTGTTGCTAGCTCCACCCTGTCTCATACATAGACACGGTGGTGTAGTGGATAGCGTCTCGGATTGAAGAATCGGAGAGCCAAGTTTGAATTCCAGTCGAATCAATTTCATTCACTTACTTACCTTTAACGAAGGTATTAATCCTCCCTTTCTCCCTCCAGCTACAGGTAAATAACAGGACAGACTGGGTTCTATAGGCTCGGATGGCAACTGGTCTAGGAGAAGGACAACTCTAAATTCAAAACGTGCGGAGAGTCGTTTGGGGACCTTGTGGCACGTAGTGCACCAAGTCTTTGCATGCGGCTCTTCAAAAAGTGTGGATGATCCTGCACAAAACCTTCACCAATATAGTCAAATCATATGTGATGGTGTCTGGGCTGTTGGTCTCTAGGAACGGAGCTGCTTGACCCGCATACGACGGGAGAGTCCACTATATATATATATATATATATATATATATATATATATATATATATATATATATATATATATATATATATAATGTACCATGTCTATCTAACAACACCTCATTACACTCTCTGTTAAATTACAAAAACTTACACTACCCATCAATTTTCATTTCATTTTTCGTTTCATCTTTTGGAAGAGCTATCTGATGATCCGGCGTCCTTTAAAATGGCTGTGGTGAAATAAATTATTATAATGGAACCTTAAAATGGTCTGTTTTTCTTTAATACACACACACACACACACACACACACACACACATATATATATATATATATATATATATATATATATATATATATATATATATATATTAGTGTATTTAGGCAGCAATCCTTTTTCATGCACATTAGATTGAATACGATGGACAAGGTGCTTTGATTTAGTTTTTTATATTTCTCATGCAATGTAATAATTTTTTTCTTTTCAGATGATAAATTATATAAAACCGTCTGAATGTTCTTTTAATCCGAGCGCTTTCGGCTATACATCTAGGCATTTTAAGGATGAAATATTTTAACTGTTAAATAAGAATAGTTTGTTGCATATATGTATTTATATTATGTTTTCATTTTTCAAAGCACGGTGAAGATATTGTATCCATGTTCATAGTTGACAATATACCTTTTTTGTTTGTAGATGATGCTATTATATTTGTGCTGTCAACAAGTATCTTGCGAATAATGAATACTTTAACAGTTAAAGTATTCAAACATTGTCGATTACCGAGAAATATACCTACAAAACCTTACACGAGATAGCAAAATGGAATGTGAATATTCTCCACCAGTGACTTGAATAAATGTCTCGGCTCAGATTTCAGAGAAGGTTAACGAGTGCAACAAAGGAAGCAATCAGTTAGTGCAACGACCAAACCGAATCATTGTGAGCATGGCAAGCACAGTGAGTATACTAGCCCAAATAAAATTGCCTATAGTAAGGAAAACTTTCTCGTCACATTGTGTAAAAAGTTTGCTTAAATTGAATTAGACGATAAGAATTCTCTCAGTGAAATCTATCAATGCACACACACACACGCACGTGCGCACACACGCACGCACACACACATACACACATATATATATATATATATATATATATATATATATATATATATATATATATATATATATACTGGCTGAATTAACAAATGAATAATATCGTCCATGTTATTGTTTTAAATGCTATTGTATTTCTTTACTTTTCCGTTCGTTTCTGCTCTTTTCGCCTTTTGAATTCCATTTGGTCTTTCTTTTTCAATATCTGCGTTCTTCAACTCCGATCTTTAAATTTTTATGTCTGCAAGTCACTGTGTCGTTTTTTTTCCCAGCGTTTTTTTTTTTTTTTCATTTTTTCCTTTCTCTTTGAAATTGTTTTCTCTGAAATCCGCCATTCTCAGCAGCTCTTGCCTGCACCAAATGAGAGCAAACTGGTCTGATCAATACGACGCCGACCAAAACAAAGAGCGGAAACTCAAGTCCACGCGAGCATCTTTTCTTTCAATCCAACATGGCTGCCTTGTCGCCAACATGACTGGAAGTTTCTCCCCACAGCAGTGGAATAATGATTTCCCAAGTTGGCGGCAATTGTGACTGCGACAGTGCAAATGACAATTTCCTCTTAGAAGCACTGTAGCCGGCGCCAGGGAGTCCTTGAAAACCTGGAAAAAAATGACTTTTTTGTTTCAAAAACGTGTACAATCTTTTTTTTTTGCATTCTCTGTATCAGAAAAGGCTTAAAGAAAGATTCTATTAAGTTCTGCTTGTGTACAGAACATATTTAGTATCTTCAGGTGAAATACATCTGTATGCTGCTTTTTCACACATTATCAGTGCTGTTATTCGACGAGGATAATTTGAGGTTTCGGATCTCTCAACATCATGCCCCTCTACACAGTGATCCAATCAATAATGATCCTATATGAACTTGAATGCCATTCGTCATTTAAAACCTTTCTCATAATGTACCAACACACTACGGATCCTCTGTAATTTTATAATCCGGTCACAAACTGCTTACGGCTCGCCTGATTCTAATCTCTTCCATAAAAAGTTAGCAAACGCTTTTTCGCTCTCGCAAGAAATATGGCGACACTCTCGATTTGAAGTGGTGAGTAACGATCTTTCGTTCTATTCACATACATACATAAACGTCAAACCAATTCAATACAATGACATTTCCTCTTATCCTGTTTCATTTTATGTTAATAATTAAATTAACACTAAAAAAAAACCGTATCCCTGGTGAGGGGGCAAAAGAGGTAGATCTTAAACGAAGTTCACACGTAGGTAACAGTTGTTCGGGGTACTCTAATTCATTCCCGTAGTAGAGGCTCCAGTCTAATGTAGTTTTAGGCCATACTCATGAACCTCCTTCCAATCCAGTAAAAAAAAACAACTAAATATCAATCAAAATTAACCTGCTCTTTCTTGCCGACTGCTAATCACTTGATCTTTTAAGCCATGACCAACTCGAGGCTTCTTCGGCTGCTATTGGTATTAAGCAAATAGCTTTGCTTTTTTCCAAGCCTGTTACTCTTAATTTGGACAGCATCTTACAAAGTGACCTCCCAGCGAAAACTTTGCATCCGATTTCAATCAGTTTACACTGAGTCTAAATTGATAATGAAAATAAGATCAATAATTATCAGTAACTCAAGAATAGTTCAGATGAATTTAAAATTTTTTCTACTTTGATTTTAAAAAAAAAGGGACGAAAGGGAGTGATAAGCCTATAAGGATCTGGATGTTAGTTTTAAAACTCAGGCATCAATGCTGATGGTTTTTTTTAAAGGTTATCAGACAATGTGTTAGGGCAAATAAATCATAAGTTAATAGGCGATGCTAAGAGAATCAAGGATGAGGACATTGTATTCTTGAGAGTTTATAGTGAATCTAGCGTAATTTGAACACCGTTAATTTGAACTCTGAGGTTAAGAATGAGGAAGTTCCTCCGAAGAATTCAAGAGAAATGATTTTTGTTTCTTAAGATATATAAAGTAAAGCAAGGACCTCAAATGCCAGTACATGGGGTGAATATACATGGTAGCAAGAATGACGATACCCGTCCAAAGAATTCCTGAGAAATACAGTTATCGCAGAATATAAAATATATTGGTTGGACAAAAAAAAAACAAAAAAACTCAGATGCCAATACATAGTGATAAGGCAAGCATAGTTGGCGATGTTAGTCTGAAGAAATGATGATACATCAAAGATTTTCAAAATTGGAACGAAATTTTCGAATCTTGCAATGTTTTGATAATATCAAATAGGAGGAGGATGTTAGTCCAAACAAGTCCTATGTTAGTATGCTGATTTTTCGTATAATTATTTTAATGTCTGCAGCAAAGGAACACGAATCTAGTTGGATGAGGCTAATCTTCTGAACTTTTCAATGTCGCAAAGCCAAGGGTGTCATATACTTAAATATGGCAATTTCATTATTTAAAGATAAAAACAAACGCAAATAAAACAAAAAAAAAAACACCACTGCTTGTATCACATCTCAAGATTTTAGATAATTTAGAAAGGTAAGAAGTCAAATGGCGAAACGTTTTGCTGAAGCTAATAAACATGTTGACCCGAAGAGTTGTGTGATCAATAATACCCTCTCAAGACGTTATTATTAAATTGACTGGTCCAATCGTTAAAAATAATGGCAATTTTTGTGGATTAGTATTAAATGGAGTAATAGATAACGTCTCGGATTAGGGAATCAGAGAGCTGGGTTCAAATTTTTCTTGGTTTTGTTACATTCACTTACGTCCAAATACCTTTGGATAAGATACGAATTTCTCCTCCTCTAGATACGGGTAAATAGCAGGGTAGACTGGGACTTATGGAATTGGATAGCAACTGGTTTAGGAGGAAAACTCTGAATTCAAAACCACCCATGTCAAATTCTCTCATGTAAAACAGCCTCATCAATCTCAAGACATCGTCAATCAGGGTGGGGTTCGTTCAAGGAGTGAGAATTACTTGAGACTGTATATTTATCTGTTCTAATTAATTTTCATACCTGCTATCATTTTAGTACTAATTAGACCTTCCTCTACACACATCATTAGTCACAACCGGCAAACACCAAAACTGATTTTGTATCCTTTATCAAGAGGTCTTATAATATAAATAGAGAGTTCAATCTCTGACTTCTTAAATAAAATTATCTATGTCCAATTTGAAACTGTGCTCCCGTCTTTGAAAAATGGCTACTATTACGAATTAAGAAAAAGACAACATAAATAGTACGCAGTTATCAATGACAGAGGCGTGACATTTGTAAATATAATCAAAATAAAGATAACTTTTTAGCAGTTAGTGATCGATTTCACACTGTATTTGTTATGATCATTTCAGACAGAGCAAGACAATAAAGCCACTAAGACGCAGTGGGATACTGAGTGTTAAAGAATATGAGAAAAAGAAAACAAGTGGTGAAAACATTAAAAGTACAGGAAGTAAGAAGACTGAAGATAACGATTGATATTGCATTTAAACTTTTAAAGATAAAACTTAACTGGAAAGCAAGAACCCTGAAGGCAGAATCGCGAGATAGGAAACTGCTAACATAGAGCATACGTTTGGTATCTAACTATTTGTTTTCTAACCATTTATTATTTAAGCATTTCAACTATAAAATGATGGCACCTTGCTGTCAATCTTGCAGTACATTTAAATTCATAAAGTCAAGGTACGATAGAGTAACGTTCACCAGACATTATTTTAGCAATGCAATACACCTAAAATGATTGTGACAAGTGTCATGCGTACTTAATGAATGTTAATTTTTAAAAAAAATTAAAGGAACTGATTCTCTATTTTACAAATGAACCAGTCGGTATAATTCGAGACTTCAAGCACTGTGGCAAATCAAGCTTTTCACCAACAGAATCTTCATACTTAAAAGAATAATAAAAATGATCACAATGTTTTATTGAAGGCCAAAGAACTGAAATACTGCGAAGATAAAATTGAAAACAACAGCGAATTTGTTGTTTGTCAAATAACAATCGTCAGTTCTGATATGTTTTCACAATCTTGAAAGCTAAGTAGTCAAATATCGAAATGTGTAGATCAATAAAAAAAAATACTTCAATAATAATAATCTTACAATTGAATGCCAGTTTTAGTGTTCCGATATTTTGTAGTGTTACATTTGGGAAATGCGAGATATACCTCTATATACCAGAGAAATAAAAAGATTAAATAAACCCAAAATTAAGTTTCTATAAAACCATACACATGAAGCTGTTGATCGTAATCTGTCTGATCATATTTATGATCTAAAGAAACACTTTTAATTAAAATAAAAAAATAATTCATTTTTCTTCTTGTTCATATTCTGTATGCTGTCCCTTCGAGACAAGGGCGATCATGGTTTGCCCCAATCTCCTGTTCAGGGGGTACGGTGGAGTAATGGGTAGCGGCTTGGATTGAGGAATCGGAGTTCGAATTCCAGTTGAATCCGATTACATTCACTTACGTCCTAATACCCTTGGGAAAGGTGTGAATCTTCTTCTTCCTCCAGCTATGGGTAAATAGCAGGACAGACTGGGTTCTATAGCCAGGGTTGGCCACTGGTCTAGGAGAAGGAAAACTCTGAATTCAAAACCTGCGGAAGGTCGTTTGTCGACCTTGTGGCACGCAGTGCACCAGGTCTCTGTAATTGACCCTTCACGAAACATTCACCACTATAATGAAATCTCATGTGCCATACATGCGGGTTGGGGACCGCTTGTGAATTCCAAATTCCCATGAAACTCCAATATTGGAGCCGGCTGAACCCGCCTCGGGTGAATGCCGTTACAAGGACAAGGAGGAATCTCCTGTTCTTTGTAGCTCGAAGTATGTCATGTATTTTTGCTGTCACTTTCTGTTCTGCCAACCATTTACAGTTAATCTCCGCATCCATCTTGTCTCTTTCGCTTTTAATATGTCCTTTGATTATTGAATACTCCAAATCCTAATTTTCCTAGAAATTTCAAGTCTCTTTCTGATTTGAAGCGTAAGAGTTTCTCTTTGTTTCCCTTTTTCTCGAAAGCTTCCTCGTTACTCATATGTCCATTCCATTCTCGACATTTTTTTCTGCAGAATTTCAGATGTTTCAAGTTTTAACTTCATCTGTGAGGAGATTGTTCAGCATTCTTTGTCATATACGAGTACTGATATTACATAACAGTTCAGTACATTCATCTTTCTTTCTAACGAAATCTTCCTGTTTCCTAATACTTTGCTTAGCCTTTGGAAGGCATCTTCCTGTTTCCTAATACTTTGCTTAGCCTTTGGAAGGCATCGGCATCTTCCTGTTTCCTAATACTTTGCTTAGCCTTTGGAAGACATTTTCGTTATTAAAGTGCATCTATGGATTTCGGCGTGGCATTTTTGTGTCTTTTTTTCAAACAGTTACTAAATATTTACATTTTTGTACTGGCTTAAGTCAGAATTCGTATATTGGACTGTTCTTGTTTTTGAAAACCATGCATTTTGTCTTCTTACAATTAATAGTTAGTCCTTTCTTTGTGCTTTCCTTTAGTTCTTTTGGCTAAAATTCCAGTAGTTTAATTTTCTGTGTTTTCTACCAAGATTGTTTTCATTTGGATATCTTAAGTTGTTAATATTGTAGCTGCAATAATGACTTTTCTCAGGACAGCGTCACTATAAGGATTAAATAAATCCGGTAAGAAGACAACTACTTCATTTACCACACTTTCTATTCTTGTATATTTCAGAAACTCATTTAATACCCGGATGCAGTGGCGGGGGGCGTTCTCCCATTAAATATTTTTGATTGTTCAAATATATTTTTTAAAATAAATCATACTAGTAATTCAAGCAGTTCCCTGTTTCGTACTACTTTACCTTCCGCTAGATGGAACTCGTCATCCCGGGAGGCTAGCCTATCTAAAAGAAGGAAAACACTCATTTTAAACCCCCGCTGTCTTACAGCTTTACCCAATCATGAGAAAAGCATTGGGAGTAAACTATGGAGACAACTCCGGAGCCGTAATCCCTAAGGCAATCCAATGTTACGTTCAACTTCATCCTGGCAATACATGCAACGCCGGTACCAAACTGCATTCGATTATACTTTTCCGGTAAATATTGGTTTTGTTTCCCGAACGCTAATATCCCTTAAAATTTTTCCAAAATCATCATAATTCCGTGCAAATGTACATGCTGAACTCGAATTAACAATTTATGAAGAAACCTTACCGTTTTGGATTTATCGACAAGAAAAAATCGGACTTCTTGTCGGTCTTTCGTCAGCCATTACCGGGTTATTTAGAATTTATAAAGTAGATACTTCACTTACAAATATACATGAAAATTATAGATGTCTATAATGAACTAGATTTAGGGTCCTGTGTACAATTTGCTAGCCTCTGTCAGGAACACGTGAATGCGCTGACTATGTTTAGGGACTGCTTTCAGGAACAGAAAACGAGCAATATATTGCTTTAAATAAACAGTTCTGTGTCCCGATCTTTTTATTACACCTTTGTCGTCCTCCACAATCTTTCAACTGTTTGCGTGTGGATATTTTGGTCTGTAGGGTCAATAAAATGTTCACTATGATTTATCTGCTTGTACGTGTATCCATGGTCCGGTATTCGCACATACGCCGACCAGCAATCACTGTAAATGATTGATCCTGGTCGGATGTGTCGCATAATCAAGGGAATAACTGTATGGGCATCTGTGACTTCTCCTTCACCGCAGTCAGACAATCTTTGGACAACATCGGTAACGTGGATAGAATAAACGCGCTGCATGGGCAATTTTTCATAAAACCTACCCAGATCAGCGGCCTGGAGAGGATACTCTAACATCACCTCACCGCGACGGCAAAACACGGTAAACAACAGTCTACTGATGAGGGCATTCCGAAAGTCCTTCTGTATGGGTAACTGGCCAGCGGCAACAGACCCCATCTTCGCTTCATGGACGTCTGCAAAAAGGACACGAGGGCGATCGATATGGACATTGATAGGTGGGAAGTCGTCGCTAACGATCACTCACACTCGAGACACGATTTGCACCGAGGGTTGGTGCAAGGAGAGACGAAACGGGGGTTTGCCGCCAAGGAGAAGAAATAAAATAACACAGCGACATCGGGGGAGAGCGTCTTCATGTGCATTCGTTGCAATCGAGATTGTCAACCCACGTGTGGATGTGTATAGCCATAAGCAGTTGAGACATAACTTTTTGGGCGCAGATCCATGTTTTCACGAGATCGGCAGTAGCCACACTTTATCAAACACTTTTGCATATTCTATAAAACATAGGTATATATCCGTGTGTTATGGTCCAAGGTTAGGACCATGGAAGAACAACACGAAACAAAACAGTATAAATAACAAAGGCTATATTACACGAGAAATAATACAAGAAGTGAAAGGGTTAGTAAGACTGTTCGGCTGGTTTGGCGTGACTGCTATCAACTCGACTCGATTCACTACCGTCCCAATATCGTTTTTTATTCGTACAAAAGTACAAAATGTGGCACAAGGCCAAAAAGGGGGTCGGGGAAGTACGGTCTTCTTCTGTCTTAATTTTAAACTTAGCTAGTCAGAGTCACGGACCCAAACATACAAACAATAGCCCTATCACCAAAACAGCACATTCACTCCTACCTTTCTTACTGCGTCCACCATAATACCTCAAATCCTAACTAGTCCCCATATGTACATTTCAAAGTCTGTGAAGGGAGGAAATAACAACAATTTAAAAACCCCAATGATTATTTACAATACTACCGTCCCAATATCGTGCGTCTCTCTTAAGAGGCGTAGTATTAGGTTGGTGCAAAAATAATGACGTAATAATGTCGTTTTTTGACGTTAAAAATACGTCAAAAAACGACATAATTACGTCATTATTTTTGCACCAACCTAATATATATATCGTTCGATAGAGTTCATTCTGTCGGTCTAGGTAGGCACAATGACAACGTGCAAAAATGTATTGGATGTGCACTCATTTTGGAATCTTCCGCGGGAAACGTACCTACAAGATAAAAAAAAAAACTCCTTTCTGAATGTAACTATTACTGTAACAATGTAGAATTTTTTTAATTGATAAAAATGAAAAGAAATGTGAGGAAAATAAATAAAAGAGTAATAAAAATAAAAGTGACAAAAGTAAAAAAAAAAGAAACTGATAAAAATAGACACAAAAGTCACGAAAATAAAACAAAGGTAATAAATCTAAAAACAAAGTAATGAAAATAAAAACAAAAGTCATGAAAATAAAAACAAAAGTCATGAAAATAAAAACAAAAGTCATGAAAATAAAAACAAAAGTAATAAAAAAACACACACAAACACATGATACCACGCTGAAGGAGGTCGGCTAGGTTGTGCATCATTTCACATCTGACGCCAAAAATTAAAAGAAAAAAATAGAATTTAATGCTAAGTGTATCATCGGTGTTTCTCCATGCAAAATTATAAGCTGCGTTTGTTATTTTTTGTCTCCTCCAGTAAATATATAACATCCAATGACTAGAACAATTATATGTCTGAATAAATCCTTCCGAAGGACAAAACGAGTAATACAGGAGATTGTTTTCATTTTATCATTCAATTAACTACTGTGATACTTACAAAAAATGAAAATAGTGAAGAATTAATCCACAAAATTTAATGTTAAAATAAACGTAAGGATGTTAATATATAGAACTCCCTATAATTAGAGTAGTTCATCTCTTTTCAAAAAATGGTAAATATTCTTCGAGATTGTCTCACCGCAGAATAAGTGGTTTCTCATTTAGTCTCACATTACATGCCGGCTTAAGAAATTTAAAAAAAAGAAAGAAGTATATTAAGGACATAATTAATTCTCTTGAAAAGTTAATCTTGGTGTATTTTTCTTTACTAAGGTCTTATTACAATTAATATATATGGTGAGGCTTCGGATAAATCACTTCCCACACCGTTAACAAGGGCCTACGAAACGTTATAATTAACCAGGTTGAAACAGTTTTAATGAAACAAACATGTTTTTTTTTATTGTTTAGAAATACCGTGATCAAATCTTAAATGTTGCCTCTTTCGATATATCTCAAAAAGAACGTGTCATTTGCAGACGTCTGTCTCTTCTTTGAATAACATGAAATAGATAGTTCTAGCTTTCACTGCAATGGTAGGCAAGATGGCTTCCTTGTATAATTGTATTTGTTACTATGCTGGCTTGCTATGAATGAAGATTTTTTAGAATGATTTGTAGAAATCTGTAAATATATATATATATATATATATATATATATATATATATATATTTAAGTGAGAAACATAATTTTTTCATCCATGAACTTCATTTCAATGGAAATACCCTCATTCGCAGCGTAAATTCAGCCTCTCTACTTATATATGTTTCTTTATCTATCTATCTATCTATCTATCTATCTATCTATCTATCACAGCTTAAATTCAGTCTCTCCACTGATATATGTTTCCTATCTATCTATCTATCTATCTATCTATCTATCTATCTATTTATCTATCTATCTATCACTTTTTACGTCCTTTTCTCTTTCTCTCTCTCTCTCTTTATAACTCTTTCATTTATTCATAAGTATGTCATTTTTTCTTTCTCGCTCTATCTTTTTATATCTCTTTCATTTATATATATATATATATATATTCTGTCTCTCTCTATCTTTTATATCTCTATTTCACTTTATTCATCTCTTTCTCTTTCTATATATATATTTTTTCTATCTCAACCTGTTTATTCCACTCTTTCACTTTGTGTCTATCACTTTTTATGCCCTTTTCTCTTTCTCTCTCTCTCTCTATCTGTTCATAACTCTTTCATTTATTCATATTTATGTCTTTTTTCTCTCTCCCTATCGTTTTATATCTATCTTTTATTTCTATATATATTTTTCTGTCTCTCTCTCTCTTTTTATATCTCTCTTTCACTTCATTCATCTCTCTCTCTCTCTCTCTCTATATATATATATATATATATATATATATATATATATTCTCTCTACCTGTTTATCTCACTCTTTCACTTTATATCTATCTGTCTATCTATCTATAACTGTCTATCCATATGTATATATTAATCTTTGTCTGTTTTCATCATTTGAAACATATTACATATCTATCTATCTATCTATCTATCTATCTATCTATCTATCTATCTATCTATCTATCTATCTATCTATAACTGTCTATCGATATGTATATATTAATCTTTGTCTGTTTTCATCATTTGAAACATATTACCTATCTATCTATCTATCTATCTATCTATCTATCTATCTATCTATCTATCTATAACTGTCTATCCATATGTATATATTAA
>OZ010572.1:102194400-102196900 GCA_963932145.1 Acanthosepion lycidas
GATAAAAAAAAAAAGATGAGAAATGAAAAAAAAATGTACGACGTTTGCTCCAATACGAACATTTCAGAGTGTTTGGGTGTCAATCGGAGGAAAGTGCAGTGGATTCAGAAAGAGTTGGATGATATATCCAGTCAACATCATTGTGTTTGAAGTGATCTCTTGTGATGGCAATGTTATGCTTCCATTCATCTTCTCACAGGGCCTCAGACTCAACATGGAGGTCTACATCAAGTGGGTGGCTTCTGGAAGACCCTGTCTGACAACAGGACTCTGCACAATGCCACACAAACAGAAGAACTCAGTCATAGCTGTCAATCAATTTCTGTGACCACTTCACCCCTTACAGCTGGCCACCTAACTTCCCAGACTGCAAACCTGTAAATTTGGAAACGGCATGTTGTACTGCTTGGCATTCGCTCCGGAAGCTCTAATACGAACATTTCAGATTGTTTGGGTGTCAATCTGAGGACAGTGCAGAGGATTTGGAAAGAGTTGAATGATATATCCAGTCAACATCATGCTGTTTGGAGTGATCACTAGTGATGGCGAAGTTATGTCTCCATTCATCTTCCCACAGGAATTCAGACTCTACACAGTGGCCTATATCTTGAGGAGGTTGTGCTGTCCTGTCAAAAGGGTGGCTGCTGGAAGACCCTATATCTAGCAACAGGGCTCTTCACTATGCCACACAAGCAAGAGAAACCAGTTATTGTTGTCAGACAATTTCTACGACAACATCACCCTCCCGCACTTACATCTGTCCGCCTAAATCCTCAGACTGCAACCCCCCTTTATTATTACGTGTGGGGCGCAGTTGAGCGAGAAACCAACAAAATTCGTTTTAACGCCAAAGATCACTTGAAGACAAGGATTATGGCAGCATTCACCAACTTAAATAAAGAGACTGGCTTGAAGAGGTGCAAGAGATTTCGAAATCGCCTGGAGGCCGTAGTTGAAGACAATGGCGATTTTATTGAATAAATTCACTCTTTTGTATTTCAAGATATTTTTGTGTAATTTTGGTAAATATATCTGTTAAAATGAGATGTCAGTATTATTTTCCTTTTTTGCATAATTTAGACGACAAATTTATCCATGGCACCATGTATTAGGTCGGTGCAAAAATAATATCGTTTTTGACGTTAAAAAAATACTTCAAAAAACGATATTATTTTTGCACCAACCTAATACATATTCTTTTACTTAGAGTTACCAAAGGGACAATTAGTGATGTGAGAGACAAAATAACACGTTATTTGTTTTAAGATATTAACAAATAGCAGAAAAACGGACATGTGATTTACATAATCATAAGCATTACTTTAATGCTAAGTTATATATACAGCGAATAGGAGGCATCAGAAGCAGACATTTATTAGGTTGGTGCAAAATAATGACGGAGTAATGTCGTTTTTTGACGTATTTTTAACGTCAAAAAACGACATTATTACGTCATTATTTTTGCACCAACCTAATAATTAAACTAAAAGGAAAAGAGGCGCGAAAATATCCTTTTCTTCATTACATCTGGAAGTGATCTAACGAAAAGTGGTCCTTATTTGACTAATGGAGAAAACACATTCTATCTTCCCTTATTCCGTCGCAAACGATTATTTCGGGTAAAGAACAAAAAAAAAAAAAAAAAGAAAAAAAGGACACGTCATTTTAACACAGAGGCGAATGACAGTAAAGCACGGATGTGGGCAATATATTTACGAATACGTCAGTCAGTTATTTGACATGCGTGATACACGCTTAGGCGATCATGTATCTTTCGATACATAACTGACGTTTTTCCACGCAGTAGGTTGCCATTTCTTTCTGCGCTAAACCAGTTGTCATCCAATGCTATAGAACCCGGTTTGTTCTGCTATTTACCCATAGCTGTGGGGAGAATAAAAAGAGTCACACCTTTCCCAAGAGTATTAGCAACATAAGTAAATGTAATGGATTCGACTGGAATTCGAACTCGGCTCTCCGATTCCTCAATCCGAGCCGCTATCCATAGCGCCTTAGTAGTTTTAATCCTAAGACATGGTGGAACCGGAGATATAATTCATCAGAAAGGAAAACAAAAGGTTTTAAAAAAGATTCACTTCCTTCCGTGACGTTAGAAATGGTCAGTTATTTGAAGAAGAGAAACGTTTTCTTTCTTCCTACTTTCATTTTGTCACCAAAGAATATTTCGATTAAATCTAGAACACTCAACTAAAGCAAAGGATCGCAATGCTGTATTTCGGTAAGTTTATTACTAGATAAAGATCAGCGACATTTAAATATTAAAGATGTCTATATCGATTTATTCCAAGTTTGTTTATTAATCAAGGCGTGTGGGGCCCTGCCCAACTTGTTGAACCTCACAGCTTGCTAAAGTATTAAGAAAGTACTGAGATATCCTCACCATATATGACGTACGGTATCGAATTAGAATCACAGCCTGTTCGAATATTGTTTATTTCTGCTTCTGCTTCCACAGCGTGAGGCAATCTTTCGCTTGAAC
>OZ010572.1:102201900-102209400 GCA_963932145.1 Acanthosepion lycidas
TATGATTAACTCTTTGTAATATATATATATATATATATATATATATATGAATATATATATATATATATATATGAATATGAGGGGCATTGGTGCCTGTTGGATTGAATTTTAAATTGTCCCACTCCGAGTAGATCAGTTTTTTCCTCTGTTAGCTCCTTTATCGCATTGGGCTACTATTGATTTTGTGATGATATAATATATATATATTATATATATATATATATATATATATATATATATATATATATATATGTGTGTGTGTGTGTGTGTGTGTGTGTGTGTGTGTGTGTTTGTTTACCGTGATTAGACCGTTATCGTTCCGATCATAACTGATTTACATTCTTATGAATATGATCCCAGCGTGCAACAAAATTCGCAAGTTTCTGAAAACGACACAACAGGTTGACCCAAGCCTTTTAGGTGAAACTGGCCAGACGATGCGGTTCGGAAGCCTTTGATGGATGTGCTACCATGGATTTGAACATACTTGACTTGTTCAAACTATTGATAAATAGTTTATGTTCTCTCTCCCTGGAACTTTAACTTGATTCGCGCAATATAGTCACAGTATAAATGCAAACGTTGACTCTACGGGACTTGAAGAATCAAAAATATTGTTCAGACTTCGGTATCTGAAAGATCTGAAGATCGCTCATTTTTTTAAAACGTATGGTCACGAGTAAGTTGTGACTTTAGTTATTTCTGGTTTACATTCTTACTCTCACCAGCTTTTTTTCGGTAGCGACTGGGAAAAAGTTAATATTTATTTTTTTTATATATAACACGCACTCGTAACTTTCAGTCTTAACAAAGCTGGACGACACTGTTTATTATACACTAATAATTCCAGTATGTTTGTGTGTGTTGTGTGTCTTCTTACGCGCAGAGGAGAAACAGACACAGAAAAGAGTAGAGAATTATATTCTAATCAAAACTAATGTTTAAAGTGTGTTAATCATGAATTACTTTTTCTGAAAATTGCGCTTTGAAGTAAGACGATGGCAAAAGAATAAATAGGAAATTTCAATTATGGTGAGCTGGAATTTATGACAATTAAATTACGTCTTGATTAAATTACTTTCCAACTCGATTGATTAACGAACGGGATTTACTTCTATTAGGTTGGTGCAAAAATAATGACATAATAATGTCGTTTTTTGACGTTAAAAAAATACGTCAAAAACGACATTATTACGTCATTATTTTTGCACCAACCTAATATTTCCTAATCAAAAAAAAAAAAAAAAAAATCTTTATATATTGTCGCGTGAAAAACACGTCATACTGGATAGCGAAGTAAGTGGACTGTTAAATTTGCATCGCTGAAAAGAAGTCAACAGTGGATGCTAAAGGCGTAATTAATAAAGTATTATTTCGAGGAAGTAAGAATTTATAAGATTTATGACCGTCACAGTGAAATAAAACAAATTTATGTTTTTGCTAAGTTTAATTCTACACATCGTTGTTATTGTTTTAAAATATTTGGGCACGTTCTCGACTGATTAGAATGTTAGCGTTCCAACCATGATATCCAGGTTCGAAACTCACTGTTGTGTTGTCTTCTAGTCTGTAACCTAATAGGAAAATTGCTCCCATATCGAGTGACAACTGACTTATTTGTAGTTTGACTTTATTCAAAATCTTCCCGGAAGGGAAGAGGTTTTATGCCCTTCGTAGTTCTTTGTCTTCTAACTGTAGTAGGAAAACTTCTCTCTCTCTCTCACTCTCTCTCTCTCTCTCACTCTCTCTCTCTCTCGCTCGCTCTCTCTTGAGGTTTGTAGCTGGTGCTTTTTTATTGGGGATCTAGGCCTGAACTCATCTTCGTTCTGATCTTCCAGCTACATGTCGGATTCGTGGGTATTATCCGCCCTTGTTTCTTTGCTACTGCGTTCGCTTTCACCATCAGAAGCACTCATCCTTTCCTCCCGCTCAAGATATTCCCTAATTTTTTTTTTTTACTTCTTCCATCTCAACTTCATCGTCGTCAATTCTAAGTGTTATTTGATCAGAGTTAGTCATGGAATTCTTTTTTTATAACGTCCGAAATTTTTGAAAACGTTAAATCCTCTAATTCCTTAGATAATGCCATGGCGGAGATCTTTCTAATGGCTTCACAGCGTGCCGAAACCAAAAGAAATTTGTAATCTCGTTCTTCCCACCTGCATCTTCGTTACCTTTTAATCTCTTGAACGTCGCCTAGACAGCGAAACAACTAATCTCAGTTTCTACAAAATCCGTTTCATGCAACAGTGTTAGAAATCTCTGTTGGCGACGTGATGTTGTATTGCCTTCCAGTCCATAATATAGTAGGAAATGTCCTCCCATGTTGACTGACGGCTCACGTAGTCGTTTAACTTTATGCAAAAAAGAATAAGTCCATTTTGCATAACTCATCACGCACACAATTGTTGAGTTGTCAAAGATACGACTTATGAGACGCTCACGGCGTTCTGCACATTTGGGAGGTGAATGATAACCATAGCACATAACATACACTGTGTAAGGGAAATCAAGTAGACGAAGCTATTCGGAAGCCGTTGATGGTTGTGTTAGCTCGAAATCACAAGTCGTCGTGACTGAGATATTAAGCGCATTCTTCTTGTTCAACGGCAGTTTATTCGCTCACTCTCGAAAGCTGTAAATGATGAGTATACTTGCAGTATAAGCCACAACTACCCTATACCCTATACTGATTTTGTTATAAGTCATCCATACACCGATTGATTGATTAATTTTCTACAGCTTTAAATGTCGATGCGGGCTCGACTATGTGGGCAAAACTATCCAGAGGCTTGAGGTTAGAATCGCCCAACATGTCCCGGGCTGTGTGCGCAGACATGAGCTTGTGACATCCGGGTGTTCGCAGACTCACGCCTCTGCTATCGGTGAACATCTATTAAATTCTGGTGTTTGTAGGACTGAGTATTCTCCCTATTTCTTTTCGGTGTTGCACAGGGCTAGGAATGGACTCCACCTCGACATCTTGGAGTCTGTTATCATCAACATACGTAGGCCGGCCCTTTGCGTACAACGGGAGATGAAGTTTAAGTTGGCCTTATTCGGGGAAACGGTTACATGATTTGAGGTAAAACAATTTTTTTCCCCCTTACCATCCTGTTTTATTACGGTATTAATAAAAAATTTTCTTGTTAGTACTCCGTTTTAGATTACCGACGATTGTGTTTGAAAATGTGTCGGTCGAAAGGTACCTTATATTTTAAACGTGGATATTATTGTATCTTATGATCCCATATTTTTATTCCTCAAATGTTTGATTAGATTTGGCAGTACTAGAAATCTGTTTATATATATATATATATATATATATATATATATATATATATATATATATATATATATATATTTATTTATTTATTTATTTGATAAAGCTATATTATATTATATATCGAGAACTTACACCTCCAGCGACTGGGTAGAAAATGAATTTAGTAAATGCAGAGAATACAGAGAAAAATCGTTAGAAAGAAACACATATTCCAATGGCTAGTGGATATTCCCCTGTAGCGGTTTGAAATAGAATTAAACTTCAAACACTCAAGGCAAATCTATTTCTTGAGGTAGATGATAACTGTTAAAATGGTTGTCATGAATAAAGAGTTTGGTTTAAATAGAAGAGGTGGTGTTAGTAATTGACGCTTATCAGGGCATGGAGGCTAAATAACGTTTGACCCTTGATTTAAAACTGTTGTTTAGTTGCTTTATGTTTAGTAAATACTGATCTGCTTTCTCATCACACATTTGTAACCTTAACAAATAGACGAACTCGAAAGCTTGATTGATTCATCCGTTTTCTACGGTTTAGCAGCCCAGGTTATTTAAAGCCAGAAAATATTCTAGATTTTAAGATTTTTTTTTCTTTTGGAGATAATAATAATTTAGTGATACCAGTCTTACTCGTTAACCCCTATCTGGGGGTAGAAGAGGTGGATTCCTACCTTTCCCAAGGCTATTTGTGTGTAAGTAATTATAACGAACCCGACTGAAATTGGAAATCTCCTTTTCCATTAACAATTACAGGCCATTAAATATTACACCCCACCCCATATCAAAGCTTACAGCACCTGATATTCCCAAGCAGTCATTCATCTAGGTACTAACCAGTCTCGACATTGCTTAACTTCGGTGATCCTACGGGAACCGGTGTGTCAAAGTTATGTGGTCGTGAGCCTGAACTTGAGAGTGAGCAAAATTATAAGTTTAAATAAATAAAGGGTGTCCCAAAAACTTGGACCGATTTTAAATGTGAATTAAGTTTAAGCATCTAATGATTTTTTTCTTTTTCTTTCAGATTTGGTGGACATTTGGGTGATATTATTTTTCACGCATAATTGCCATGACTTAAATAACATGATCCAATAGGGAAATGAATAAATTTTCACCAATAACACTGATTTATTTACTGCTGGCTTTGATCCGTCTTAATGAAACACCCTTATATATAATCTGTCTTAATGAAACAACCTTTACATATTGTAGTTGGACACAACCCTAACAAGATAAGATATGCAATAGATAAAGTGTTAATAGCAAACATATAAATGAAACTACAGGAGTTGCATTCGCTGGTTCCCAGAGTTCAAGCGCCCTACGAGGCTGGCATTTTGGTCTCACCCTTTCACTGTCGAAACTCCTAAATGTAGCCGTCTCTTCTGCTCCAATAGCTTCATGTGTCGCACCTCTCGCCTGTGGAACTCCCTTCCCTATTCCATTTTCCCTGAGACCTATAATCTCCAGCTATTTAAATGTAATGTCAATCGACATCTGCAGTTGCCTTGATCTATCCACTATTCTATTCCTCATTCTTTTCTCTATCACTACTACCTGATCTTGCTCCAAATCTTCTGTAATCCCTTGCGTCCTAGTGGCTTCCCGCCTTGCTTGGGGTGAAACGCTTAAAAAAAAAGAAGAAATAAACAGATAGATTGATATGAAAAAGTAGATAGATAGATAGATAGATAGATAGATCTGAAAAGCTTCTCCTCATCCTTTTCTCTATCACTCCTACCTGATCTTGCTCCAAATCCTCTGTAATCCCTTGCGTCATAGTGGCTTCCCGCCTTGCTTGGGGTGAAACGCTTAAAAAAAAAGAAGAAATAAACAGATAGATTGATATGAAAAAGTAGATAGATAGATAGATCTGAAAAGCTTCTCCTCATCCTTTTCTCTAACACTCCTACCTGATCTTGCTCCAAATCCTCTGTAATCTCTTGCGTCCTAGTGGCTTCCCGCCTTGCTTGGGGTGAAACGATTAAAAAAAAGAAGAAATAAACAGATAGATTGATATGAAAAAGTAGATAGATAGATAGATAGATAGATAGATAGATAGATAGATAGATAGATCTGAAAAGCTTCTCCTCATCCTTTTCTCTAACACTCCTACCTGATCTTGCTCCAAATCCTCTGTAATCCCTTGCGTCCTAGTGGCTTCCCGCCTTGCTTGAGGTGAAACGCTTAAAAAAAAAAAATGAAAGAATTTTTGTAATTGGTTGATTTTGGCATTTTCAGTATGGATGTTTGTCTCATCTTTTTCCTGACAGCCATACATTCTCTCTTCTTACAATTGATGTTTAGTTCTATTTTCTCGCTTTTCTTCACTGCTTTCTGTATCCCTTCCAGTATTTTCCTTTCTACGTCTAATACGAACATTGTATCATCTGCATATCTTATGTTGTTAAGATTGTGACCGCCAATAATGAATCCTGCAAGGATTTCTAATTATCACTTCACTGTAGCGTTTGAATAAATCCAGTGAGAAGAAACATCTTTGTCTTAATCTTTCTCTTTTTGTTTATTTACTGAACTAATTTTCTATCCGGACAAATGCGGTCGGATCCCAATATAAGTTCTGCGTTATGCTAATATCCTACCCAAATAAATCTAGCTTACCTATCAGTTCTTTGTTATATACATTGTAAATAAGCCTATTTTAATTGACCAAAAACAAAAAAAATATTCATCACCTCCTGTGAAATATTATTTTTATTTGCTTTATGTCTAGTAAAATCCCTTACCGGCTCATAACCCAAGAAACAGGTTATGGATAAGTAGTAAAAATATAAATGCGATTTGGATAAATTGAGTGATACTCAACATGTACAATGTCTATATTTTACTAACACTCATCGGAGTGAAGATGTATCCACGAAGAGGGATATTTTTGAATCTCTTGTAAACATAAACCGCCAGGGATTTTGTTAATGTTCTTGTCTGCAGTTTTTATTTTTTTGTGGTTTTAACCAGGACGCCAATTAATATGACAGTTGTGTTCAGGTGCCAGATTTTTCTCTGTTTCAATTGCCAAATTTTTATATGCGACAATCTGACGGTGAAATTAATCTCACACTCGGAAAAAAAATCGTTAGAAAGAAACATATTCCAATGGCTCGTGGATATTCCCCTGTAGCGGTTTGAAATAGAAGTAAACTTCAAACACTCAAGGTAAATCTATTTTTCGAGGTAGATGTTAACTGTTAAAATGGTTATGATGAATAAAGGGTTTGATATGAATAGAAGAGATGGTGTTAGGAATTGACGCTTATCAGGGCATGGAGGCTAAAGAACGTTTGACCCTCGATTTAAAACTGTTTTATAAGAGTCATTGTCGTTGCCGACAATGTGGTTTGAGACTAGATCGCCAATGAATAACACGGGCGATTCCATTATTAAGTAGACCACGTGATCATAAACGAAGGACATAAATGCAAAGTATTTTTTATTTCACACGTTAAATGCTATTCAAAGTCTCTGCCGCTGGCTATGTCGAAGGGCAGAGTCTGGTCTCGGGAGACAGATAGCCGACCCCGCTTTTTACGGGGTCTACGGGGAATTTTTGGCCGATCCTACGGACTCGGATACCCCACAATAAAACTCATCCTTGTGCCACATCCGACCGTGTAGGGCAGTTAATGAATATCTCACTCTCTACTCTACTAGTATACGGATGGCTATTCTCTTCTGATCATTAAACTATTTGGCAATTACTACTTGAACAGGTATTACTGGTGCCGATATTATTGGAAGGCGTTAACCTAGTACCAGCGTCTACGAAATCTCGAATACACGAGCATTTTTGGAAGTGATAACGAGTTTTCGCTTGACATAGCAAAAGTGACAAGCGAAGCCGACCAATATCGCAAAAAATGTTTAAGATATTAGTATCGATAGTTTGTTTGATTGATTGGTTTGTTCTTTTTTACTGTTCATCAACACTTTGTGGGTTATTTACACCGAAACATATTTTGGATTGCAATTCTTATTTATTTGCGAGTGAATAATGCATTAACTATTTTTAAAGATTAACAATGATTTTTTTTCAGATTGTTAGCCTATAGCGTAATCTAACAGATTAATAAATACATTCAAAATCTCTGTAAAACTGTGGATTTGCATAATACGATTCTTAGAGGAAAGTTAGCGATGAATATAAAATTAAAAAAAAACACGGAGATTGGTTAATACTATAGAGAGAAGTTAGCGAGA
>OZ010572.1:102214400-102239400 GCA_963932145.1 Acanthosepion lycidas
TAGTTTCTATTTTACTTAAAGCTTCCTTGTTTTCCAAATGTTATGTCTATAGCATACTTCGAATTCAAGCCCTTTCTATATTACTAAGGAATCAGCAATCTCTCCCACATGTTCCAGAAGTCCCCCAGTGCTTTAAAAATGTAGGAATTTCAATATTTTTTTTAAAATTCAAATACATTTTTTTATACAGAATCAAAATTCAGATGCTGGAAATATATTGCTATTTAATTATGAAAAATTATAATACGTGCTAATTTTCCATTTTCGACTTTACACACACGAATATTTCTTTGATAATATTCTTTATAAACGGGCTAATAACACTAGATGACTCAAGACCACGAATTTCTGCACAGAAATCATTGTTTTGCCGAATTGTCAGCGGTTAATTGATGTATTCTGAACTTCGTGAAATAATACGGTGACCAAAAGTTTGGTTAAAACCAAAATAAAATCCCGCCATATTTGTTCTTTGTTCAACTGTGAATTTTCCCATTGAGACATTTTCCTAAGTAAATGTAAGTTCCCAAAAGTAAATAAACAAATTAAACGTATTTAAAAAAAAAAATGACATGTTATGAAATTTTTAAATTACCTAGATATTAGGTTGGTGCAAAAATAATGTCGGTTTTTGACGTATTTATAACGGCTTGATGTCACTTGATCTCTTGTTATTAAATCAGGTTGCGTTGTCTTAATGAGATTATTAATAACGGTGAAAAAAAGAATTACCTGGAGTATAGTATAGCAGGGTTAAAGCCAGCGGGAATATTATGTAATTACAGTAGTGGAGACTCGTTGATTCCAGAAGATTTGCTGATTGTCGTCAGTGGAGATCCCTTGATCTCAGTGACGACAATCATGTTTCTCTGGTTCAAAGATGCAATTAATAATGCTACCGAATAAAAGAATATAATGACGCCTTAGACAAGGCTAAGGTTCAGAGTATCATGAATACGGGGTAGAGAATTCAGGATAATTCTCGTGACTTGATACATAGAGAGGACAATTATTAAATTCAATAACACAGTCTTGGTCAAATGTTGTTATACCGGAACGTACCTATTAATAGACTCTCCCACACATAATAAGTAGTAGTAGTAGTAGCAGTCGCCAGTTGGGCTCAGAGGGAGTGAGGGCTGACTTAGCTTTCGGATAGTACGCTGCCTTTGTGAGCTTCCGAGTCGGCGTCTGTCGAACTCTCTGCATTAGTCGAGAGGAACCCGGACGAGGCTTTGCCGAAGGGCAAAGTTTCGTTCGGGGAGGTAGACAGGGCCTGAACCCGTCTAGGCGGGTTCAAAGGCTATATTTTTGGCCGAGCCTATGGGCTCGGAGATACCCACATTAAACCGGCCTTGTGCCACATTCGGTCCTCGTGGGTGGATTGATAAATACCTGGCTCAGAAGGAGTGAGGGCTGACTTGGCTTTCGGGTAGTACGCTGCCTTTGTGAGCTTCCGAGTCGGCGTCTGTCGAACTCTCTGCATTAGCAGAGAGGAACCCGGACGAGGCTTTGCCGAAAGGCAAGGTTTCGTTCGGGGAGGTAGACAGGGCCTGAACCCGTCTAGGCGGGTTCAAAGGCTATATTTTTGGCCGAGCCTACGGGCTCGGAGATACCCACATTAAACCGGCCTTGTGCCACATTCGGTCCTCGTGGGTGGATTGATAAATACTGGGCTCAGAGTGAGTTGGTGAGTCAGTCGATGTCGGACCTTAAAGCATCAACCACCACAACTAGATTGCTGCATCATTAACTATTATTTCAAGTTCCTAACGTTTTGTACGTCGGACCCTTTTAGGACCGACTTAGTGAAATAGAAGCCTCCACTGTGAAAACCATTCTACAACACACTAGCAACGAGGGATTCGTTTCTCATACGGGAAAAGAAAAAAATTTTCGTTCACTCTATAACAAATGTTTAAGAAGACCTGGCAAAAACTGACTTTTCGCTATTATTGCAGGATATTGAAATATTCACTTTTATTTAATGTAAAAACAATTGTAATTACAAATTTGAAACATTGTAACGGAGACTTTCGACTTTTTCTATCGAAATTTCAAGTAAGTTATTATATGTTAAAAATATACACAAATCTGTTACTTTCTGATATTCTAAGTGGGAGAAAATGGAAGCTAAGTTTTTGTCAAGATTTGAAAGTGTATCATTGCACGAAGAAGAAACTTTTGTGATGAAATCTCAGTCCAAATTTGTTCTAGCAAGACCGTAGTCCACCATGCTATCCCAGTTACCAACCTGAAGTATCTTATTTTTTATGAAAGAAAAGTATATTTCGCAGAAATACAACACGTAGAGATTGTGATATCATCAAAACTATAGTTTTACAATCTCCGACAAATTCACACAAAGAAAAGAAAAAAAAGAAAGTCTAGCTTCTTTGCCTCTCAGCTTTTCATGGATTCAAAAAACTCTTTCTCGTAGATTCTCCGATGAATATCACCTAAGATCCTGCAGACCAATCCGAAAACCAAGCTTGACTTCAAAAATGAAATAAAGAAGCGACTTGCAATCACCTAAGAGGCATGAGCAATGGAGAGAGGAAAAATGGGGAGACTTTATTTTCTCTGATGAATTCAGTCTTCAGCAGTTTCTTGCCAGCGCATTACGTCAGAAACCTACGGGAAATGGATTTAATGAAAAAAAAATATACGGTGCAAACTATGAAAGACCCCCCCCCCACACACACACACACCTTCACCCCGGACAGATGAGTTTAGGTCAGTTGGTTTATAATAAATTGGAGCCAGCTTGAATAATCATCTGGAATTTTTGTACGATAATCTAGAAATCTAGAGATGTACTTACCTGGTCTCACCACATATACCTCAAGTCATAAAGCAAAGAAAACGAAAGACTATTTTAAGGACCGCAACGTCAACAGCCCTGACTTCAATCCCAAGGGAAATTAATTGGCTTATACTAAGAATAAGGTTGTATAGAAGAAGAAAAAGACAATGGACGCTATCAAGTACGTCTGGATCAATTCGGTTTCAATAGAACATTTTCAAAGTCTCATAGCGAACATGTCGCATCATATTTAAACGGTTATCAATTCGAAAGTTGGCCATACAGAATACTACATTATATTGAACTTAATCGAAATTAAGCTTATGTACTCTGTTTATTTACGGATTATCAACCCGTTGCGCGTTAATTAAAACCAGAAAATATTTTTAGATTGGAAGAAATTTTTCGAGATAATAATGATTTTATTGATACAAGTGCTATTAATTAAAGCGGGGAAAGTGATTAATACTTTTCCAATGTGTACTTGTACGGAAGGAAATATGACGAACCCGTTTCTCCGTTTTCAAATTCGTTATCAATTACACCAGCCGCACATCCAAGCTTACAGCACCTGGTATTCCCAAGCAGTCACCCATCTAGGTACTAACCACGCTCAGTGTTGCTTAACTTCGTACGATTTCAACGTGATGTGGTGGTAAGCCATTAAATTTATGTATAGACATGCTTTTATGTTTATGTTATTGAGATTTCTACACTTTTATTAAAAAATATTTTCGGTGGTTTCAAATTTTTCAACACTGTTGAGTTGATACCAGCCATGTTTCAGGCGATCTCAATATGAAAGCTAACAATGAAACCGGATATTTATAGGGACATGTTGTCTCTTGACTTACCTTCATAGACATCAGATTACTGCAGAATGACAATCAAAGTAATGCTTGTAAACACTATTAGAACACTAATAGTATTAGTATTATTTAGTGCCATAGTATAATTTTAACAATCCGAAGACGGAACATGTGAGAGAAAAATTCGACGGTCAAACGAAATAGTAAAAAAAGCCTTCCAGTAATTATGCAAAGTATTAACAGGAAAATATCGTCCAAAAAAAAAAAAAAAAATATAGTACTGAAGAGCTGTTTAATAGCTATCACCCGCTCTGATAATAAATGCTTGACAATTACCTTCAGATGACGATGGGACAAGAATCGACAGAGATGTCTCTACAGTTGAATGATGAGCGTACCATGGGCTGAACATGTGAGTAATGCGGAAGTTGTAATGAAAATCGGAAGTAGAAGGAACTTAAGCATAAAATCAAAAACCAACAGTTTAAGTTTCTGAGATAAATAATCATACTTATTATAAAACCCAGGTTGTGTGTGTGTGTGTCTGTTCGTTTATATATTGGATCGGATTTCCTACATTTTTCAACAAAACTTTACAAGACTACGTAAAATTACCTTGCGGTGGTTCTGACAGCGCCAAAAATTGGGAAAACACAATTGTTTTTGCACGAAATCAATTTGAAAACACGATTAAGAGGCATGGCTGTCGCGAGAATGAAAGTGGGATAACTCATATCGAGTTATACTTATTATAAAACCTAAGTTGTTTGTGTGTGTCTGTCTGTGTGTGTGTGTGTGTGTTCGTTTATATATGGGATCGGATTTCCTACATTTTTCAACCGATTTCAACAAAACTTCACTTTTTTTTTGGCAGCTAGTGTTTCTTACTGTCTTGCACAATTTTTTCTTTATTTTTACATTCAGAATGCTTTAAAAATTCCATTTACAAGGCAACTGTTTAAATTAAAATTCTATTCAATCGGTAGATTCATAACGATTGAAAACAATGTTTTTGTTTGAGTTTGGGTTTGACCAATTCTTAAAATAAAAAAAAAATTAAAAAATAATTAAGACATGCGTGTCCGTCAACCTTAAACAATAATCTTTGTCAATTTTATTTTTCAGTCTTTATGATGGTCGATACTTGATCTATCTCTTACTGTTACTTCCCCGGGCAACGCCGGGCTCTACTGCTAGTGTTTACTAATTGTTCCATTAAGTAGGACAAGAGATAAATCTTTCAAAAATATAAACTATGATCAAATAAGAGTTTGGCGTCACTAGAGTAAAAACGGTAATTGAATACACCTTTGGATCTATTATCAACATGCATGATTTGTAATTAAGATATACTAAACATTTCAAATGACTCGATGTATGGAAAGCTTACGGCCACATCACGTTGAAACACCTGTTCTCGTGCGAAGTTAAGCAATGCCGAGCCTGGTCAGTAAATAGATGTGTGGCCGCTTGGGATTTCCAACAGCGGCAAGTTTGGATGTGCGGGTGGTATGATTGGTAATGGCTTGGAATTGTTAATCGGAGAACCGAGACCAGATTCTATTTTGGTTCGTTATATTTATTTATAGCGCAATTGTCCTTGGAAAATGTATGAATCTACATCTCGCTAAGAGAAGCGTTAATTAGTAGAGTTTTATCACTAAATCCTTATTATCTCCAAAAATATATCTGAAAATATTTTCCGGCTTTACATAAACTTCAAAGGAGGTTGTAGAAAACAAATCAATTAATCGGTGTACGGATTAGATATAACAAATTGTGTATAGGAGATAGTGTAATTGGACGCATCAGATCATTGCAAAAAAATATAAAATGATCACTTGACATTGGCGTTTTTTTTTTGTTTTTTTTTGCTGTTGATTTCTGGTGTGTTTTAGACTGAAGCCTTGTATTATTCAGTTGCGATTCAGGATTTTTTGAATGTAAAAATGTCGTTTACAAATGAATGCCTTAAAGATGGAGGATGAAAAGTTGCATTTCCGCCAAATTATACTTTATGAATTTTGGAAAGGAGAAAGCGTCGGTACTGTGACAAGAAACATTCAGAAGGTTTATTTGGATCGGGTTCCCGTTCAAAAAGTGGTTTGGCAGATTTCCCCAGGGTGATTTTAGCCTAAACCATCAAACACGAACCAGGCGTCATCGTGGAGCATGAACCAAAGATTTCGACAGAGGGGATTGCTAAATGTTTGAAAATCAATTTGCCATTTTCAGATTTGGGTTTGTTTCCAAACTCGACAACATGGCGGCCGCATTTCTCTGGCAGAACAGAACAAATCTTGTTTTTGCGGATATTTCTTTGTTGTTGCGTCATGAAGAAGAGCCGTTCTTTGACAGAATTTTCACAGGTGATGAGAAATCTATCGTTTATGGTAACGTTTGACGCCAACAGATTTGGAAACAAAATTCTGAATGTGAAGTACCCATGGTTAAATCGATCTTGCATCCAGTAATAGTGTTGTTTTCCGTTTAGTGGCATTGCAGAGGGATAATTCATTTTGAGCTTCTTCCAGCCAGCGAAACAATAACTGCAAAGAAATTGTTTCGACCAACTCCCAAATCCTAATGCTGCTATTAATAAAAAAAAAGACCAATTTTGGCAAATCGAAAATTGCACACCGCATTCTCTTGACTTGGTTCTTGATATTTATTCTGTAACATACAGAATTGTGCCAGAGATTTTCTAAGCATAGCTTATCTGCGGCACAAGGCCGAAAGTATGGGGCACACAGTGAGGATCGAACTCACTATTCAGTCGTAACTGTTTATAGCGAGAGAAGCTTGCTAACCATTAAACCACGTGGAGGTACCCAAAGTACCACGCGGAGGTACCCGCTCATAACTTGGTTCTTTCGGATACTTCTTTTGTTCAACTGACTGTTCAGAGCCATTCCTTTTGTTATTTAAATTTTTCTGTAGTTCCTGAGTCTACAGAAAAATTTAAATAACAAACGGAATGACTCTGAACTCACAACATTCTTCCAAAAAAGTATGAGGTTTGTACAAAAATAGCATCAACAAGCTTTTGGAACGATGGAAGACAGTTGTTAAAAACAATGTATACTATCTGCTTGATTAATAAATGTTTTTTTGAGTATGTAAAATTGTGTTTTTAATTTTTGACTCGGGCATGAACTTCTGCCAGGATCTAATAAGATCGATTTTCAAATCTAGTTTTAACACAGTTAACATCAGGAAGAGACAGCTGAAAATTCTGGGAGACGTAATGAGAAAGGAGGGTTTGGAAAATCGGATACTCACAGGGCAGATAGAGAGAAAGAGAAACAAGCGAAATCAGCTTGTGACATACTTGGAAGGCTTAGACAAGTGGATGACAGCATAGTGTGAGAAATAACAAAAAGATAAAACTTTTTGAGAGCTACAAGGGACAAGAGAAAATGGAGGGTCATGACCGCTTACGTCCTGAAGGGAAACGGCACATAAAAGAAGACCCAGATTCAGACGTAAACTTCTTCAACACATTACAACGGAAAACACGAGGTTTCTACGAAAATTGCATCAACAATCTTGTAGAACAATGAGAGTTGTTAAAAACAGTGAGGACTATGTATGTGAGTAATGAATGTTTTTTGTGAGTACGTAAAATATTATTTTTTAATTTTCTAATCGGGTGCGAACTAATACAATAATCTAATAGAATAAGCTCAGCTTTGGGTAATTTTGTTCAACAAGGATGATACAAAACTAAATTATTAAACTAAGCACTCAAATCATGTTCTTAAATAATCTTTTCAGATTGTGAATTTCATATAGATGCTATGCAAGGCATGCAAAACGTTTAGAAATTTCAAAACTGTCAATTACAAAAAAAACAAAAAAAAAAAACGCTTTCTCATATCAATGATCGAAAATGCCAATGGGCGAATAAAATATTTAGTTATTAGGGAGGATCGCTTTTCTTTGCAACTCAGTCTGGCACTACAGAATCACAAAAAACAGACCTTTAACAAATAACAAAAAACATATCATTTGAGGACTTTCAACACCAGCCATGTTTAGAATGGATAGTGCACGGAATTCGAAGAGAAAATAATGACATAGTCAAGATGTTGAAATTCCACACAACTTCAAACAAAAAGTTCGGAAGGAAACCCTTATCAATACTGGAAAGAGGGATAACATTTGCTAGGATTGATATCCCTATCTTCTGACCCCCCCCCAAAAAAAAAAAAAGGTTTCAATAGAAGGATTTTATAAATTTCCACCGACAGCGGCACTGGCTGCTCGGTCAGTGAATGACGTATGTTTCCATATAAGGAAACAGCTAATATTTCCATAATGAGGAAAAATGGGAAAAATTAATATTAGCAAGATATAATGGAAGCAGAAAAGACTTGAGAGAAACACAGGATAACTTCCGAAATGAGTTGTCTTTTTTGCAGGGCGAGGAAAAAGAAAGATGTTAAAAAGTAATATGTTAGTGTTAGATGGGACAAGATATGGTGGAGAGCCATGATCACTTGCGTCCACATAAAAAAGAATTGTATTTATATTTAGACGGCAAGGTAACTTATCCTATTTGTCGTAACGTCACTTTAATTTTACGATTCCTTTTGAATTAATTGGACTAGTTAGTTGAATCCTTCAAACGTTTCCCGCATCTTAAAAAAATGTTAGGAAAATCTTAGAAGTGTCTTAGAAGTTTATTCACGTTTTATCAAGCAATCAATCATTTGTCGCTATAATTTAAAAACCTGTGGAATCTTTAGAAATTCGACTAAATGAGTGCATATAAACATGCGCGAATAGACCACTGTTAGAGTTAAAAAAAAACAAAAAACTATTCTACGTCTCCTTACATATGCCGCATCCCTTCAAAATATAGGCAATCATCTCTCTCCAAAATTTCCTCTCGTGTAGCTCTTAGCAGCTGTTCTCGCTTTAGTGAATATCTCGCCTCCGTTCCGCGTCATTCTCACAAGCTCGTCAGGTAAATGGCTCGCTGTCTTTCCGTGTCTCTCCTTGTCTCAAAAAATTCCGGGAAGAGTGCGTTTTCCAAGCCTCGCTTCCTCATTATGTGCTCAAGGAATTTCCGTTGTCTTTTCCTTATTCCGTTGCTATTTCCTTATTTTATACAGAAAAAAACATTTTTTAACAAGGTACTTATTTTTCAGCGATGAGAATTGCATTTATTATAAGAGTATAAATGATACAATCCAGACATGCTTTTGAAATGTCACCCTGAAAAGAATATTTTCTCTTTTTTTTTTCGGGGATCCCAAAGAATTGATACGAATTAATGGGCTCCAGACAAATTGTATTTTACGGTTATTGCCTATTCTCTGTTGGCTTGATTTAATAGCAGAATAGAACCGAAAATAACTTTCTGAACAAAGAAACATAGCAAAAATAATGGAGCCATTTCTCCAGACCTCTAAATCTTTGAAGTATAATTATTTCATCTTCTTTGTTTGGTCGGTGGTTTCAAATAATTTGAAACTATTACAAAAATTCTCGGATAATTCATCGGAACAAGCCTGGAAGATTTCTTCAGTGATTATATTGTTTGGATGAAAGGTGGATTAAAATCACGAAAAATGCGAAAGATAATTTGATGAGTAATAACTGAAAATAATGTCTGAATTGATTATTTTCAGTCATTTCACCCCAAGCAAGGCGATAATGCCACAAAAATGCACAGGGTTACAGAGAGTTAAAGAGAATGAGAAGGTTTTATTGAGGAAAAATAAAGGAACAGGATTTAGTAAGACAGATGTCGATTGACGTTACATTTAAATTTTTGAAAATTGTAGATGGCAGGGAAGAAAGAAATCGGAAGTGAGTTGTTCAGGTGCGAACTGTGAGAAAAAACAAACAAAGAGAACAGATAGTTCAACAGAAAAATTGTGTATATGAATGAAAAATACATCCACAAAATATTCTCTATTACACACTCAATTCAATATCCTAGAATAACCATATAGATGGCAATTGAATAAGGTTGTTCTAAGTTCATAAAGAGATGTGACTCCATTTAGGTTGCTAGAAAGAAAGAAGAAGAAAAAAAAAGAAAGAAAAAGGCGAGAATTAAATTTAGGTGATCACGAAAAGGACACTAAGCGATGTTATCACGAAAAGGACACTAAGCGATGTTATCTTTTTTCCAACAGAGAAAAGTGCTAAAGGTTTTTATTCTCATCGCGGATGTGTCGGATTTAAATTAATTTATGACACCGATAATGAAAATTTCAGGTTGGCCGAGACCTCTACGAAACAGAAACTGGGAAATCAAAATTAATTAAGCACGCAGTGACCGAAAAACAAAATACCCAGGGTGTTGGGAGATAAAAATTAATTAGGTCATACGCTGACTGAAAAACAAAAGACTAAACCATTAATTATCTACGGAAAGGTTATTTGGAAAAGGCACCTGCTTATTGTCAGGAGCTGACTATGATAGCAAAATTATTTTATCAGAACGAATAAGTGGCACCAAGGTGCGATACGTCTAGATGACCACCCACTTGATAATTGGCGAAAATCTCGTTGACGAATTCCATATGAAGTGACATATAGGATAAGAATTGTGATTAAGGGACCACACTACGAAAGAAGGAAAAGAAAACAAAAAGGGGAAGATAATTTTTTTTCTTTGAGCAAGATTTTTTTAAACCGAGGTTAGTCTGGCCACACCCACACTGCTGGGCGTCCATTGGCTGAATGCTGGTGTGAGCGTTAGGCGAAGGTAATCATGTGAAGAAGGAGGGGAAGACTGTTATTTCCCCCTGAAGGGATCGGTATGAGATGCCACTGTGAGAGAGAGGGGAAACCTGTTGACACCCTCTGAAGGGATTGGGTGAGGTACCGATATGAAAAAGGAAGAATCTGGAATGACTTCCAAAAATGGAAAATAATAAATTTTCCTGACCGAAAACAAAGAAGTGGATTGTGGATTTAGAATTATCAAGGAATCTCAAACCCCGACAAGCCCACCCCGGTTTTAGTCGGCGTCCTTATAAGCAGAGTCGCAACGAGAGGACGGCAGTTAGCAGTTCGCAGATGGAGTTGGCAGAGGCAGTTGGAGTTGGCAGTTGGAGTTGGCAGTTGGAGTTGGAGACAGACAGGCAAGCAGTTGCAGTGAGCTGAGAGCTCTGAGGACCCGCCTCGCAGAAGCTTTATTCAGATCCTTGCAATTCCAAACTCAACTTCTAACCAAGAACAATTTATTTTTGAAGAACGACTTAGACTCACACCACCAAAACAAGTTTTACGAATATCGCCTGAAGATACACCATAACCAGTTTCTTAAAAGAACAATTTAAGATGTTAAGACTCGCCTAACAAACACAAAGTGTCACGAATCCATATAAGCGGGTTGGAAGAAAGACGCAATCCTGTATTCAGCAACCAGATATAAAATATTGTTATCCTTTTTTTAACATATTTGAACTTTTCGAGTTATTACTTTATTTTCTTTTACATATACTTGTGCGGTGTTACCCTTGTCCGGAATCAGCTTGCATTACGGCCCGGTGACTGATTGATTTCGTCTACCTAAGATCAAATAACAACGTGGGTAGGTTAGACTAGAAATCAAAACAGTTACTTTGGTAACCAGACGTTGGAGGCGAGCTGGGAACGACAAGGCTGATACCTAATCTAACCAGATTCCCATCCGAATCACCAAAAGGTTAGAACGTCACGACCAATACCAAGCCAGTTGGTCGTCACAGGACAGGAACGGACGGCGACAGCGTGGAGACAGAAGGGGTGACGTCACAACTGGTCACGTGACAGGGATAGCACAACGGACTCGGCCAGGCAGACGTCACATTTGGCGCAGCGACACGGGGGGACGTCATAGAGAGGAAGAAATAAGTGTACACTATGGGAAGATTTAAAATAGAAAACGGTTGAAACCAGATTTGAAGAGGTTATGGTCGTAGTGATTGGGGAAGCATCCTTTTTGGAGTCTATTCTACAACAATTCTAGGGCAGAAGCTATACGAATGGAACTCATCTTTATCAATAGAATACAAAGTGAGTGAAGAAGTGTCGACGCTGTGTACCTGGCGGCTCCGAAGTGTGATGCTCTGGACTTGTTTGGACATTTTCCATGCAAATAGTGAAAGGATTTTAACGTTTCGTCAGTGTGAAAGAGGTTACAGACTGGAAAATAATTCAGCACGCGCAAAACTGCGTAAACGGTCTTGAACTCAGGGTTAAGCTAGCGATACTCCATTTCTTAACTGGTCTGATTCATGTTAGAGCACGGCCATGGGTTTCAGCTACTTTCTGAAGCGGTACAAAAAACCGATAATTTTCCCACTATCTTTATCGGGGGTTACGAATATACGAGTTCCACTTGAGGTCTGGAACGATAGAAAATTTTTTTCCAGCCAACTCATAGAGAGATTTAAAAATATAAAATCACCTTACAACCATTATCACCATTATCCTAAGTCCCAACGACCACGTGTAGTCGTCGGGTCATTGCGCTGCTGAGCACCTGACCCGTTCCTTCCACATATCTCCAATTCATGTGAAACGATCTTTTGGCAAGTAAATGTAAATACCGCAGCCACTCGAATCCGAGGATGTCGGTCTACCAGTGTCGCTAGATAATCCCTACTGCAGACACCTTCTCAGGCGCATTTCTGTTTGTTCAACACCTACAGAGGCCACCTATTGTTTATACTGCAACTATGCCGAGTGGACCTTAGCTACATTTTTTAGAAGACATCGCGTTATCTAGCGTGATCAACAGTCTCAACAAGGAGAGCACGCTCAAAACCTCGGTCACGATGACTTGTGACTTCATGTTAGCATGACAACCGACGGCTCCCAATTTCACTCCCAAGGCTTGGGCCAACCCGTGGTATGGTTTTCAGGCAATTTCCAAAGATGTAGCACGCTGGGATTACCTCTTTCATAAAGTCACCTTCCGACCATGATGGAATTCGAAACCGCGTCTCATGATCAGAAAGCGAAAGTTCTAATCAATTTGTTTTTGCTTACAGTACCAGGAGCCTACTTGCCTGGATCTACGTGCCTTAACTTTGGTGATCGAACGAGAACCGGTGTGTTCATCGTGGTCTGATTGTAAGCAAGTAGAGCTGGTGGATCCAATCCTTCTCCAGGTTAAATCAGGACCGATATTTTCCTGCTTGAAGATTCGCATTGATCACAAACACTTGCCCTGAGAAACCCTCCACCGTAACTTTAGTCTAAGAAGCCGTTTAACCAATGATGCCATGTCATCAGCGAACTGGCCTCATACACACATATCTTTGAAACCCAGTCTTCCACATTGACTTAGATGATTGTTGAACTTGAGAGTAGGTACCATTTCACAGGTTTTGTTTTTAATCCTGCTAATTATTCTGTTGATTTAAATGCAGTAGTTACTTGATTATTTCAAATGTTTCCGGTTATTTCAGCAGTCTTAAGAAATCTTAGAAATGTCTTACAATCTTATTCATTTCTTTATTGTTTGTGTAATCTGTCGGTATTAATTATAAACCTCTGGAAAGAAATTTGAAAAAATGTCTGCATATAGACTTCAGTAAATAAACCAATGTTAGAGTTTAAGCACTTAAAAACTGTCTCTTTTTTTTCTTCTTATTCTTAGTCTTTTATCCTCATCCGGAAAGCCTGGTTTAATGATCGATTAACCGACCTTGAGGCAGGTAGCTTGATGTTAATAATAGCAGATGTAGATTGACCTGACATTTACACCTTACAATGGAAAATGGTATTTCGGATAGCGGTTTTAGTCGGAGGCCGCGTAATAATCATATGCTAGTTTCATTCAATTTCTTGTTCCTTTGTTAATTTTAGCTTTAATGATACGATAGATCTTGAAAGATGTCCAGAGCTTAAAAAAGAGAACGAAATTTTGCCAGAGTAATAATCAAACTCATGCTATGCGCTGAGAGATCGATTTTACGGAACTCGTGACCTTAATTTTTTAATTGCAAAGAGATTGTTATATTTTCTGGTCTACAATGAGAAGTGGAAAGCTTACGTCATGAGAGAACGACGCAGTGTTTCGATGATTTTCAATTACGCTGAATATATTATGTGGATGACGTGGAGGCGTGACGCCCACAGTTGCGCAGGTGAAGTCTGGATTAGACTCGAAAGATAAGAGAGCTTTTAAGAGTAGGCGTCTCTACAAGAGAGGAGGAAAGCGAATTAACCCAAGTGAAAAAAAAGTAGAAATAGAAAAAAAAAAAAAAAAAAAAAAAAAAACACATACAAACATAGATAAAAAAAACACGATTACCTAACAAAGGAATAATCGGGTTTATTTGCTTCCTGCTTCGGTGGAGGGGTAAAGGGAGAAAACAGATGAGACAAGAATGAGAAAATGTGGTTAGGATTTCCAGTAGTAAAAGCTCTTATTTTTCCCTTTAATCCGAAGGTCTAAAAAAGATGTAGAAAATTTTGGATTTAAAAAGTGGGTGGTTGCCATATGAAGTGAGACAAGCAGTGAAGAAGAAGAAGAAGAAGAAGAAGAAGAAGAAGAAGAAGAAGAAGAAGAAGAAGAAGAACAACAACAACAACAACAACAACAACAAAAAAAATAAACGCGAAAAATCGGTTATCCAATCAGGGTGTAAGCAAGTGCTTAATAATCGAGGTTGATAATGCGAATTGAGGTAACGACAGCCACGAAACAAATCAATAAACAACACTCGCCCTGAGAATTTTCCTGATAAGATACACATTCTTAAAACTCCTGTAGCCAAGCCGTCCACAAGTGTAATGCCCTGTATTCCTCTGGATCATATTGGCACGGCCGAGAGGGAGGGTCATCTAGTCTGTGCAGCGCACCGCCTCCATATACAATCACCCAGCACTTGATGGGTCACTCTATTTTCACCAACAATGGACTGAATTTTGATCAAGCGGGGCGCTACCATTATCTCCAAAGATAAACTGACGCCTACTTAAAATATAGGACTGTACATAGGAATAATAATAATAATAATGTTATATATTGTACTTATGAACACTAATAGGTGTGTCCCAATCCTCATAAATAAGTTGGATACTATTGTAAGTAGAGGTAATATGCTGTGTAAGTAGTCCATTACTAGAAGTGGTTTACCTACTTCACGCCGCTGGCGAGTATTGTATTTTGTTGATGTTATAAAGATTATCAGTTCATTTCTAACCTCGGTTTTGGTTATTTCTCATTCAGTAACCTTTTCTAGGTTACACGAAATAATAATAATAATAATAATAATAATAATAATAATAATAATAATAATAATAATGATGATGATGATAATAATAATAATAACAACAACAACAACGACTAAAAATGCCTGTCAAAATTTTACGGTTTTTCTATTTTCATTCTCTGATGATTCTTTATTCTTAAGTTAATGGTTGAATAATTCATGGCCAGTTCTACGACATTAAATTATACGTAGCAAAATAGCCTATTGCCTCTTTTTTTAGCTGAACTTCAACAAAATATTGAAATACCAATCATAAATGTGGATGCTGATCGTTATTTTGAAAAGCGGGGGTCGAAATGAAAAGATTTGAATTAGAACCGTTTTTCTATTACAATGAAATTGACGCTCAACACTTCTTACTTTATTTCTTTCATTCACTTTCACAATGAAACCAAGTAGCGTCTTTCATATATCTTTTCCGTCTTTCCACGCGATCAAAAGAGAATAGTCTATTATTCACGAGAAATTGGCAGAAAGTACCATACTTACGTGTTTACTAAGGTACTAAGTATGGGTCAATAATAATAATAATAATAATAATAATGATAAAAAGAAGAAGAAGAAGAAGAAGAAGAAGAAGAAGAAGAAGAAGAAGAAATAGATATGTTCTGATGCCACACAAGTCATTGCTCTCGTGACTTAGTCATTATATGATTGTAATCTCAACATTTGGATAGCAACAAAACCTGGATAAACAGATCATAACATGTTTATTAAAAGGAAAACTAAAACAGATTGCAGATTATTTAACAAAGAAAATTCCTTCATTTAAGATTTAGATATCGAAATAAACATACCTTGAATCAATCAGCCAAAAATGAGAGGGAAACTAAAAATGAGGAAGCGTTGTTAAGATGAGTTCTGACCCTTGACCCTCGTGAGTTGATAATATGCAGCTTCTTTTCTTGTTGAATTAAGACAATGTACAGTAAATATTCCATTAATTATCAGAGAATTACATGTCAGATGACTGACCTTAACCAGTAGATCATGTCCCCTAGAGGTTGAAGCAATGTACATTTCTTTTCATGGGTGAGAGAAATTGGAGTTGGTTGGTTGGTTGTTACATTATGCGTTTTCAAGACGCTGTTTTGTTTAAAAGTTTAAAGGTTGAATCAGCTAAGATAACTTGAGAATCAAGACTATTTTACGAGCAGACTCGTTCGCCCGATGTTAACTCGTCTGAAAACCTGTGGAGCATACTTAAGAGGAAGGTTTACATTGGCGCAAACATGAAAATTGGAATGTTACCCTAGTCAGTTTGAAGAAATATAATTAATGAACAACTTCTCAGCATCGAGCATATATTTCATATTGCTGCCGTTATTATTTCATCATCATTGTTTTCGAGTTTATTTCTCTTTTTAATCTTTTCTCACGTTCTGTAACTGTAATTGTTCATTACAACTTTTTTTTATAATGATCGCGTCGTCGGCGATTTAAACCAGATACACACCAAGCTTTTCTGGTGAGCAGAGTGAGCTAGACATGAATCAGGATTAAAAACACGGTAAAATGGCGGATGACGCTTTTTGTAGGGCCAACTGCAGTTTAATACAATTGGGGAGACTTAGTTCCATAGGTATGTATTCAACCAGTACACTGATGACACGGCGTTCGCTGGTCAACAATCTCCCCTAGACAGAGGCCAACAACTAGAGCGGAGAGTTTCCGCCAATGGAATCAATGGTCACGTGTCCGTGATCAAAGTGAACATGCAAATTGGAGGACATCGGCTGTAGGTTGACCTCGTTATGCGTGAATGAATACCTCTTCAGCTTTTAACCTACATAAGAGAAAGAAACTTGGATGTTCAACTGCACCGAGACCCTACGACAACATGTCGATGATGATGTTGCTGATGATGAATGTTTTTTTAGCGCTTCATTAATCTGGATGAAAAAAGGGGAATTTAGAAAGTCTGGGAAATTCCTAAGACTATCAGAGGGACGTGTGGTAAACTCTAATTTACGTATATTGAACCATTTGCAATAATAGCACAAATATGTCCGTACTTGAGGAGTTTAGTCATAGATTACGGTCAAATCACGCTGGGAAACATGTCCTCGCTTGATAACCGGACATAAGTAGTGTCCAGCTCTGTATGTACTAAAGATGGGTCACTTGGCATCACCAGGTATTTTAAATGAATACCGGTCATAAAACAGCCGGGGAAAGGGGCAAGCTACTTAATCCCGTAAAAACATACCTGCCACTGAAAGCACATCAGAGCAGCGCCCAGTGTTGTTGAGAGCTGAAACCCTATACTCACCAGTGGATATTCCTCAGTGGGATTTCATTATATTTGTTTTCTAAAAAATAGGAAAAAATAAAAGTGTCTCATAATGCCATAGTTAGTGTGCATCAAATCATGGGTATGTCGTGCGAGATTCCGCATTACGAATAGACGAATCAGAATATATATATATATATATATATATATATATATATATATATATATATATATATATATATATATATTGAAGACAATAACATAATTATTCTGCAGCTGCCAAACCCCCTCCAGCGAAAACTTTCAAACCAACCCCCAGTAAACTAAGCTAAGCTGTTATCTATAATAATGTAGTAGAATATTGAGAAAGTAGCCGTTTGGTCGTAGGGAATCTGATTGGACGAAAGTTATTTAATTGTAAGGAATATGATTGGACGAAAGTTATTTAATTGTAAGGAATATGATTGGACGAAATAGATTGGATGCAATACAAGATGGCAAATTATTTTACCTTAGAATATTTTAATGTTGTATGTTTTAACTCGATTGTTTTTTATTATTATTATTTGTCTGTAATTCTATTTAAACAAAGTAGATGAAGGCGGAGTTATTCGATTATATGATCGAATTTTACTCTGCTAATTAAATTTTGTTATTCTGCCAAAATCATTTATGTCAAATTGCATACAAATTAAAAGAGCACAAACGTTATATTTTTATTTGTCTAGTTTTGAAGACGAATTGAAATGAAACAATATAATCTCAGTTTTTAAAGAAAACGATAATAATATGTCTGACTGTTTTTTCTTTCTCTCTCTTAATATATATATATATATATATATATATATATATATATATATATATATATATATATATATATATATATATATATATATAGTATATATATATATATATATATATATATATATATATATTGATATAAATATGTAATTTTGAAGTTCACCAGGCAATTCACATTCAAGGACTTAGATATGGAATTATGTAATTAAACAAGCAAATTACAAATGTATTTTGAGTTTTCAATTTTTGGTATATTTTTGTTTTATTTGCTAATTTGTAAATCTTCTATACACCTCTTATAGACAGTATTTCTTGGGAAATCAATTTTTTCAGAGATATGTATGCACATAAACACACACTTTTATATATATATATATATACATATATATATATATATATATATATATATGTGTGTGTGTACGTTTCATTGAATATGACAGACTAGGTGATTTGATTTAGTTTTTATACAATTTCTCACGTGATATTATTATATTTTTCTTTTCGGTAGAGAAATTATATAAAAAAAATGTCAAATTGTTCTTTTCTTCCGCGCGCTTTCGGCAATACATTTAAGCATTTTATTTTTAATATATTAACTCTTAACAAGAAATATATTTTTGTATGCACATATTTATATAATATTTTCTTTTTCAAATCATGGTGAAGATATTGTGTTCATGTTGATAGTTGATCTTATTGACTGTTGGCTTTTTTGTTTTTATTGATAAGGTTTCTATGATTTTTAGCCTTTTTTTTTTGACATGTAGACGAGGCTAATATATTTGTGATATAAACAAACATGTTGTGAATAGTATCCAGTAGGTCAGCATAAGTATTTAAATGAGACCTGAGTGAACTATGATTAAAATGATGTGTGAGACTTCTTGTCACAATTATGATTGTTTACGAATTTTGACTGATCAGGAAAATAATTTCTTAATGGACATTTAAATTCGTAAATAATGTGTGTTTTATTCAATATTGCCATAAGAGTTAAATTATTATTTTAACTTTTTATTTCTTTTCATATAATTTATCTACCGAAAAGCAAAAAAAATTAAGAACACATGAAAAATTGTATAAAACACTAAATCCTCTTGTCTGTCATATTCAATGAAACGTGCACGAAAGGATTGCTGCCTATATAAACTAATATATATATATATATATATATATATATATATATATATATATATATATATATATATATATATATATATGTGTGTGTGTGTGTGTGTGTGTGTGTGCGCGTATATATATATATATATATATATATATATATGTAAAGACACAAAGAGAGAGGGAGGGAGAGAGAGAGCGTTTAGCTATCCTTTTTCAGCCTGTTTCATATAGAGCGAAATTTTAAAAATGCCCGTTTATATATACAGAAAGTTTTCTCATTCCTTTGCTGTTTTTCTTTTTTTAAGAATGAACTTTTTTCCATAATTACTATCAAATAAGAACACCTGATTACGAATTATAATTTTTATTTTTGTTTACATTTTAAGAAAATATGTCTTATGGGCATGTTTTGTGTAGGCATCCGTAATTTAATTTGGGGGCACAATTATCCTTTTTTCAAAAACTGACATCCTATTGTTTGATTTAATTTGTCTTCAAAAGTAGATAAAACACATATTTGCGTTCTTTTAATTGAGAAGTATTTCGACATAAAATCTTTCGGCAGACTCACAATATTTTTATTACTGTAATCATTGCCGCATAAAATTTGATCACATAATTCAATCACCATCTAATTCATCTATTTTGTTTAAAACGAAATGCAGACAAATAATTTAAAAAAGTCGAATTAATAAAGCATAGGACATTAAAATATACTAAGATAAAATAATTTGGCTTCTTTTAATGTATTCCATCTACTTCTTCCAATCAAATTTCCCAGACCAAATGAATTTCGTCCAATCAAATTCTCTACGACCAAATGATTTTCATCCAATCAGATTCCCTGCAATCAAATAATTTTCATCCAGATTCGCTACGGCCAAATGAATTTCATCCAATCAGATTCCCTACGACCGAATAAATTTGGTCCAATCATATCCCTACGACTAAATGAATTTCGTCCAATCAGATTCCATCCGACCAAATGTATTTTGTCCAATTAGATTTCCTATGACCAAATGAATTTCGCACAAATTAGATTACCTACGATCAAATTAATTTCGTCCAATGCGATTCCCTACAGCTACGTGAATTTAAAATTTACAATTAATTTGCATTGCAAAAAGAACACCGATTGACTTCTTAAACATTTAATAAGAAACAATTATATTCATCATCTGGATTACTAAATCTGTAATGATATGAAAAACCATCCAGGAGAATCTTTGTTTTTGATTCAGTTACGTGACTTACGGGATACACGCTTAGGCGATGATGTGTCTTTCGACACATGACTGACGAGGCAGATTTTTTCCCGTAGTAGGTTGCCATATTTTTTTTTCAGTAGACTAGTTGCCATCCAAGTCTATAGAACCCGATCTGTATTGTTATTTACCTATAGTCGAGGGTGGGGAGAAGAAGAGGATTCATATCTTTTCCAATGGTATTAGCACGTAAGTCAATGTAATGGTTTCGACTTGATTTCGAATTCGGCTCTCTGATTCCTCAATCCGAGCCGTTATCCATTACTCTACTGTATATTTCTGGTTGCAGCGTCTATTGTACAGCACCGCCAGAAAACTTAAGTAGTGATAGCGATCATTACTGGGTACATCATACAAATTTCGACATTAAATACGCTGCAAGGATTGACATTCCGTAAAATCCACCGAACAAAACCCATCTATTGAGAGTGACTCCGTAACGTTACTTTAATATAACTTACTGAAAAAATGCGAGACGCCTACTGTGGATCAAATTCACAGTAGTATCAATCTGCGTGACTTGCTTTTTAAACACCCGTCCTGGGTTTGACGATAAACTACATTCGCGTCCAGCTATAAACGATAAACTGCATCCATCAACAAGGCCTCTGATCAGGAGATTTTGTGGAGTGTGTAACCATCTCTCCTGACCCGGGGTGGTAGCACCTGTTAGGGTCCCAGCTATGGTTAACCCCGAAACTGGTGTAAAAACACTATGAAAGTGTAAAAATAGGTTTTAATACTAGCAACAGATTTTTGAAGAAAATATTACCAGCTATACATTTTGGGAAAAAAAAACAAAAACAAAAAAAAAAACAAGAAAAATTATTACTATCAATTCATTTTTGAAAAAAAAAAATATTACCAGCAATACATTTTTGAAGGAAAAAATATTAACAGAAATTGAATTTTGACAAAACAAAATATTACCAGGAAAAAAAAATTGTCGGCATTAAATAACCCATTGAGGATGATATGCCGTAAAACAAACCAAACCAAACCAAACCAAACTACCTTTTTAAACACTGTTTAACAGAGATGGTTCAAGATTCACTTTGGCTCAGATTGATTTGTACTGCTTATAGTTTTGGGGAAGATTGGATTAGGCTAATCTTCTAATTGACGATAGCTATCATGTTGGTGCAAAAATAATGACGCAATAATGTCGTTTTTTGACGTATTTTTGACGTCAAAAAACGACATTATTACGTCATTATTTTTGCACCAACCTAATAACTTGCTTGCCTAGAAAATCATCACTGAAAATTGTAGCTTTTAACTTGAAGTGAATACCATCCGATTGTACATGCGGAAAATGTAAAACCTATTTTCTTCATATGGACAATACAGTGTTTAAATTTAATAACCTTAGTACTGAATAAGGTCAAGGGTTTGAAACACATGGTAAGGATCGAACTCTCTAAATCAGAGTGACGTTTGTAACATCCAGAAAGGATCTAACAGACTGTATCATTTTGTCTTTACGGAGGTCACTTTTGCAAATATAGAATTTCTTCTTGAGGAAGGTATTCCAGCAAGATTTCAAGACATATACGGTTTGAATTATAGCAAGTCCAGACTTCCACTCAAAACAAATTCTAGTCTCTATTCCCGAAAATTATCACCAGAGCTAAGCATGTAACAACGCCAGCCACAAGACAAGCCTTTGAATTAATTATACGAATTGATTTCTAAGCTTCTTCCAAGAAGCGATTTAAACCGCCTTCTCTCTCCCTCCTCCTCTATCTCCCTCCCCTCTGTCTCCCTTCACCCTCTCTCTCCCCACTCTTTCCCAGACTTATTTTCTCTTTCTCGGATCAACCAAGCATGCGAATCGTTGTCGTTTTCTGCACGGATAAATCCGAAACGAATCTACAGCAACCCCGGCTCGGCCGATCAACCAGTGGATCTCATCTCTAACTAATCGATTTGATTACGTAAAATCGATCGTAGCGATTGGCGTTCGACTCATTTTCTGGTATTCTCAATGGAACAGATTGAGGCTATATATTCTCCAGCCTACAAACCAACGGTTATGACTAATGTTAAACAAAAAGAAATAGTTCGAATAGCGTTTATTATGATCCTTGATCAGCGCCGTTCAACCAGGTTTGATCAGTGCTTCTCATTTTAGATATCGTATCAAACAAATCTAACAATTTAAATATCCCGGTGTATGGACCAGTTATAAGAAATTTAAAAGAGGAGATAAAGTCATTGAACATAGAAATCAGGATTGTTTTTTCCCCAAAACGCAAGATGTTATAAGAAACGTTATGAATATAAGAACACGTCATGGTTTAAATAACCATATAACGAGATTTTCATGCAGATGACATCGTACTTGTTTAGAAGGGTCTAAACTATCAGTTATACGGTTATATATCATTGATTTTTCAGACTTAAAATGGCTTCTAGTGAATGAAACCTCAAGGTCTTAATAAAGACAATTCTTCCTTAGATTTTATAGATGCAAACACAGAATCTTAATAAATAACAAAAACACAATCACTTGAAGTATTCCATCAGCAATAAGAAAAATGAAGAGCTGATAGATGTAGAAGAGAAGATGAAGACATAATCAATATGTTGACCTTCCACTTTGATCTTAAAGCAATGTTTTGGAAGGAAATTCCCATCAGTATTTTCTCATAGAAAACAATGAATGGACTTAGGAAGACTATTTTTCCGAAAAAAAAACTGTTTTGAGAGAAAGATTGGATGAATTTCAACCAAATGATTGACTTGTTTGTTTAACGGTATATAAACACCTTATGGGTCATTTAATGTCAAAATTGAATTCTCTCGGGAAATCTAAAGTAATAAAAATATATGTTATTCTGTTTTGGCAATTTTCTCATTATCAGTGCTCATTATCAGATATAGAGCGTATGTATATCTAAAAGTAGACTTTTTTTAGTCAACTTCCGGATCCGACAGTCTGTTTCATGCTAAACGCAATCATCAGGCCTGCATGAAACACTGACACTGTCGCCTCAGGGTGTTGACTTTAATTTCCACTCATATATATATATATATATATATATATATATATATATATATATATATATATATATATATATTTGTTTTATTTATTTTACATTTATAAAAATACAATTTTTCATGTGTACGAATATTTATTTCCCCCACTGTGTATATATATATATATATATATATATATATATATATATATATATATATACAGTGGGGGAAATAAATATTTGTATACATTAAAAATTGTATTTTTATAAATGTAAAAGCCTTAAATAAAACAAATCTCGGCACATTTTATGTATAAAGAGACATGCTATTAAAAATAATAATAAACTTAATTAATTCTTATTCTAATAGAAATTAATGCATTTTTTTAAAATTCTAACTGGTGAAAAAAGTATTCGTACAAATCAATTATTAGAATAAAATAATCAATTAATTATGAAAAAAGTATATTCTAGAATGTTCCAGTAATGCTATCAGTAATTATAGTTAACGCTATTAGCCATTATCAGGGCATTCTGCAATATCTAGTCTTCCGAGACGGTTCTAATAATGCCTAAAGGTAAAGAATTGACTATTTCACAAAAACAACACATTTTGTATCTTTGGAGAGATAGGAACAGTTACAGAACGATTTCTCTCAACCTGAATATTCCTTTTACTACAACTGCTTCGTTCATTGCAAGGTTTAAAACTCGTAACAGCGTCGAAACCAAAGACGAACAGGTGCTCCGGGGAAGATTTCTCTAAGATCAGCAAGGATATTAGGACGCCAGATCCAACAAAGTCCACAGGTTACCCGAGAAGAGCTGCAGGAACATCTGCGTGCATTAGGGAGTAAAGTAACCAAGCGTACAATAACTAATGAACTACACAAAAACAGTCTGAAATCACGCATCCCAAGGAAGACTTCACTCCTCTTGAAACGACACAGAGATGCGAAGCTAAAATTCGTTAGAGAGCATAAGATGAAGAATATTCGTTTTGGGAAAAAGTACTATGGACAGATGGAACTAAAATAGTGTTGTTTGGTCATATTTATCGAAATCTTATGTGGAGGAAGGACGGTGAAGCCTACTTACCAAAGATCACTTTGCCAACTTAAAGTTTGGTGGTGGCAGTATCATGATCTGGGGCTGTTTTTCTGCAAAAGGTGATGGCAGAATATCAATAATAGATGGCAAGATGAATGTCGAAAGATACCAGAAAATCCTGCAAGACAATATAATGCCTTCTGTTGAGAGACTTCGGCTACCTCCTGATTGGGTTTTCCAACTGGATAATGATCCTAAGCATAGCGCTAGATCTACAAGGAAATGGCTGGCTGAAAGTAACGTTGGTGTCTTGGAATGGCCAAGTCAGTCCCCAGACTTGAACAGAATCGAGAATTTATGGCGATATTTGAAAATTCAAATTCAAATTTGGAAAAGAGCACCAACAAATATCAAGAATTAGAAGACAATATACCAAGAAGAATCGGACAAAATACCAATCAATGTGTGCAAATCGTTAGTTGAGCCGTACAGGAATAGACTGGTAGTTGCTGAACTCAATAAAGGAGATTCCACAAAGTATTAAATTAAGCTTTTTTTGTTTTGTACGAATACTTTTTTCATCAGTTAAAATGAAAAAAATGAATTAATTTCTGTTAGAATAAGAATTAAGTTTATTAATATTTTTTAATAAAATTTATCTTTACACATAAAATGTATCAAAATTTGTTTTAGTTAATT
>OZ010572.1:102246900-102267100 GCA_963932145.1 Acanthosepion lycidas
TAGATAGATGGAATAATTGGGCATATTTTTTATTTTATATAAATATGATTAAAGAATCTTTATCTTTTATAGCTTATTCACCGTTTGTTGGTTATTTAAATCTAAAATATATTTTATATTATGAGATGTTACTTACTTACCCTCTTTATGTACAGACCAGGCTCGATCTCGCTTAACTTTAGTGATCACACGAGAATCAGCGTGATTTGCCCATAGACCATCACTACTGATACTAAAATCATGAATCAACACAACAGCAATAAATATTTATCAGATTCATGAACAAAGATACTAGATATATTTGCTAAATATATAAAAACGACAAGACATTGCGAACTGATACGCGATACTTCAAAAGCCTATATGAGGCATGAAGGGGCGATATTTTAAAAACGATGAAACTAAAAATGGATCTATGGTTTTTGATATCTAGTCTTTGTTGCTGACGATCTTTTGTACATTTATTCCACTGGGAGACCATATCTCTTCTTTGAAACATACAGAGAGACAACTCTGCAACCTTCGAAAGCTTGCTAGCTACTCAATACTCTATCTCAAATGTTCTAACGTGTACATTTCTTAGTCTCACCAGTTCAGACCTTCATAGCTAGGATCCTTCATACCACATCCACGGTGAAAATCAATACCATTGCCTTCGTGTTACTCTCATAAAGAGTCAGTTCCACTCAAACAGCTTCTTCCCCAGAAATGTTACAGGCTCCCGAGAGGAAGCTTCTCTGACAATTTTCAAATATCCTACATGTCCTTATAATATGCACTTCCTAATTCCTCGTTACTTCTCGCTAACAAAAATCTAATCCAGTAAGCCTCTACTTTGAGTGGCAGTATTTAGTGGAAAGTGCTCACAATCCGTGATAGAGCTAACATATGCGGTTGCATGGAGAATTGTTTGTGACCATAGGTTTCCCGCTTTCACGATATTCAGATAAACTATTTTATTTTCTCAAAAGTAGATATACTTATGCTTTGTGTTTGTTTATTTGTGTGTTGTGTGTGCGGGGAAATTTTCTGTGATTGTTTGGGATGACTCTGACGTATACATAAACACACATACAGACGTATTCATGTGTTAGTTCATACATACTCCTATTCATAATCTTGTGTTAGGCGCAGTTACAGATTCTTACGCCCAAGCACACGTATGTACGCGATTTTCATTCTGTCTATTTCGGTGTCAAGATTGTAGCGGTTCGTATGAAGCAATGTTCTCTTAGTAGCGGACGACTTTGACATTTTTCAGTTTGGCTGTTTGCGCCTGCAGACATGCACACACGCACTCTCTCTCTCTTTCACACACACACACACACACACACAGACACACACATATGTAGACGCACACCCACACTCATTAAGGGTTAAGTTGGGTTTTCTCCGTAGACATGGCGACGATGTTTGTATTTTCTTAACAAAAACAAATGCAGCTGTTTTATTAACGATTGAAATTAACTGAATGGTAATATTAGCAGTGATATTATCATTGATATATTGATAATAATTGATATGTTATTATTTATGATGAACGTTAATGTTACCCCTAAAAAGGATGGTAACAATAATAATAATAATAAAAACAATAATATTAATAGTGATAACAACATAAAAATAATAAAAAAAATAAATGAAAAAATAATAAGTAAAAAATAAAATAAATAAATAAAAATAATAATAACGACAATGATAATAATGACAATAATTGTGGTAATAATAATAATAGTAATAACAATAATAATAATAATATCTCAAAAAACTATCTGATTTTCAAAAAGCTATCAAAACACAAGGAGCTTGAAATCGAAATCTCAAAAATATGGCACATAAGAACATCAGATATCCCTTTTGTAGTTGGATCCCTCGGATTGTTATGGAAAAGATTCCAGTGGACTCATTGAAGTGATTCCTGGAAGCCCATGCATTAAAGAAATACAAAATTGTTCTCAAGAGTATAGCCCACACCTTACAAAGGGCTTTATCGATGTAAAGTATGTGTGTGTGTTAATTGGTCAGTGGAAAATGTCATGGCGCATTTCTAACCTTAGGTCTCTGGGTAGGACACGGAAAGAAATCAGAACCCATGAGAAATCAAGGGAATAATAATAATAATAATAATAATAATAATAATAATAATAATAATAATGATAATAATAATGATGATGATAATAATAATAATAATGATAATAATAATAATAATGATAATAATAATAATGATGATAATAATGATGATAATAATAATGATGATAATAATAATAATAATAATGATGATGATAATAATAATAATAAGGATAATAATAATAATGATGATAATAATAATAATGATAATAATAATAATAATGATGATAATAATAATGATGATAATAATAATAATAATGATGATAATAATGATGATGATAATAATAATAATAATGATGATGATGATAATAATAATAATAATGATAATAATAATAATAATAATAATAATAATGATAATAATAATAATAATGATAATAATAATAATAATAATGCTGATGATAATAATAATAATAATAATAATAATAATAATAATAATAATGATAATAATAATAATAATAATGATGATAATAATAATAATGATAATAATAATAATAATAATAATGACAATAATAAAAAAATAGTACATTGGTACATTTATGAACAACCGAAATACACGCCTAGGCGATCATGTATTTTTCGATACATGACTGACGAACGAGGCAAATCTTTTACCGCAGTAGGTTGCTATTTCTTTCTGCCAGTTGCCATTCAAGGCTATAGAACCCGGTCTGTTCTGTTATTTATCCAGAGCTGGGGGGGGGGAGAAGAAGAGGATTCATATCTTTCGCAGTGGTATTAGCACGTAAGTGAATGTAATAGATTTCACCGAAATAGAATGAAATTGTGTACCTACGTGTGCTCGAGCGTATGAAATTGTACCTGCGCCTAACCCAAGATTATGAATATGGGTGTGTATGTATGAACTAATATGTATGCACCTGTAGGTATGTGTGTTTATGTATACGTGAGCGTCATCACTTACAAACGCAGGAAATTTTCCCACTTCCACCACACACAAATAAACAAACACAACGCATAAATTGATCTACATTTGAAAAAAATAAACCTGATTCTTTGATTTTCATTGTGAAAATGAGGTATTTTTGGTGACCGTGGTGAGACAGCTAAGTGTAAATGCGATGTTATGGTGAAAGGAAAATTATAAGTACGAATGAGTCAACGAGTGAGACTGGCTGGTTTTGAAGTAAGACTTAAGAACACGAGTCTTTTTCCCATCTCTACATTTTAGCCCTTGTGGCGTATTTTGTATTTCAATACAAATATTAAGATCGCAAATGCGTGAAATCTAAGATCACAAACAACTCTCCATTCAACCATGTATATATATATATATATATATATATATATATATATATATATATATATATATTTGGTTGGATTGATGTGAGTTTGTGACCCTGGGTTTCACGCTTTTGCGATTGTCAGACAAACTGATTAATTTTTAAAAATTTTTGGTTTATGTAGATTGCGTATATTGGTGTTATTATGGAAGTGTGGGGGGAAACTTAGTCGTGATGTCATCATGCTAACGCAAACATCGATGCATGTTCATACGCCCAATGAAGTACGCAGACACACATACATACTTTGTCGTCCGTCGGTACTCATACATATATAAACATATGTGGGCAGTTTCGGATATGAAATATGTATGTATACGGGTGGTTTTGTGTTTATTCATACACATTTGTATGTTGATATTCAAAGATTGGAAGTGTAGCGAAAATTTCTCGTGAATGTCTCGTGAATGTATACATGTCATTTTTCTATTTTTCCACTGAATAATATTTCCTCGCATGTATGTATACACGTGTGGTGGGGTTTGTGTAAAATTATGATAGGTAAATATTATTATTATTTTTATTTATATTTATTTTTAAATTTTTGAAAAAAGGGGGTATATTTGATATATTTAAAGCTGGTTATTTGTTTGTTTTTGATGACTGTGTACATGTCGCCTCTAAGTGTTGACTTCTATCTTCACTTTTATATTTACACAAGCTCTATCTCTGATATTGAGCATTTTATCCAATAAATATAGCACATCTTAAGACTATATTTCTTCATATATATAAATATATATATATATATATATATGTGTGTGTGTGTGTGTGTGTGTGTGCGTTGATGTAATAGGAAAGAATAGTTAGATTAATGATTCAAAATTCTTTAGACTTTATATTTTCATTTAAAAAAAAACAGTGCTCGATACAGAAGTAAAGTTTAAATCATAATTATTATTTTTAAACATAATTCCATAGCGACACTAAATTACTATGTTTAGAAACTTGACTCAAATCAAGTTTAATTTCAATATTAAACTTAAAATTTACAGCACAGTTTCATTCTCAACGATGTTTGGACCCTAGAATTAATTTCTGTGTCGTAATGGAATCATATTTAAAAAATAAATACTTATAATTTAAGCTCTACTAATGTATCGAGGACTGTTTTTTTTAAAAAATAAACACATATACACACACACACACACACGCATATATATATATATATATATATATATATATATATATATATTATAGGTGCAATTATAATTTATAAATACATGAATCATCCATACAAAAAAACAAATATATATTTGTTTTTTTGTATGAATCATTCATGAATTTATAATATATATATATATATATATATATATATATATATATATATATATATATATATTATAAATTTTAAAAAAATCGAGCACTATTTTTAAAAAATAACTAAAGTACTAAAGAACTTTGGATTATTTACCTAACGAGTTCTTTCCTATTTTCTATATATTTTCATATATATATATATATATATATATATATATATATATATATATATATATATATATATATATATATAGATAGATAGATAGATAGATAGATATGACAAAATGTGAAATGTTTTCATGCCATACGTTTCATCCTGTATTTTTCCCCTAACATTCTTCTTGATATAAAATTATATCGTTTCCCCCCCCATATATATATATATATATATATATATATATATATATATATATATATATATTTGATTTCTATATTCTTTTCCTTCCTGTTTTGTATGCAATGCATAGGCGCTTTATAATTTGAAAAGTTGTCTTCTGTCTTTTCCTCTATTCCGACTCTTTCATCCTCTTCTCTAATCAATGTTCCTGGTGATATTGTCTATGTCTATTCCATTTGATGTCGTTGACTGAATGTCGTATGCGGCCATTTAGTACATGAAATCGGCGCATTTTTCTCTTTTGTCAGTGGCTCACGTCCAGCCAGCCTGATTGATCAACTGCCTGTTGACCAATGTCCAGAGCGGCTAGCTCTAACGGACGACCTACTTTCAAAAGATTCATCCATATGCATAGCATTTTAGGCATCATTTTTTTCGCGTTTCATTTCTCCTTTTCATTACTTTCCTCTGTATATCATACTTATATTTTCTGCCAGCAGAATATATAGAATACCTTTTCTGTTGAACGCACTACCATTCGGAGTGCCTCTAATATTGGCACAAAGCATTTTGCTTAGGTTTTACAAATCAATTTTACGACAATGAGATTAATTATATCAGGAAGACGATTGTGTTGGACATTTGACGCTGAATATATTAGCATCACTATGGTGTCTATATGGTATATGGTCAACATCGGTTTGGTTATCTACTAAGCTTAGACTAGTCTGATGCAAAATGACTATGCCAGGACAGCATCGAGGATCGAACTCATTGTATTAACGAGAGAAGCTTGCTAACCAGGTTTGGATAAGCACTGTTTGTTTTTTTTATTTGATTTCAGCTATATTGTTAAAAAAAAACAGAAAGAAAGAAAGAAAGAAAGAAAGAAAGAAAGAAAGAAGGTGTCAGCTCAAAAGGGAGACGTGAAAAAGGCAGGCAAACTGATGAATAATAAAAAAGAGGAACAGATAGACGAACAGGTGAAGAGAAAGAAAGAAAACAAATGACAGATCAAAAGAAAGACAAAAAAGGTAGACAGATAGATGAATAAAAGAAGAAAGGTATAACGATAGAAAGAAAGAAAGAAAGAATGAAAGAAAGAAAGAAAAAGTTACGGAGGAAAAGAAAGATAGAAAGAAAAAGTGACAGACGAAAAGAAAGACAGAAAAAAGCAGACGTACAGATGATTAAAAAAAATGTAGACAGATCAGGAGTAACGGAAGAAAGAATTTCTTTTTCCTCCCGTTCCACCTGTTTGAATTCTGTCTACCTTTATCTGTCTACCTTTAATCTGTCTACCTTTAAATAAATAAAGAAAAAAAAAAGAAAAGAAAAGCGATTTTTCATAAAAAAGAATGAAAATTGCTAATTATTTGAGAGAAAAAGCAAAAAGCAAACTATGAATGATGTAAGAAAAAACCACGGTGTACATTTGTTAAGATAAATAAAACAAGAATTTATAAGAAAAAAAATAGAAGAAAAATCAGCTTTATTTCAGTGGATAATACAAGTAAAAAAGAAAATGGCTATTTGAGGAACAAGATAGAAAATTAAGAAAAGAAAAGAAAGAATGGGAGGAGAAAGAAAGAAAGAAAGGCAAATTAAAAAGTAAAAAACTAGATGTACATATGAGAACGAAGGAAGAAAATATGAAAGAAAAAAATTTGAGAAAATGAAAGACTTAAAAGCAGTAGAAAAAATAAAGAAAATTGATGTTATTGACAGATAAAAATATGGCAGCTTCCATGTCAAAATGGCGCATAGACAGACGCATTCACACATAGCTGAAAACTGTGCAAATTCTATTCTCTTATTTATAATGACACTTCTTTGGAAATTAAGGAGACGCAAAATAAGAATTCCTTGAGAAATTCTAATTATTCTTATTAGAACATGGTTGTACAAGATTCTTCGACATTCTCTTCAATTTTGTTTTCTTTCTCAGTTGGCATTATGAAAAAATCGGAATTTTACCCGATGGAGTTGAGAGTGTCAAAAGTAAAAAAAATAATTTAGAAATAATTACTGAATTATTTAATAAGAAATGGAACTCGCACACACATATTATATATACATACATACATACATACATACATATATATATATATATATATATATATATATATATATATATATATATATATATATATATATATACATACATACATACATACACACACATATATATATATATATATATATATATATATATATATATATATGAGAAGATGAAATATGGAGGAGAAAAGAATGTTATTTTTGTGTTTGTTTTTCTTTGGTTAAGCAGACATTTGTCCTATGAAGCAGTGTTCGTGTGCATAATTCATGTGTGTAGGTATATCATACTTCTATTTTGTCAATGCAGGATTCAGCTGATAATGTGTATTCGTTTGTGTGCGTGTCTAGTGGGCATTTTCGTCTATTTTTGGTTATCTGTATGTTGATTTGGGTGTGTCTTGTGAGAGAGTGAAAGAATTTTAAGTTACACTGGTTGTAGTTGTTGGGAGAAAAATCTTAGATTCTTTAAGTATGAATTTTTATAAAAGTTGATGATATAATGAAATGTGTATCCGGAAATTGTTGATATAATTGTGCGCGACGTGTGTTTATAGATGGCAAATATTCACCAGAACATCCTGTAAGTAGTTTATATGTAATGAATTATGTTCTTTTCTAATTAGAGAGGCATTTATAAAATTGACATTAGGGCCTGTTTTGTTCCTTTGTGTTATAAACCAGTTTAAATGGCTGTACCAACGTAGGTCGCTCTTATGTTCATAGAAGCAAACTTTTTGTAAACCATTGTGTGCTTCTCTGATTGGTCAGAGACAACATTCCAATACTATCGAAAATTTAAATATTAAAATCTTTTAAAATACAAAGTTTCGATTGGAAATTTAAAAAAAAGTGTCATGTATCTAAATCTTTTGCATAGGGTAATTTTGAACTTTGATAAAAAAAAAATGGATTCAACGATGGGTTTTTAATTTTCCTTCCACGTACAACTAAAACAACTTTACGAGATATTACTTACCAAATATCAGGCAAAATGGCGAACGTAAACTAGAGTTATAACAGAAAATAACATGTATCCAATACTTATGCGTGTCACTATATATATATATATATATATATATATATATATATATATATTGTGGACTCTATGTCGTTGATCGACGCGGGCAGTTGACTCGCGCTTATCAGAAATTCTTTTTCTGTGTGCCATAAGCTCACAAAACGACCCTTCACAGGTTTTGAATTCAGAGTTGTCCTTTCTCCTAGACCAGTGCAATCCAAGGCTATAGAACCCAGTCTGTCTTGTTATTTGAACACACACACAGACACACACACACACAGACACACACACACACATATATATATATATATATATCGAGTATGGATAAGAATAAGACAAAATGATAGGACAAAGAACAAGTCGGAAAAGTTGTTAATCTAACATCTTTAAATTATGATTCTCATGTTATCGAGAGAATTAAAAAATGTTATTTCATGAAAACAAAAAAGAATAAATAAAGAAATCCTGCCGGTTTTTCCTAAAGAGATCAACAAGCCAGAGATAACCATCGCCTTTAAATAAGGCAATGTAACCGCTCGTTAAATTACCCCGATAGTTTTAAGGTATGCTATATGTATGGGTTAAAGAGCTCAATATCAGGAATAGAGTGTATTTAAAGATAAAAGAGGACATTGGATGAACAACGAAAGTAATATCATTGCCACACCTGACCCCATCTCACAAACAGGCAGGTAATTTCACTTACTTTTCTACACAATACTGACGCCATTATGATCCCTAGCTTTCTTCCTTGCATTTCTAGATCAAATAATCGAGTAGATCACTTGCTGCTTTTCGCTGCTTTGAATCTTTAGATTCATATAATATTAGTTCCACATTATTCTCACTCTTAATTCAATCAGTTATGTGCCATCATCGTCAGATTTTTTTCAGCAGTAGGTTCCCATTTCTTTCTTTGGTAAATCAGTTGCCATCCAAGAGTCCGGTCTGTCTTGCTATTTATCCATAGCTGGGGTGGGGGAGAAGAAAAGGATTTGCAATGGATTTGACTGCGATTCGATCTCGGCTCTCTGATTCCTCAACTCGAGCCGCTATCCATTACTCCACCGTGCCTCTTAATTACTAATCTTAAAACTTCCTTATACAACACATGCTCTGTTCATTTTATTCTCAATATTTGCTGGATCTCTTTTACTTTAAAATCTTCACTTTTTTTTCTTCATTTATGACGAAATTTGTTCAAATTTGACTACTATATGAAAAAACCCTTATTACATAGAATTCTAGCAGCACTTTTTTCGGGCATACAATTTTGGAAATTTACAAACTTACAAAGGTGCGATAGGTAAATCGTCGCAATTTTATATTTTTAATTTCGTGCATGCTCATTGTTTGTTTTTTCTTTTGTTTTTTTTTGTCGACTGCATAGTATAGTAAAGTCAGCTGGGTACCGTCTGTGAGAAAAGTAGTACCATGATGCAATTGACTCCACTAGAAACGTCATGCGGTATTGAGAGAAATTCGCACCGGAAGCTCATTTCAAAGTCTTTATGTGTCAATCCAAGGAGAGTGCAGAGGATGCGGAAAGAGTTGGATGAGTCTAATTGTGATTACGAAGGTACGTCAACCCGGAAAACGTTCTCTTAGAGTTTTAATCAGAAAGGAACACATGAATTTGTTGGTGACGGCCGGAGACTCAATTTGAGGAAGTAGTACTGCCCTGGGTGGCTGCTGGAATACCCTATAGCTGGCAAAAAGGACTGTGCACCATGCTGCAAAAGCATAATAAACAGTCATAGCTGTTAGACAATGTCTGCGACTACATCCCACCTTTTACCTGACCACCTAACTCTCCAGATTGCAACCCCCTAGATTATTGTGTGGGGCGCAATTGAGCGAGAAACCATCAAAAATCTTTGTAACACAAAACGTGAATTCAAGACAAGGATTATTATATTCACCAACTTAAACAAGGAGACCGTCCAGAAGAAATGCAGGAGGTTCTGAAGTCGTCTGAAATCCGTAGTTGAAGCCAATGGCAACTTTATAGAATAAATTTACTGTTTAGTATTTCAAGATATTTTACTGTAAATTTGGTAAATATTTGTTAAAATGAGATGTCAGTGTTATTTACATTTTTGCGTCATTTTGAGGACAATTTATTCATCGCACCTTGTACAGTCGTCTTCATATTTTGTGGGGCAAGAATGGTCACGGTATGGATAGATGGTTAAGAGGAACTGAGGAATCAACGTATACCTTAATTTCTTTCGGTTTATGAGAAAAAATGAGAGACAATGTTATTTTTAAGAGGTACAGGAGATAGGAAGTTGTGGCGATCCATGATCAGATACGTCTTGATAATATACGGTACATAAAGAAGAAAAAGTAGAAGAAGCATTTCTTCAGTGATAGTAACATGTTGTCTTTGAAAATCAGCGTTCAGAATATTTCGAAGGCTGACACCTAACAGCAGAAGAAAAACTGACAAATTATTAGCGATAAGCATGCCCGAAAGCTTAATATCGTGGCAAAAATACTTACTTATATTTTAACTGGTTGGCAAATAAATAAATAAATCTGGTGAGTACTTCTGAAAGGGAAGATATTGTTACACCAATTTAAAAAGTGGAAATAAGCTACCTATGTAAAAATTCACCACGTAAAATCCTAGAGATTCATTCAGGAAAAAAAAAGACAAATTATCTTTATACGACGAAAAAGCAATGAATATTAGAAGTAAGAAAATTGTTTAGTACCAATCTTACAAATGAAAAAGCTCTGATTTTAGAAAAATATTAACATTCAAAATCCGGGAATTAGACAGGGCTTTAAACAAAAGCCAAATTGATAAATAACATTGAAGCAGATTGCGAAAATCTCAACAGTGGGAATGGCGCGTTCTCTTGTAAAACGAGCAGTCAGAAGTGTCTTTTTTTTGCTAACGTTAATTTAAACAGGAGCATTTAGTGTGAAATTAGCAACATTCTCAAGCATAAAGCAGAGGATTTGTCATTGATATATAACTGGAAGCGTAATATCCTTGCAGAAAATGCTTACTTATCTTAATGGGCTGCAAACAGAAGAGATAAAACTGGCGACATTTCTGAAATAGCAAACTTGCATGAGTATAAGCACTTATCGTATCTCCAGTAACACAGATCAAGTAGGTTTTAGCAAGAAAGCCGGGTGCGTTTTGTGTCAGTGAATCAACTCTTTGCAAACGTGAGGTTTAACGAGAGATTACGCTGCAGAAATCTTGATCCAAAATTCTAATTTGATTCCTGTTTTCTATGAGGAGATTCGTTTCGTTAGCATTTATCGTGGCCCATATTCAATGAGCGTGGGAAAATGAAACTGCACATTTATACATAGCTTTTTCTACAGTGTTGCTCATTCTGTACAAGGCCCAAGAGCTACTCAAGGTAGAGGGCTACAGAGTAAGAGGAAGAGTTTGTGAAGATATATGGGGAAGATAGTAGTAAACCCTAAACTTGAATAGGTTAAAATTGTAGCGATCACGGGAAGTAACATCTTGGGAGTTAATTTCTCAAAGCAATGGTTCATGAGAAGTAACTGCTGAAGTGGAACTTACATCTAACCAATGGAATAAGAAGGGAAGAGAATTAGGATGATTCACTACAATGTACGTGGCATGACAGGTCTTAGCCATGAAAGTTAGAACTGGTGTACAGAAAAATGTCGAACGTAGGAACACTTTTCAGGGAAATAATGATAGAGCAGAGAGAGACGTGATGCTTTTAGACACAACCTGGCTGGGTAGCGCTTGTCCATATATGACTACATTACTCCATTTTCGGTCAGATCTGGATTTTGTAAAATGAGACGATAGTAAGAGGGGTCAGGTACTTAGTGGGGTGGAACAAAACATTTCACCAGTATCTTCAGTGAGGGATCGCATGTATCAGTTCCATTTGATGTCTGTGTCGAGCTTCAGATAGGCACCCAAGGCACGTAGCCACCCTGAGATAACAGCTGATCATCACGATAGGTGAAAATTCAGGGTACGTTCAGGGAAGATAGAATGTAACTGGTTTGGTTTCTGAGGCACTGAATGTGGCCAGCCAGTTCTTCCCCAGTCGAGCTGCCATAAATTATAAATTATATTTGCACCTTTTAATTGAAATTAAAATAACTGATGCAACGTGCAACTTTCGGATAATAAGTGTGACATTACTGTAATTATTGAACAATATAGTTCATGCCATATTGACGGAAAGTCTACCAGTAAAAAAGAATTCTTTTATTGGTATATTTGTACAAAAACGCACAACCTTAAAATTTAAATTGAAACTCAGCGTTGCGACCGCACGTTCCAAAACAATAACACATTTCTTATAGCATTTTTTCGGATTGCATCTCTATTTTCGTTGTCCTCTTATTGCCGAGAAGTAAAAACAAGAACAAAATCTATTTCCCTACCTGATGATGTCTGTAGGAATAGACGAAAGCTTGTAAAAAATTAAAAATACCTTATGCAACTGGAATTTGTAAACAGGGATCATATCATTCATATACAGGTTCGGGGTTGATGTATCTTATTTATATTGTTCGCGACGATGTATTCTCGCCATTTAAATCATTAACCTCTATATTTGTTTTTTGTATGAATGATTCATGAATATATATATATATATATATATATATATATATATATATATATATATATATAACAAAAATGGTCGAAGTATACTCTTAGGTAGATCATGTATATAAATTAGGAAGAGTTGGACCGAAAATCGAGCCTTGACTGACGTCTGCGTTGATTGATCACTTTGGCCCGTAGGATCAACCGTCAACAACTACCTTCAGGGACCGACCTGTTATGAAGGATTTGATAAGTGAGTAGTCTTATAGTGGTTCCAAAGATAGAGAGCTCATGCTGCAAACCTCTATGCTACATCTTGTCAAAATCCTTTGATGTGTCTAATGCGATTGTCTTTGAGATTGTGTGATTAATGACAATTAGAATATCAGTAGGGAACCGAAGGTGTGGATTTTTAGTAAGCTTTGACTATGGCACCAACAGAATACATAGGGATAATTATTCGGTTGGTGCAAAAATAATGACGTAATAATGCCGTTTTTTGACGTATTTTTTAAAGTCAACAAACGACATTATTACGTCATTATTTATTAGTTTATGGAGTAGTTATCCTCTTTAATGATAATAAATATGTTTGAAATGTCGATGCCAGACAATTAAAAAAAAATATCGCTTCTGAAAATAAAATTCACAATCAATCAAGATTGGATGTGATTCTCACAAATTTCCTTGAGAAAAGCTTGAATCCATCTTTACCCACCCCGCGATTAGCTATGGGTTAAATATCAGAATAGACTTGGCTCTCCAGTTTCGGTTTGTAGTCAGTCAAAGAGAACTACTCTAAAACTCAAAACCATGGAAAAAGCAATGGAAACCATTCTCCACCCATTGTCTTTATAAGGGAGTTATGGTAATTCACAGATAATAAAGAAAATACATCTGGCAAACATAGCATCGTATTTCATTGAACAGAGTGAGAAATCTTCCTTGCATCTTATCCCTTTATTAACACTTCATGTTGCTACCTTTAATGGTTGTATAATGTGAATCGAATTGTGTGTGCGGCGAAGTAAATACAAGCAACAAAGTGGAGACGAAAATAAACGCGTGAAAAGTTAATGATCATCACGGAAAGTCGGAATAATTAATTGTATATTTGATCAATGTGATATTCTGAGGAAAGATAATGGAGTCTGTTTATAATGGTGTCTATTTCTGCAATGTTGCTGTCTATTTCACTGTCACAGACACACACACACACATATAAAATATATTTTTTTAATTCCTATATTTTCGGAGAAAATGTTCTCAGGATTATTGATATAACGTTTGGGCACCTCGAGGTGTTGTTAGCAAGCTTGTCTCGCTAGAACAATTACGACTGAGTAGTGAGTTCGATCCTTACTAGATGTCCGCTACATTTGACCTTGTGCCACATCTAAGCTACGCTTGGATAATCCTTATTGATACAGCGTTTGAATTCTATATGTACCCCTTTCTCTTCTATTGCTCTCGTTCTAGTTGTCTGAAGATTAGTAGTTCATGGAACTCGAAAAACGATTCGAGTTCTCCTTTTTTAAATGTTGGCGTTGTTAAGCGTTTTTTTTTTTTTAATCTAGGCCTTGAGCACTTAACTTTACACATTTTATCTTTCTATGTTCGACTTATTTCTTGTCTAAGGTGTTAGGTTTGTTGATTGTTATTACTTTTACTTGTTTTTAGGTGTGCATTGTATTTTGTTAATTCGTTTACTGTTTAATTTGGTTACCTATTTATTGATTTAGGTTATATTATTTTATTTATTTATTTTTATTTTATTTTATTTATTTATTTTTTATTTATTTATTTTTTTATTTCTTCCATCGTTTTTAGTTTTCGATATTTAAATAATAAATAATAAAATAAATAAATAAATAATAATATTTGTTTTTTTGTCTGCATTTCGAAATGAGTTATGATCTTAAGAAATTTATATTGATAGCCAGGGACAAGTCAGTGCTACGTATTGAATTCTGCTATTTTTATTAAAAGCGGAATCTTCATAAAAGACGTCAATATACACTGAAGATATAATTACAAAATTTAATCTCATTCTTCTGAATCCTCTTCTTTGTAGCGTGTCTCTGCAGGACGTGTCCGATCATAATGCTTCACAACTTCCTATTTTTGTACCTCTTGGTAATGTTTAACTTTTTACTACCCCCCTTACAACCTGTTGTGCCATCCATTTATACAAGCTCATTAGGTAGATCACTCGCTGTTTCCCTCAGCTCCTCTTACCTTAAATATGTCACGTGAGTGCCTAATTTGCCAAGCCTTCTTGTCTCTTAATATGCTATAGAATTTTAAACTGCTTCTTTCTAATTTTATGTACACTTCTCTTTTTTTTCTTCCATCTTCCGTAAAACATCATTGTTGCTTACATACTCCATGCCTGGCCTTCGCAGCATCCTTCTGTAGAAACACATCTGTCTGGCAGCAAGTTGTTTCACTCGAGCAGCTTCTTTCCATGGACAACTGCTTAGAAAAATCGACCGGCAAGAGAATGCTTATCAAATCACTACAATATTAACCTGTCCATGTCTAGGGTTAATCGTCATCTTCCCCAGATATACAGTGTAACCCGGATATAAGAGAGTTGTCGGGACCGGAGAAGTATCTTATATCCGGGTTTCTCTTATATCCGGGTTTGGTCTATTTCTTTTAGGTAAGTATGTCTCTAATTTGGGACCATATAAAATCTCTCTTAAATCCGGGTTTCTCTTATATCAGGGTATCTTATATCCGGGTTACACTTTATCTATAAATTGTGCCTCTTACTATTTAAAACTCTAACTTTAGTGGCTCCTGGGTCTTGTACAGGTTGATGTCATTTTAAAAAAAGAAACTGTTTCAAATTAATCAAGATTAAACATACGGACAATGTAGCTGGATTGCATTTGTTGCCCACATATGCAGATCAATATGTGCACATATTTTAAAATAAACACTATACAGACGCCAAGTTATCTTCCTTAGATTCTAAGACAGATTCCCATATGAATATGACAGTACAGATGTTGATTACCATCCTATGATAGATTATACCGTCATTAAACGTTGAAAATTCCACGCGCTGGGCGCATAATCATGCACAAATCTTGAAGAAAATCGGAACAAAAAAAAGTAATTATACCTAGAATTAGAAAAAAAGAAAAAAAAAGAAGACATATTGGATATATAATGAGGAAGGAGAGCTTAAAGAAATTAACACTCACCGGACAGAGCAAAGAAAAGAGGGGCAGGGGAAGGTAGTAAGCACCGCCACGAGTCTGACAAGCTTTGGTTGGATTGCGGAACGCGGTTTGAGAAGTTTGGTAAAAGGACAAATGTTGCTAAGAAAGTGATAGGAAGTTGAGGAGATATATAACCGTCCCTGTGAGTTAAGTAAAAGGCACGCACAAAATCGGCGCTTTCCTTGTCTCCAAGCAACAGAGTCGGTTTACAAGGGATTAGTAATAGGAGAATGAATCTTAGACATCGTGTCCGGTCTATCTTATGAAACTGAGAATGGAACGATGCGCTTATGAACAGTGACTATTACGGCTAATAATGCAAGACTCTTTAGTAAATCGAATCGATCTCTCTCAGTCACTGTGTGTTTATCTAAAAATAAATACGCTCAAATCCGCCTTCATCAACGGGTTAGTGGGAGAATACCCGACTGACGCCAATTCAGTCGGGTTTCGATCCTAGCTAAGGGCTATCGGATGTTTAATCACACTGATCAGCTGTGATAATAAAAACGAAAGCATATTGATATACAACCCAGTGTGTCTGAAGATTTTAATATTTTTTATTGTTCAAAACATATATATATATATTTATTAAAGACATTTTTATGTTTAATGTTCTTTTTATAGATACAAATATTTAAGTAAATGCTCTGTTTATAATAAACAGTATTAAATAACATTTACCGGCCTGAATGTCCGAGAAATTTTCATAGTATTCGTCCTTTGACAGGATTCGAACCTGCATCCTATACGGAACCGTCATTTAACTTGTCCACAAAGGATCGTTCGGTTGGCATGGTCGAATTTACTGCTTATAAACCGAGCGGTTAGGCCCGTCAAGCTAAATGACGGTTCCGTATATGATGCAGGTTCGAATTCTGTCAAAGGACGAATATTTTCTATGGAAATTTCTCGGACATTCAGGCCGGTAAATGTTATTTAATACTGTTTATTATAAACAGAGCATTTACTTAAATACTTGTATCTATAAAAAGAACGTTAAACATAAAAATGTCTTTAATAAATAAATTGTCGGACTTTGTCCATTTCTTAATATATATATATATAGAGAGAGAGAGAGAGAGAGAGAGAGAAAGAGAGAGATAAAAGGGATGCAAATAAACTGTGTTGTCTCTGATCGAACTAAGCTCTCATCCTGATCTGAATTTAGTTTTCAACTACGACGGAACAGTTTAAAAATACAACCTGAATGAGTAATACAGACTAGTTTTTACACTATGGTGAACACGTCATAGAAGCATTTCTATATCTGTTATTTCTAGATATTAAAAAAAAAATGTCAGCTATTAGTTTCCGCACGAAGAGATTCCCTACGCAACACGCACTGCACTATCTACCAGCTCAGACAATTGGTTTGCCACTTGTTCCTTTTTCGAACGGTGCAATTACCGGCGGCGTAAGAAGACAGAGCAAAGGTTTTTAGCATACTGCGAACTTTCAAAAGAGCCTTTGAACTTTGCGCAAATATGGCCTCATCATCGGTCACTTAACTGTGAACTCATGGGCATCAAAAGGGGATCGATAGAAAATCTTTGCTTGTTGTAGGAAAACAGAGACATCTACAAATATTTGGGTAGAACGTTGCAATTATCAAAATACATGTTTGTATATGTTACTGTCTCTTCTTATCTAAGTTTTTTCATCTTTATCTATCCGAGTATGTTCATATCAATCTTTTTCCTTTGTTTAATCGTATCCCCCACCAAGCAAAGCAATAATGCCACTAAAACAGAAGGGGTTACAGAGTGTGGAAGAAATTGGAAGAGAAACATTAATGATGTTAAGAAAGAGAAGAGAGGTAATCAGGTGGACAGTATATAGCGATTGGCATTGCATTTAAATTTTTTGCAGATTAAAGTTGGCTGGAAAGCATGGAGCTGGGAGGAAGTTCCACAAACGAGAAGTACGAGAGAAGAAACTGTTAGCATAGAACTTACGGCTGCATCTCGCTAGGTCAAGTGTAAGTTGATGAGATCTCGAATTCCTACAAACTAAGTACGATAAACATGAATGCATTCATAGAAAAGACATAGATAGGTAACCAAGGCGGTGAGAAAGTGACTTTTTGGATCTTATCAAGGATCTCAAGGTAAACAGCAGGGCTACAGGGCCATATGTAGCAGGAATATTCAAAACATGGACGAATGGTAAACATAGATATTTAAGAGAGATTCTGAAGAGAAAAATTGTCTATCTATCTATCTATCTATCTATCTATCTATCTATCTATCTATCTATCTATCTATCTATCTATCTATCTATCTATGCTTCAGTCTGTTCATAAAACAACGTGTAACGTAAATAATTTAATAAAAATTTTTTTAGATTATTTCGAACTGTCTTCACTCAGAAGCATTACTTTAAAAGAAGAATTGCTCCCAGGAGGCCCTATTGACAGACATCCATTTAAAACCAAAAATAAAAAAAAACTAACCCTATGCCTTCTGGACGTGGGAGATCGCTTCTCCCCACAACATCCCGTCCTTTGCAGCTCTTAGCAATATTCATTTTTTACTATCCTTAAAATTCCCTGTTGTGCCATTCTCTTACACATACAAGTTAAATAGGCTACAACTACCTCTTGATGGTGTCAGTTTTTGCAGTGTATATATATATATATATATATATATATATATATATATATATATATATATATATGTGTGTGTGTGTGTGTGTGTGTGTGTGTGTGTGTGTGTGTGTGTGTGTGTGTGTGGTATTACCTATATTAGTAGTTTCCTAATCAGGAAACACTCGCTATTTATTGACCAAGCTGGCAATGCTCCTTTTGGTTGAAATTTATCAAACTATTCTGTTTATTTAATTTTTTTTTAGGGGGGGGTATTTTTCTCAAGACCAGTAGCAGTTATCGTTCTTTTCAGTATTGACGGATTTTCCTTTCTTGATATATTTGATGTAGTATGGAATATCAGTATCTTAATAAGGCATTATTTTCTACTCGAAATTTACTAGCTATTTTAGTTGTTGCTGCTCCTGAAAATCTTCGACTGATGGGGATTCTGACATTTGGCACAGTCCTTTGACCTCAAGGCTTCATTCGCTGGAAGCCATCTTTAACAATTAATCCAGGAAATCTGTTGAATACAGTTGACAGTGTAGATATTTCTGAACGAGATTTTGGTGTCATGTATGACATCCATATGAAAGTATCGATCAGACGAAGCTATTTATAGACATGACACGAGCTTTTAAGCGAAACGAAACTAAAAGAAGTTTTATGTCATCTTTCTGATGGCAATGAATGTATAATTAATTATATGCTTATTTTTGTAGTCATTAATTCATATGCTATTATCACTCTTCCTTAAAGCTGTCTTTTTTTAACTCAAAAACAGTCATGGAATCCAATATAACTATTTGCTTAATGTTCTGGGATCTTTATAAGATAAAAATAAAGATATGAAGCAAGGCGTAGTAATCTGATTTTTGTTATAATTGCTATATATATTGTGTCCTCATTTCGCTTTATAAGTGACAGGACAGTTTTTTGTGTAATGTGCAAAAAGCATAGCGAGGCGATGTACTGATTTGCGATTAAGAAAGTCGTATATTTCGTCATCACTGGTTATCGAGATCACGATTTTAAATGTTTGTATCTACGGCTGATAAGCTCATCCAACTGTAAGAATGTTATGTATCGTCTACCTTTTGACTGGTCAACTATAGATTATCAAATCCAAAGCTCTGTCCCTCATTTAATTCAGAAAAATATTAAATAATTAATTCATTATTAATTAATATTTTCAATGGCTGTCCCATGTGTATTTCGTCAGGCCATTCAGAGACGTCCTTCTCGAATACTGGTTCCTAAGCATGGTTAGAGAACCACATCTACTCCATTTGAGCTGAGAGGAGAAAAGTATTTTTTCCAGTGGTATTTGTGTGAAAATGAATGCAACCAACTCGACTGGAATTCGAACCAAACTCGCTATTAACCACTCCGCCAGTTGCACATGCTTTTAACTTACGAAACAAATCCAGAAAATTTTACCTAATATGAAAAATAAATTAATTATGCTGTCTGACAAACATGTGCATATGAACTCCGTCCTGGTTATGACGATAAACTAGATCCGTGTCCTAAACTACATCCAGCAGCAAGGCCTCTGTACAGGAGGTTTTAAGGAGCGTGAAGGCACCTCTTAATTCTTGGTGTCCCCAGGTCCACTCTGACCCGGGGTGGTAGCAACTGTTATGGTCCCAGTTATAGGCAAATAGTTAACCCCAAAACTGGATTTAAAACACTATGAAAGT
>OZ010572.1:102267300-102287300 GCA_963932145.1 Acanthosepion lycidas
TTACTTCCTTTCTTTTACTATTTTTTATTTTCATTCATTCGTTCTTTATCTGATAATTTCTTCATTTATTACGTACTTTGAGATTCCTTCTTCATTTCTTTTTCTCCATTCTTTCCTTCTTTTCTTCTTCATTATTTTTTTTATTTTCTTCTTTTCTATTATTCCCTTTTTCGCCTTCCATTTTTTTTTTTTTTGTGCTAACGTTTAACTTCCATAACACCTCGGACTTCTCCAGAAGTTTTCACACACTGACGCCTGCTTTGCTTTCTCCTGATTCTTGCAATGTTTGCCCAGGTGGAAGAACCAAGCTGAATGCGTCGAAAATGCACATTCACGCGTTTACACCTGTCTTCACCTCAGCTGTAATTGTAAGACCTCCCCAACCGACCAGAATTGGAATTGAATATGCATATATGCATGGAGGCTTTCAGTCTATGTGCCTTGGTTGTTGTTGATAGGAACGATTTAAATGCATTACAAATATGAGTAAAACCTACATTACTACATCAAAATGCGGCAACATAGTAACTTAATCTTCAAGCAACCCTGTAATTGTAGTTTTCAAAATATATTATTTACAAAGAATTTTATCTTATTTTTTCGATAAAAAATTTAATCTAAAACTAGTAGATCGATGGGTAATATTCTGTGGCTTTTTACTTATTTCTCAGAATAAATAGGTGGTAATAGTCTTTTCGTCAAATAAAAATCGATAGGTTGCATTGGTTTACAAGCTACACAGTAGCTACACTGTTTTAGTGGCATTATTGCTTTGCTTGGGGTGATATGACTAAACAAAGGAAAAGATTGATATGAACATACTGGGATAGATAAAGATGAAAAAACTTAGATAAGAAGAGACAGTAACATATACAAACATGTACACCTCGGCGTGGTGTAATGGTTAGCAAGCTTGCCACATCTAAGCTACGCTTGGAAAATCTCTACCTAGTATTTCACAGCGATTTCTGAACTAACTTATTTTGTGGTGGCAGATACAAGTTTCCCAAAATCTTCAATGAAAAGTAAAAATGAAACTGTTCTCGCTCATTAGTAAAATTTCTGTTTCCAATTCTGCCAGATCGAGTAACCCCTTGTGTCTCAGTGTCTTTACTGCCTTGCATGGGGGAACTCGATAAAAAATACCTCAGACCGAATTTGAACTAGATTCGTCTATTCGACGATGGTTTTGATTGAAGTCTAACGAATAGAAGCTCTGAATGCGAAGCTGACGTGATTGAATTCGTGGTATACACTACCGCATGTTGTTTTCGTGACGTTTCCGGTTTAAATACTTCAGAACTAAAACCTACACCATAGACTGCATCTAAGGCGGACAACTTTGTTTATCTCGTTTTATTATATGACGAGATTATGTTGTTGTAGCACTTGTTGTAGTACCCTTTCCAGTGGAGGTGACGGGGGAGATTATTAGGAGAACCACGGTCATCTCATTGGTTTGAATTTATGCCCCACATGCTAGAATGCCTCACTACGGAGTCTTGGCGCGGGAGCAATGTTAATCTATCAGATTATTGTAGCCGTCTCACTGTCTCCACGGATTCTTGGCCGTATATATTAAAAGTTCAAACAAAGATGATCTATCTCTGCAAGAATTCTTCTGATCTTCTGAGCAAGAATTTGCCATTCTGAGCCAGCCAACATATTCAGTAACACAAGCTAAAGGTGTATCCAATATATATATATATACTTATATATATATATATATATATATATATATATATATATATATATATACATATATATATATATATATATATATATATATATATATATATATATATATATATATCTGTGTGTGTGGAGAGAGAGAGAGAGAAAGAGAGAGAGAAAGAGGGAGGGAGATGCACAGACAGACAGACAGACAGAATGTTATAAATTACATATGACATTACACGCGGAAAACACACCATCCTTGATAATAAGTGAGACGGCCGAAAATACTTGCATTCGAAAGAATGAGAAACAAAATTGAGCAGTTTATGCATACTTATCATCCTGAATGTACAACATTTATAACCAATAACTCCACTTTTTTAAACTGCTGAAAATCTGCTTAGACGTATATATTCTAAACATCATATATATATGTAGTGATTTTATAACATATTTATGTTATAATTTTTTTTAAATAAATAATTATACATATATATATATATATATATATATATATATATATATATATATATATGAATGAAAGTTTATAAACAGATCTTCTTAAATTTGTATAAAATTCTATAATTGTAAAAAATTAAAAAATTCTATCAAAATATGTATGGAATTTAAAATATTGCATGAACATTCATGCAAAATTCAAAAATTGGTTTAAAATTCAAACATTTTAATAAAATTTCAAAATCTGTAAAACCAGAGTATATAATTTTAAAATATTGTATAAAATTAAAACGTATAAAATTTATAAAAAAAATGTATACAAATTTTAAAAATTGCATGAAAACTTGTATAAAATTTAAAAAAATGTATAAAATTTCACAACGTGTGAAAATAATTGCATTTTTAAAAAAAATTCCTCTACGTGTTGAAATTCATTTCTTTTAAAAATATTGAATTCATTTATTCTGAAAGCCTCTATGTCATTTTCACCATTAAGAAATCGTAACATCCCCGATACAGCCTCTGAAAATCCTGCAACACTTCTTTACTACAAATGCACATCGTGGAAGTAAAAATCTTTTTCTACCAAGACTCAAATTAATACACCTTAATATTAAATACTTACTTAACATTTGTGAATTTGGTGATAAAGTGACTGTGAACCCAGTGGAATCGGGCGAGCAATCTGAATAGTAGTAAAAGAAATAACAGTCTACACCCGTCGAGTAATAAAGGGTTCAGTTCAGAATTCTCTGTAGCTTAGTCCTATCGATATATATCTGAGGAAGGCCGGAGGGGACAATGGTCGAAACGTTGTGATAATAACACCAAATATGAAGAATAAAATAATAGAATAATGTAAATAATTATTTATTATAAATTGTCTTTAGTGTAAATAACGTAAAGAAGTCTTTATTGTTGAAACACTTACTAAACAGTCGCCTAGTTTAACGAAACAACGACATTAGGCCAAAATTATAAACTATATTTGTATCCGAATCTGAAAAAGCTTAACACTCCATCCAATTACAACCGACTTTCAGAGTTACATCTTATCTTTGTACTACAGTGTCGTCCACGCTTTGATTCGATTTAAAAATAAAACCGTTTGATTGATAGCATATCATTTTCCTATTAGCGTCTCTACAAGAACTTCAATTTGCGTCTATTCGATATCCATCAAGACAGAAATTATCCAACCTTTTTAACATCAGCACCAGATACAGAACTTTCTAAATTATGACAAATGTCGGCCAATCAGTTTCTATTCAGTGCATAACCTCTCGGAGAAGAAATCTTTCGATTTCTTTCTAAACCTTGGAAGCCTGCAAATTTACATTCACTGAAAGTATCGGAAAAAAAATAATAGAATACACGGATGCTAAGGTTTGAAAAAAAAAACAAACAAAAAAAAACCGAACTTGTACTGCGCGAGATTTTAATGAAGGTTCTTTTGAAAAGATGACCGTGTCTTCAAACTTTAGGAGTCGATCCAACATCTCAAGTGCCCACTGTTTCTCTGTTGAATGCCGTTTCAAATATTCTTTTGGCTCCTTTGCCATAACAAGCCATGTAATGAACGTATGATATTGCTATTGTTGGACTGGTTTTGGTAGACACTACTTCCTCAAAACGTCTTAAACATACACGCTCTATAGTTGTTGTCAATCCAACTGGCGTTTAGTAGATTAATTAATTAATTTACTTTTTAATAAATTAACCCTAAGCAAGGCGATAATACCGCTAAGATGTAAATGGTTATTTCAGTAGAAGGGAATGAGAAAACTTTAGTGGTGAGAAAGAACAATAAAATAACAGTTCCAGGAAGACATATGATGGCAACAGACGTTGAATTTAGCTATTTCAGTAGTAAAAAGATGAGACCTAATACCCACTCTATTAGAACGCTTAAATCCATGCACTCGAGGGACCACGGAAGTGAGCCCATGAGAAGAACTTCCATGAATATAGTTTTAGAAAAAACAGATGAAAGTCACGTCACGGCGGTGGAAAAGTGGCTGAAGCCGAGATGCCAAGTCAGGACCGATAACATTACAGACCCTCCTTTGGATTTTATCGAGAATCTGGAGATATATAGCGGGGGTATTAGACCAGATATAGCAGTAATATTCAATGCACGGGCGAATGGTAGATTTGTACATGTGTAACATGAATTATAGCAATAAAAATGCTCGCTACGACATAGTGACACAAACATCTTAGCCGCAGACCAAGCAGTTGATTCAATATAATCACTCCGCCTTATGTCAGTAGAAAATGTGAGACCAATTAGGCGCTATGAGTTGCTCTCCCGGAGGTTAGCATCAGTCATACCGATAGAGTGTAAACACTCTATGATGATTAAATTATACTAGTATAATGTAGAGAATTTTCAAGCAGTGCAATTGTAAGGAAATTGGAAAACCTAAGAAGATTCTATTTAACAAGAGGATTTCTATTTTATGTCAATATAAACAGATCAATAAAATATTCCACATAGCCAGACTTTACCCAAGAATTTCCGCTTTGTGGAACCGACTATTGCGTAGATGCTTGCAGAACTTTAATATCTTAAACTTTTCAAATTTAAGGTTATTCGTTATCTGATCTCCTTATCTTTATAATCTTTATTTTCTACTCTCTTTTCTCTTCCATTCAAATTGTGCACCTCACTTAGTATTACTAGATTGAGTGGCTCGCGGGCCTTTGCAAAGTTTTAAATCATTGACATCTCCCTATTTCCCTTCTCGTTAATGTAGGAAACATTGGAAAGTGATTGTACGGTTAATTTATTTTCAGTAACAAATTGAGTAATTGCTAATTAGAATATATGTTAATTCAGAGTAAAATAAATACAATGGAACCTCTGTTCTTGAACTTCTCACATGTCGAACAAATCGGTTCTCGAACAGAAAATTCGAGATGAAAATGCCTCGGTTACCGAACGAAACTTCGGTTCTTGAACAACATTGCTGAACCGAGTTAACCCGAACGGAATAAAATCTGAGTCGACCGCCATGTTGTATACATTCGTGTGTTGTGCTATGCTTTCCTTTTCCAATTTTATTGTACTGTGACTTTTTTCTTTACATTGATTACTGCTGTGAAAATAGTTTCGGCTTACGAACATTTCAGGTTACGAACGGCCTTCAGGAACAAATTAAATTCGTCAACCGAGGTTCCACTGTATACCTCTGAGATTTTTGAATAGTACGTAATATTATTTGATAAGGCTGCTAACACAACTCATTTGAAAAGACGAATATATACCTGCATTCGAATGATCTATTATCAGAGTCAGTTGCCCATTGGTTTAAGCAGACGTATTCTTTTGACTTCTTTCCTATAATAAGCCGTGACAACACGTAGACTCCTTGCTTAAAAAGTCTATTTGTTCATATGTTCACTTCTGTAGCTCACATGGAACTCATATATACAACCTATTGGCAAAGTTGCTGAAAAATAGTGCTCTAAAATGTGCTTAATTAGTGTTAAATTCAGTCAGTTATATGCCATGCGTGATACACGCTTAGGCGACCATGTATCTTTCGATATGTGGTTAACGAGGCAGACTTTTTCCTGCAGTAGTTTGCCATTTCTTTCTGCGGTAGACCAGTTGCAATCCAAGGCTATAAACACCAGTTTGTCCTGCTATTTACCCATAGCTAAAGAGAGAAGAGGACCTTTCCGAAGGGTATAAGCACATAAGTGAATGTAATGGATTTGAGTGGAATTCGAACTCGGCTCTCCGATTCCTCAATCAGAGCCGCTATACATTACTCTACCGTGCCACTAACAAGAGTCAGATTAGCTTTTTTTAAATATAATCGTGTATTACTGTCAACAATTTAGACCTTTTCAGTTATACTGCGTCCTCCTAGTCGAATCACCTTCACTTCTTCCGAGAAGGTTTCACGCCATATCTGGGCTGGAGCTGTGAAATCGCCACTTCCCAGCCATCGAATCCAAAATCCAAAGTCGTCTATGCAGACTTGTAGAGAATAACAGATTTTCCATGATGCAGCACTTTACCCACAGATATTAGGTTGGTGCAAAAATAATGACGTAATAATGTTGTTTTTTGACGTATTTTGTAACGCCAAAAAACGACATTATTACGTCATTATTTTTACACCAACCTAAGACAATGTCATAAAGTTTGTTGTTTCTCCCGTCATGACCATGCCAAATTTTTCGGACAAGATCCATTCTTCAGTTCGACAATTTCAGACCTTTTCCGCTCTGTTGCGACTACGGAGTCAAATCAACCTCGTTTCCTCCTTATTCCGACTGTAATGAGAAAGTTCCATTCCGATTCTTTTCCCGAAAACGGCTACTTTGCAGAACAAACTTTTTCCGTGGTTTCATTCCCGAACCCTAGAATTATAACCTCTTCAACCACGGATCATTCGTTACTTCTCCTCCATGTACACTTTCAACTTCCTCCTCTTACATTCATGTGACACAGCTTATTCAGTAATCCCCCACTGTGCGTAGATCTTGAGCCTTGCGCCCGCAGAACATTTTGTATAAAAAATACAAAACTAACGATGTCTAATAAACCGTGATAGACTGACTTATATTGCAATAATTAGGTCACTTTTCGGTTTATAGGTTTAAAAACGCGATTCAGCCCTAGTTTGGCTTGAATGAGAACGCGGTCACTTTTTTTTTTTTTAAGTAAGTGAATTGATGAATAAGACGCGGATCATTTGAAACAGAAATTCATTTCCCCCAAGAAAAATATTAGGTTGGTGCAAAAATAATGACGTTTTTAGACGTATTTTTTAACGTCAAAAAGCGTCATTATTTTTGCACCAACCTAATATATTTTCCTATTAAAAGTTATGCTCCAATATATAATACTTAATAGCCAATATTCATTGGTTACTTTATATAAGTCGCAAGCAGATTTTATCTTTCAGCATCTTCTAGCCAAGACAAAGACTTGATAATTGATGCATCTGCTTTGTCCAGTATGCTCTCTGGATTTTGATAAGACAGGCTTAATTTTAAATCCACTTGGCGACATTCGGAAGACTTTAATATGTACCGTTTCAAAGGATGAAAATTAAATCCTTTTTTTTTTAATTTTACGTTGTCTTTCCGCACTAAATACAACCTAATCTTGAGTCTCAACTACAGTGTGTAGAACAATAGGTGAGGATTGAATGAAATGTTAAAATATATTAAACAATGTTGTTAGAATAGTAAGGTCGTCTTGAGGGTAGAAGATGGAAAACATATGAAAATGAAATGACCGTGGAATTGTTGGGCACAAAAACGAAATGCTTCTGTCCGTACGACCATAATGAGAGCTGTTTTATTAATACTACAAACAAATGCAAAAATCATTTAAAATATAAATAATTCACGCGGGACGCGTCACTTTTCAATTGGACAAATTAAAAATTATTTTTGGCGGACAATTCTTTCTCCAAATTATACAAAAATAATGTTCTTATGTTCATTGTTATTCACGCAAAAAATATGAATAAGTAAAAAGTGTTTATGTCACTATTAGTAAACGGCGATGTTGGAATACAAAATATTCCGGGCGGAATTTTTTTTTTTTAAATTGATTATCAGGATGGCGTCTATTCGGGAGTCTAGAATATTTTAAGTTGTAACAACTCTAAAAGAAAAATAATATTTTAGGTTGGCAAAAACAAAACAAAAACAAAAAAAGTAATAATATATCAACAGCAAAATTGGTGAACAAGGTAACTGAGAAAATTAGCATACACGGTGATAATGTCTTCAGTAAGCCAAGGATAGAACTAAAGTTTGTGAGGGTTTGATCAAGAAAGAACAGATATTCCTTTTAAGTTACCGATATTAAAACAGTTCTATGGAAGAGTCACAGCGGATATTAAACGTTAGTTAAATGTATAGAATTTAAATGTTAAATATAGAATTTACCATCATTACGTTAGGCATTGAAGTTTATAATCTGGTTTAGTGGATCTAGACAGAGCTATAAGATAATCTGAAAAAGGTCGGAGAGTTCAACAGTTAAAACTTTGGGACTATAATACTACAATTACATTGGGTTAAATAGAACAGTGATAGTTGATTATTTTAGAAACTCAAACATACATAAAAATGTGTAATATTAATAGCGATATTTTAACTATTTGCATTCGGATATTGTCCACATTTTACTAAACACACGTCAGAAACATTATATTAAATCGCCAACCTTTATTGAATCCATTTTTAAAGAATCTTTACCTAAAATCAACCTGCAAAAAAAAACAACAGACATGATGTCTACAAGACAGACACGCACTTACGAATACACATTATCATCTGAATCTCACATAGACAAACTAGAATTATTATAAACTTACATACATAAAGTTAAATTCTTGGAATTTCGAAAGGACAGGCTTTCTCTTCTTAAATCCGGAACACCACGAATAATACTAATGTTTGTTTAACAAGTCAAATGCAAGTGAAGCCTGATTAACCAATGAAAATCAAACAACAAAAAAATAAAAATACTATGATTTTTTTCTTCTTTTTTTTCCATATCTCATTCTCTAATGAGAATTTTTCCGATTTTCTTGTTTCCTATTTGCTCTATATCTTATCGCACACACAAAAATTTCAGTTTTACCGTTTATATGGGGTCATCTTCAGAAGGTTAAAGTTGATTCCATCAAACATTAGAGCGCAAGAATTAAAAAACAAAACAAAACAATTGTGTAACTAGACGCAGAAACTTCCTTGAAAACGAATGGAGTATCATTCAAAAGTATTCAGGAAAAATAATATATAATAAAAGTTAATATGAATTTTGGCAAATTTACCGATAAAACAAAATCTAAAGACAGATATGCAATGTGGTAGGTCCTGACATGGTATCTCGAGTCCAATCACTTTCTCACAGACTGGATGTATCTTCCCCCTTTTTTTCTACAAATATTTTCATGGTGATTGCTCTGAGGATCTACATTCACTGGTTCCCAAAATGCATGAATTTAAGCGTGCGACTAGGTTGGTATCTCGATCCCACAATTTCACTGTGGAAACGGTTAAATGTAACCGTTTTTTCTACTTAACGGCTTCTTCTCTCGCATTTCCCTTCAATAAAACTCCCTTCCTCTTACTTGCTTCCCTGATAACTATAATCTTCAAAAATTTAAATTTAATGTCAATCGACATGCGTTGATCTTGACCCCCGTCCTTCTCTTTATCCTTCCGTCAAAAACACATCTTTATTCTAATTTTCTCTCTTTGTAGTCCCTTGCTTGCTAGTGGCACTCCCGGCTTGCTTGGGGTGAAATGCTTAAAATAAATCTATATTGTTTTTATCACGTTTCAGCCGTAGATTTAATAAAGGGTTCTGTTCGGAATTCTCTGTAGGTTAGCCGCATCGATATCCATGATTCATGAATCAGGAGAGCACAACGGTGGAAAAGTCGTGATAACAACAAACATGAGGAGAATAGTCGAGATGTAAATAACGCAAAGAAGGATAACTCCTCATGCCAGCAATTCGGTTATAAATGAATAACAATGTTTAATCGTCCGGTTTAAAAACATATTTGAAATATAAGTAGTCCGATTCTTCCCCCCACCAAAACCTTATCCCGGGACTAACAACGCGAAATAGGGGTTAGGTTTAAACGGACGAATTTAACGCTTTAAGTAGTTATGGAGTCCAATAAGGTGTCGTTTGTGTTGTAGAAGCCAGCTCAGATATATTTCTATATTTTTTTCAATATCCATAAAGCTACCCAGTGATTTATACTGCTACTATGCTATGGAGAGCGTATTTTCCTTTTAAGGGAACACATAATCTGGAGGGATTAGCTGCTAAACAAGGCCAGTGATGTCGGTCACGATGGCTTGAGACTTTGTGCTAAAAAAACATCGAAGGATTTTTTCGTGATGTCAACGAACACTTGTTGACACTTTTGTAATATCAACGAATATTCGTTATCACTTTTGTAAGGCTCGTTGTAGTAGAAACTTTGTAATCGCAGATAAAACTATAGTAAGCCGTTAAACAATACTGGTGTCAGACGCCTTCGAATAACACTCGCACTAGTAGTACTTGCTCGATAATACTCGCTCCAACAGTAACCACCAAATAGTGATCCGAATAGACAAACAGTATAGTGAATAGTATAGAAAATAGAATAGCGATCCATATATAGTAACGGAGGATAGAATAGAAAAAGTGATCAATTAGACGCCACGATAATTCCCATACATACATTTCCTTTGCGATCACGTGGTCTACGTATTAGAAATGGAATCACCCGTGTATGCTCACAGGTGATCTGTGTTCAAACTTCAGTATCGCCAACGACAATATTTCTATATGGCAGATTTGAACCGTTTAAACTAACCAATTTCATTCAAAAGGATTTGATCATCCCGTGGAATGTTTCTTAGGCAGTCCCCAATGATGCTATACGCTGGCATCGTCTCTCCAGGCTGAGATTGTGAAATCACATTATTCACAAAGAGACCATGGTGAGGTTCGAACCCAGGTCTCTTAGTCGAAACACTAACCCGCCTACTACATAATATTTCAATATCTATAATAGTAAATGTAAATAGATATGGGGGTCATATTCCATGATTGCTTGATTGATTTCACGGCTCATCAAACCTTTACTGGTTATTTAACATCATAAAATATTATTAGAGTGTAAGATATTTTTTGAGATAATAATGCTTTCAGTGAGTAATGGATAGCGGCTCGGATTGAGGAATCGGAGACCCGAATTCGAATTCCAGTTAAATCCATTACATTCACTTACGTACTAATACCCTTGGGAAAGGTATAAATCCTCTTCTTTCCCCACCCCAACTTATGGGTAAATAGCAGGAAAAGATCTAAATTGTTGACAGTAATACACGATTATATTTTAAAAAAAAAGCTAATCTGACTCTTGTTAGTGGCACGGTAGAGTAATGTATAGCGACTCGGATTGAGGAATCGGAGAGCCGAGTTCGAATTCCAATCAAATCCATTACATTCACTTACGTGCTTATACCCTTGAGAATGGTTGTCGTCTTCTCTTCCTAGCTATGGATAAATAGCAGGACAGACCGGGTTCTATGGCCTTGGACGGCAACTGGTCTACCGCAGAAAGAAATGTCAAAAAAAAAAAAAAAAAATCTGCCTCGTCGTTCATATATCGAAAAACACATGATCATCCTACGCGTGTATGACGCATGGAACGCAACTGACTGATAGATACAAGTCTAGCTCGGATGAGAAGTGATGAATTCGTACCTTTCCCCAGGGTAAATCAATATAACGAACAGAAGAGGAACGCAGCTCTCCGAAAAAAATTTCGAGCCATCACACCACCCACACATCCAAGCTTACAGAAGCTGATACTGCCAAACGGCCATCTCCATAGATATAGGCTCGACGTTGATTAACTTCGGGGATCGTGCAGGAACCAATGTTTCAATGTTTATGCCATCAAATGCAGGAGGAAAATAATAATAGTATTAGAACAGGCTGTTAGGGAAAGGTACTGAAAATGTGCAAATTAACTTATCACATAAGCTGCACTTATGTGGCATTAAAAGCGTACGGATGACACCATGTAAAAAAGAAAAAATTCCGCCCACGGAATACACTGGGAAGTAGACATGATAAAAGAGCTCAAGAAGAGACACAAGCACTCAACACCGTCATTAGCCGAGAATAAGTAAGAGAAGCTCATGTAGAATATGATCATCTTGACTGACATGCACGTGGAAAGCAATCACCCTGAGTGCAGTTGTGCACAAGACCAGCCATAAAGTGATCCTCATAGATTGACTGATTTACTTGTTTAACGGCATATGACCTTATGGGTCATTTAATGCCGACATTTATTTCTCTTGTGAGCTTTGAAGTAGTAAAAATATGATATATGTTATTCTGCTTTCACATTTGAATACAAGGTAGATGGTACTCAGTTTTTGTGCATATACATGTTTGTGTGGTGATATGTGTGCGTTTTATGTTGCAACTTTGTTGAAGTGTTATTTTGGAATACAGTTTGATTTAAAAAATTGTATGATATTATATTTACCACTGTCGTGAATGTTCTTTCATGTTGGTTGGTTATTTAGTTTTGTTTCGTGATATATATGAACCTCTATGGGTTATTTAATGCGAAAATCTAAAAATTTGGTTGGTGCAAAAATAATGCCGTTTTTTGACGATTTTTTGATTATCGTTCACCCTTTTATCCAACTTTTTTGACTTGCCTATTTGCTTTAAATGGCGAACGACTGTTGAGTGGTCGACCTCGAGTTCAACAGCAACTTCTCGTGCGGTTTTGCGAGGATCGGCTTAAATTAAGGCTTTCAAATGTTCGTTATCAACCGCAGTCGGCCGGCCGCGACCGTCAACACCTTCGAGGCTCTCGTCACCATTGCGAAATTTCTTGAACCACCGTTGTGCCACACGTTCGTTAGTGGTTCCTGGGCCAAACGCATCATTGATATCACGAGCTGTCTTGGCAGCTTTTCGGCCTAGTTTGAACTGGAACAAGAAAATCGTGCGGATTTGAATTTGGTCCATGCTGTCGAAAAGACTGCAAAAAGATGAATGAAGAGATTGAGAACGGTAACGACTAACACAATTCGATAGAGCGAAAAACGCGCTTCAAAATGATATATAATATGGCTATATATATATATCAATGAATTAATTCAGAAATCATATATAAAAGTAACATATGTGAGAAAACGACATTATTTTTGCACCAACCTAATATTTTCGATATAATTTTATCCTTTCAACTACAGATATTTTTTTTTAATAATTTTATACTTTCAGAGTCAAGGAATGCTTAGATATATGTTTTGTAGATCATAAAATGGATTGTCTGTAATTTTACTATAAAAATGTATTATATATTTTTTAATTTTGCTAGAAAAATGTCTTGTCGGTAATTTTATTATAAAAATGTACTGTTGATTTTAGTTTCGGAGTTCTCTATTTGCCCATAGCTGGGACCCTGACAAATGCTACCACCCTGGGTCAGGATGGACCTGAGAACAACAGCAATTAAGAGGGGGCCCCACGTTCATTAAAACCCCCAATCTCCCGCAATTGGTGCCGGATACAGTGAGAAACTAAATCCGGCACAAAGGTTGGGGAATCTGGTCGACATTATTGTACCATGAGATGAGAACATCATGAAGGCAGATTATGTGAAACTACAGAGCTAACAAAACCTAGTAGGGCAAATCAGAAAAATATGTCAAACACCAACACAAGTTGTCCCTTTTGGGGTGGCCGCACTCGGGACTATTTTCAGGAATTGCATGATGCCTTTGGGGAGACATGACATCATTAAGAGCACGCAAGTAGTAGCACTTCTTGGAACAGTTTATGTGCTAAAGCGTGTTGTGTCCCTAAATCACTGCTAGGTGCTGAGATATAATCATCATCAGCCAGCCGAGATATAAATGTTAGAGAGGATATCAAATAATAATAATAATAATAATAATAAAAATAATAATAATAATGATAATAATAATCGTAAACAGATACGGCTTCCATGGAAGTGGTATAAATTATTGGATTTGGGGCATTGGGCCACATTGCCAAAAATATGTCCAAATATTTAAACGTTATATTTTTAAATCCTTTTTTTATTGGTCCAGCATATTTTCGGCACCCCAACGAAATAATCCATATCAGAGGTGGGCTAGAAATTCCTTTCTCTACAATAATTTGAGCTAATTTCAGTTTTCGTACTTGTGTCGGCTCGAATAGGCAGAGCCTTCTACTCTAAAGACAATTTAACTATATAAGTCTCCTAAGAGGCATTTCTCTTCAAAATGCCTTTGCTGCCACTCGCAGCATCGGATGGATTTTGCCGCTTTGACAAGATAATTGGGATGAGTGCTTCAGAACGCCGGATTTGCATGCAAATTACTAAAATCTGCCAATCAAAAGAAAAGTTATCGGACGAATTTTGTAGTTGGATGTGGAAGGAAGTCACGCGGTAGTACTGACAGAACTATTGCCGGAATAAAATAGCGATAGCAAGCAAAGCTTATCAACACGAGAAAATTGTCGCTGACCAATGTATATTACACTATATCCAAATATGGTATGTATATGTAGGATACATACTGATGCTATATATATATATATATATATATATATATATGAATGATTGTGTATTTAGGCAACAATTACTTTTTTATACAGGTTTCATTGAAGACGACGGAAAGGGTACTGCAATTAAGAAAATTATTAGCTTTTCTTGCATTCCGAAAAGAAATATTTTGAACAAATGAAAAGACAATATAATAAAAAGCTTAATCACAGTCAGGAATAGCTAGCCATTTTCAATGAAACCTGTATGAAAGAAGCCCAAATACACAATACATACATACATACATATATATATATATATATATATATATATATATATATATATATTTCATTCACTAATCCAACACATTTTTTATTTTATTGCTTAATCATTATTTTTAGTGGTTATCCATATTTGAGTAGATGCTCTTTTTATTTATTAAACTGTATATTTATTTCCGGGGGAAGTATAATTTTCTAATATGGTTTCTCGAATATTCTGACCGGTAGATGGAAATAAAAAATATACTGTTTAAAGCATCCACTCAAATATGGGTCTCTACTAAAAATAGCGCTTCAGCAATAATATATATATATATATATATATATATATATATATATATATATATATATATATATACACACATACCCACATACACATACAGAAACACATCGCATTGCTTTTTTTTGTATGGCTTGCCACTCGTAAGCTTTCTGCACGGGTTGGTATCTACTGCCTAATGGACACACCTTTTGTGTTTCTTTGGTGTCAGTGTGTGGTTTATATTGAACTACTAAGCAGAGCTGAGGTATAATTTTTCGGAGAGAGAATATAATCAAATTTCAATCAAAAACCGACCATATATATATATATATATATATATATATATATATATATATATATATATATATGAACAAATTGTCGCTGCCGACACTTGAGTTTGAACATAGATCGCCAGTAAGCAAACACAGGCGATCTCATTATTGAATGAAGTTGGTTACGTGACCTTGGGAGAAACTCATATGTAGGTAGTGGCGTGACGTCTAAACGTACGCTTTTTATATTTTATCCTCTGTTTACTATACGGACCGCTATTCTCTACTATATTCACTATACTATTTCTCTATTCTGATCACTGTACGAATTACTATTAGTGCGAGTGTTATTCGAAGGCGTCTGACACCAGTATTGTTCAACGGCGTTACTATAGTCTCTACTACAACGAGTATTACAAAAGTGACAGTGAGTATTCGTTGACATTTCAGTACATACATATATATATATATATATATATATATGTGTGTGTGTGTGTGTGCCTCCGTTTGTGTGTGTGTGTGCCTCCGTTTGTGTGTGTGCATTTGTGTGTGTGGCGCAGATGATCTAGAAATGAATACGTGACGTCACAGCGTAGCCACATCTCGAGAGCGACATTAGAAACTACTGGCTATTGACGTAAGAAGTGCTTATCAATTGCCTGAAGACCAGGATACGATGATCGAGCTGTTGTTGTAGAAAGCCTTTCCGGCGTCCACAATGACAAGGTTTTCATTGAATGGTTTAAACACCATAAAGCCATGTTCTACGGGGCTTTAAACAAGGACAATTTCAAGCCAAACGCAAGAAGTGCTCTGGCCCGAGTTCGTCGCAAACGTTGCGTAGATTGTCAAGGAGCAACGCAGCAATAGCGCGAAAAAAAGGACCTGCATTATACATTTTTCAATAGGCGCCATTTGCTCACTGTATCCCTGGTCACTTGACATATGTCCCTCCTCTTCACCAAACTGCAATCCTTTCAACTATTTCGTGTAGGGTTTCTTGAAGAGTTGAACAGCAGACCCTACAATACCGATGAGGCTCTCAAGCCAGCCATCAGAAACGCCATGACGAACATGGACAGAGACGCCATCATCAAGGCTGGAGAAAGTGGTGGCCTCGATGGCGAACACATCGATTGAATTTTACACCTTATATATTTACCTGACTGTGTAAAGTTTCATTGAAATAAATGAATTTGTTATATGAACCACACTTTATATATGTATAGCTTCGATATTTATCGTGTAGTGTCTTTGGATAATTAGCGGTGATATTGAAACGAATTCACAGATATTCGACATATTTAGAGAAAACTAAACGGGCATAAATTCAAAGATAGATAGATAGATAGATAGATAGATAGATAGATAGATAGATAGATAGATAGATATAAATACATAGATATATGAATGGATGTTTATCGTCAGTGAACAAAACAAAAAGAAATTAAATTATTCTGGAGCGGCAAAGGATATTAAACGCCCATTTTGAAAATTGCTCTGAAATACATGGAATAGTCTGTTAATAAGTAAATATTCAAAAGTTATATATATATATATATATATATATATATATATATATATATAGAGAGAGAGAGAGAGAGAGAGAGAGAGATAGATAGATAGATAGATAGATAGATAGATAGATAAAAAGCAAACACGAAAAGCCCAATACGATATTTCCACTGCTAAGAAGTCTTTCTTATTATATTATATGAATGAAACGATCCCACATATGTTGGGTTTGGATTTATTGAAACAGATTGACGTTTTCACAAAGAAAGCATTTGAATCGTTTGAAGAAGAGTTAATTTTGGCTGATTGAGATACTAGAAACCGATGAAATTCAGACTTCATAATATTTCATCTGTTAAGAAATGCAAAAGAAGGAAAAGAAAGAAAGATATGCCATCTTTTATCCGAAGATCAAGCCTTTTTCTAAAGAGTGTCGACCAATCATTCAATGACTCGTTCAATGCTGAGAATACCTCCTCAATTGAATACAAGATCCTCCCATGCTACATGTTCTACTAGAATATATATATATATATATATATATATATATATATATATATATATATATATATATATATATATATTAGGTTGGTGTAAAAATAATGACGTAATAATGTCGTTTTTTGACGTTAAAAAATACGTCAAAAACGACATTATTACGTCATTATTTTTACAACAACCTAATATATATATATATATATATATATATATATATATATATATACACAAGCACTCATGCACATATAATGTTTTTAATTTCTAAAATTCAGTTGTTAAGATAACACATTTGCTTGATCCAAATTGCGCCAGGCCTGTTTTGTATCATCATGAGAAGAGATTTTTTCATTTATTTACTAATAAACTAGATAGTTGATAATTAAGCGAAAACCGGCGTGTCTATTGCTACGTTTTATTTACATTATTTGATATGATTCTAGTTATGTCTTGAAATACTTGAAAATCCAAAATCGGAGTAATTATTCAGATATTTCAGATTATCATACTATTGGGATAATTTACTGATGATATTAGGGACATGTTATCAATTGATATTGAGAAAAAACCGCCTGAAATATCGAGTGCGTTAGTCTAAATAAATGAAGTTTTTGCCGATGTCAACAAAGGATGCAATAAAATTCAGTCATGCAGCATATAAGTCTTACATAATCAGTTCGCATGTCAGGTTATTAAATCAAACTATTTAATTTTAAAATTGGTCGGTTCATTTATTGAAATCAAAAGGAAATTAACATAGAACATAAAACCATAGGCAGACCGCATCTTTAGGAGACAGAGTTTGAAAAAAAATGTAAAGGTGGCGGGGGAAACAAAAATAAAGAAAAAAAGGACAAAAAAAAAAAAAGAAAACTTTAGTCCATTAGACCGAATGTCCGAGACATTTAACTTGCTTTGTGCATTGAAAAAGATTGGAAAGACGTCTGCGTCTTTCGCTGTCGCGTTGTGGGTAAGAAGAGGGGGCAAGATGCGAAGATTAGAAGGCGGGAAAGAATCGCTGAAATTGAAAAATGCCTAATGGACAACCAGTGCCGATCCAATGACGTTTACAGGCGTCTTGTCAAAGTCGACATGTTCCCAAATAAATTCTTGGAGTCTTCCTTTTGCTTTCTTTCAATTCTTTAATGTATTTTTTTTTTATCTTTTAGTTTTAGTTATATTTTTCGTTTTGATTTATTTAGTAAAACTTTTCGTTCTTAAATCGATTGCCATTTCATTGTTTGCTCTTTTCCTTCTCTTTCCTTGTTTATTTCTTCCTAAATGTTTCTTTTTTTTTTGTCGTTTTCTTTTTATTGTTTTTCTTTCCTTTCCATGTATTTACTTTTACTGGTCTTATTAAATGTTCTCTTTTTAACAGTCTTCCTACGTTTCACTCATGCTTTTCTTTCTTTCTTTCTTTCTTTCTTTTTTTCTGTTTTGTTTATTCCTACTTTGTTTTTTTTCTTTTTCTTCTATCTTTCTTTATGCTACCAGTTTTGTTTATTCTTTCTTTCTTTCTTTATTTCTTTCTTTCTTTCTTTCTTTCTTTCGTTCTTTCTTTCTTTCTTTTAGCCGCCAATTTTTTCTAATTTTTTACGCTCACTTTACTTACCAGCCTTTCCCAATTTTGTCTTTTCGTCGTATTTTCTTTCTTTCTTTCTTTCTTTCTTTCTTTCTTTCTTTCTTTCTTTCTTTCTTTCTTTACACGTCTAGCTTTGTCTGTTCTTCCCTTCTATCTTTCTTTACGCGTCCAGTTTTGTATATTTCTTTCTTTCTTTCTTTCTTTCTTTATTTATTTATTTATTTATTTATTTATTTATTTACACGTCTAGCTTTGTCTGTTCTTCCCTTCTTTCTATCTTTCTTTACGCGTCCAGTTTTGTCTATTTCTTTCTTTCTTTCTTTCTTTCTTTCTTTCTCCCTCTCTTTCTTTCTTTCTTTCTTTCTTTACGTGTCCAGTTTTGTCTATTTCTTTCTTTCTTTCTTTCTTTCTTTCTTTCTTTCTTTCTTTCTTTCCAAGTCGAGCTTTGTGCGTTCATTAATCTTAATTAAGCAGCCATTTTCAATTTTTCTCCCTCTTTTTGTCTTTCTTAAAAGTTGCTTTCATTTGCTTTTTTTCTCCATTTCTAATCATTCGGGTTCATTTTCTCTCTCTTCTTGAATTTATTTTTTACTTCTTTTGTTTTGTTTTTTCTTTTAGTTTTTCTTCCCTTGTTTCTTTCTGATGTTTGCCTTTCATCACTTCTACTTTCGTCTTTTCCGTCTCATTCATTGCAATGGTCTTTTATGCAGGCTTTCATTTACGCTATCTTTCTTTCTTTGTCTTTTTATAATTCCCCAAAGTAATTTCCATTGACGTGGCTGTCACTGAGCTTCGTTTAAGGTGATAATTACCGCCGTTCAAGAAGGGAAGCTTCAAAGTCGACTACATTTGAAGAGTGACATCAGTAACACGTATACATATCTTCTAAGAGGTTGAAAGAAAAATAGACAGTCCGGTTCAAGCTCAACAGTAGCTCAAACAAACAATCTCTCTAACGAAGGTATAGAAAAGAGCTTCTGCGAACGCACATGTCGAACCTTGAAGCAGATATGCTACAGCAGAATAAGACAACACCTGATGTCATTATGAACAAGAAACCCAGACTGAAATTCACTCACGATCATACAGGTTTCTAATGGGAAATCTATATGGTAAAAACAGTATCTGATGCAACCAAGATAGAAGTATGGAACTATCCTGCCTGTATTAACTCTTCATGAGGATGCTGGAGATGTAATAGAATGTGGAATGGTTTCTTAACATTATTTTTTTTAAATTTCGCAATCACCTAGGAATTGTGAATCAATATATGACTGCGGTGAACGTACCTACTGGCGGTCACTTCCAGCACGACAGCGCACGGTGTCACAAATAAAGAAATTAGTGACAGATTGGATCAAGGGACATAGCAATGAG
>OZ010572.1:102289800-102307300 GCA_963932145.1 Acanthosepion lycidas
TATATATTCGCTATTGTCATTAGAATTGTCAAGATTTCCCGAAAAAATAGGTCAACTACATATTTAATTCAAATTATTTGTTAATTAGTTCGCTCGAGAAATACATTGAATATGTTGTAAAATGCATTGTCCCTGGCAAGGAAATATTGCGTGCAATGAGGAAGAGAAAGACCACGGATATTATTTATATATATATATATATATATATATATATATATATATATATATATATATATATATATATAAATTATGATCTCTAGGGTAATTCAAGGTCGACGTCAGATCAAATTAAGAGAACATTCCATGAGAATACATAGTTAACAATCACCGACCCTATACTTTCCAATAACAAGTTTCCGAGAATCCATCCCAATTCTTGGAAAATCCGGATCGATAATGATTTGTCAATTCAGTTGGGCATAATGACATGGGAATGATTTCTATGTAATTATCGTTATTGCATGACGATTTAGCGACAATTTGTTAACTTGCCCTTCGATGTTCCGATCGAAATTAGAGGAAATATACATAATAATATTCCTATGATCTTTTCTTATTGTAAGCTAAGGCCGCTGATACATAATGTGAAATAACTTTGCATTTAAAAATTTTATATAACATTTTTCAAATAAATAAGGGCATTCTACTACGTAATTAAACAAAATCTAATTAGATTTAAAATTTATAGTTACATACTTTCTAACTGGTATTGGTTGAATCTTTAAAGAGAGAAGTTGTCTCTGAGTGTCTACCTTGAAAGAAGAGAAAAAATAGAAATTTGTTCAGCCTGCCTGTAACTGGATAATAAAATATGAGTAAACATAGATAAACGTGCCGGCAATAAAACCGTTTCCCAAGACACCGCTCTTTTAACTACGTTCTCTCTTTGGTATTGTTTATTATTTAAACAAAACGATTGTTTGAATAGTCATAGTGAAAGTTAATTTATACATTTTCTTTATTCTTGAGAATAAAAATAATAGAAACTATTTATTACGTTTTTTAGCTTACACTATTTATTAGGTTGGTGCATAAATAATATCGTTTTTTGACGTATTTTTTAACGCTAAAAAACGATATTATTTTTGCACCAATCTAATATTTACTAGATTAGTTTTTGGTATGTTTAGAAATTTCAGAATAAAAAAATCGTTTTCCACGTTTATTTTTTTATGAATTGTTGAAGCTAAATATTGCATTCCATTAGTTTTAATTCTGTTAATTTTTTTTAAATGTTATAAATAAAACAAAAAACATTATAAATAAACGAAGAAATAAACAGTGTTTAATATTTTTGTAAATTATCAAGAACAAAATAGTATATAAACTCACACTCAATATGTGTTTTCATTTTATTTAAATACTAATCATCACTTTTTAAAACAATAAACATTGTTGAAGAGTGATGGTAGTTTGAAAAGCGGTGTCATGGGAAAAATGTCCCTTTGACACTACGTCTATCCATGTTTTTCTTTATTTATCTGTGTAAACACCCTGGCCCACATGAGCAGGAATCGAAGAAGTTTTAGGCCATAAAAAATCTGAAGGATAATTCTTCTTTAAAGTGGTGCCAACTGACCAAAGGGACGAGACATTCGGGCAACTATTAGGTTGGTGCAAAAATAATGACGTAATAATGTCGTTTTTTACGTATTGTTTAACGTCAAAAAACGACATTAATACGTCATCATTTTTGCAACAACCTAATAGATTGGTGGGGAAGTGTCTATAAGTGCAAACTCTGGGCCTCTTTATTTATTAAATTCAGTTATTTATAAATGTTTATTCTTTTCCCCTCTATATATACCAATAATCTCTAATCACCGATAATCTAATGCTACATGATTTTTTTTATCCTTTCAGTAATCCTTTATTTTCAGAAAGATATGATTATCAGCGGATTGCTTTTTCGCTATAAAAATAAACAAAAACATTCTCAATCTCCTGAACGTGCGCTTAGGGTAGCGGTTATGGCCACGTAAAATAAAAGTTCACTGCGTCGACTTTCGCACAAATTCTCTCTGGAAAGGAAGAAATCTATCAAGCTATTGTTAAGATGAGCTATATAGCCTTGGTTGTTAACCATTCTAGAAGACGGAGAGCTCTGAGTTCCAAACTAGGTGGTCGAGAGACTGCCAACTCTACCCCTTGGAATCCTACTTGCCACAGCAGCACCAAAGAGTCTGATGAGGCTATGACCCTGTACTCCACAAATGGAGTCTAACAGCGGAAGATAAATCTCTTGATTCGATGTTTTGCTCAAGATATAGCTTTTTGTCTTAGAAAAAATAAATGCTTAGACATAAATACATTAAATGAATCTCTACTGAAAATAGGGCTTCTAATATATGCCTTAGGTTTTTCGATGACATCAAACACAGTAGTAACATTTACGGTGTTAGATATCGCAAGTTGTTTGAATTCTAAGTATTTTAATTTGAATACTTCATTTACATTGCAAAAGAAGAATTTCCATAAGCAGATATGTAAAGTATTTTTTTTTACAAACTAAAGGAAAATTCATTTTGCGATCTTATTTAATGCAAACTGTTAGACTTTTTTTTTTTCATCAACTATTATTTTTTGTATCAAACGAACAAACGTACAAAAATAAAATTATTATTATCACAACAAGCGTGATCGGCGGCAAAACATTATTGATAGTAACTTCCATACTGGAGTGGGTATAACTTTATTCCTCAAGTTAAAGCAATTTAAATGTACTGTCCTTACAAAAAAACGCTATGATGTCGCTACTGCAACACCTACAAACATAAATCAGATAATTATGATATAGATTAACACTTTCCAGTCAGATTCTTTTTGGATAGGGGATTATCTTCCTTTCCATTCGGACCAATATACATGTTATGCTCACAAGGTTCAGCGTCCTTCAGTTGTTGTCCTCGGTAATCTTCAACTTTTAATGAAACACTTTATTCAATTCACGTTCGATGTATTTAGTATGTTGTTTAGATACCATTTTAGTAAAAACGGTTGATGAGTTGTAGAAACATAGTCGTATATTAAGCATAGGAGATTCGAACAACATGGCTCTTCCAATGTTTCTTCAATTTGTCGTGTCTCTTACACTCTTCTATATAAACCGTGTGTTGAATGCTTGACGACCCGAAGCAGAATGTGAAAACACGTCTCTGTGCATCATGGCTCTCGATGTATGTTTCCGGTATTAAATGAAATGAACTATATATTGGCGAGTAAAAATGACTCCCGCTCAAAGAGTCAAACTGTGATTTCGAGCCGATACTAGTGATATAATTTCGACGCCGCAAAGGTCAGAGAGAGATCCGGCTGAGATGTCGACACGCAGAGTCTGGCCGGGAACGCAGCAGGCACACCACTGAACACCATGCTATCAATTTCAACTTTCAGCGCCGACGCCGCCGACGCCGCCGACGCCGCCGTCTTCACAGAACGTCAGACGACAGCCATCAGCATTCTTCTCTTTTTTCTATCACTCTGTTGCCTTTACAACAGCAACGGGTAGTAGTTTGATGGCTTTGTATATATGTAAATAAATTATACATTTATTTACCTACAATCTGATGTATTCCTTTTCCTTGAATTCATGTTTGTGGGGCGAAGAAGAAATTGACCTCTACAGCAGTAACAAAAACAGCGACATCTCTATCTTCCAGGTTACCCATTCTTCGCTTCCCCAACAATTTGAGTGTTTGATGTTCTTTTCTTAATTTTAATAAAACGGCATTTTCCGCTTAAAACTTTTGATCAGGAAGGTTTCCGTCGGTTCAGATGACTCTGTTTGATGGGCAAAACATGTCAAAATAGGAATTTTCCAAATGGCCTTATAGATTTACCATTCCGTGGGATTTACTATTCCGTCGATGCTTTTCATTCCGCTTTCGACACTTGGTGAGTTAAAGAAAGCTTTATTCAACTGAGAATACAAGGTTCGCGTATAGTGTCCTTTTATAGTCTCGGTAAACAGAAATAGCTTCCTCAAAGAGGAGAGTAACGAAACAGGGGTGACCATTTCTCTCATCCATATTTCCGAAATTTCATAAGTACTCAGGAGCAAAAGGAGACAGTTTCGAACCCTGGGTTGGTTAAAACGTGTCTGTTTCCCTGGCAGTTGTGAGTTCAAACCCTATGATGCGTAGTAATACACTCTGGTTTAACAACAAAACGCTGAGGAGCGAAACAAAAAAACGACAAGCCAGTGTGAATTAATTGGTACGAGGCATCCCTTGAGGTAACAGTTTGCCCAGATTTGTGCTTTCCTTTTCTGTTCGTCATACAGAAAATATGTTTTGCCTCAGTGGGATTCCGTTTTGTTAGAAATCTATAAAATTTTTGCATAGATTTAACCAAGAGCATGAATTTTTGTTTTCTTTTAATAAATCCATTATTCATCGCCATTTAAACGATGCTATTACATAAAGTCCCATGAAAATTTCATACTCAGAAAGAAACTTTTATTTCACGTTCTAATATGAGACTATGACTCATCTTAGAACGTGAATAGCCAATTTGGTTGGAGAACCTGGATCTTCAAAATGGTGGAAATCGAGCGCCGCAAAATGTGCTATTTATGGTCAAAATTTCAATAACTGGCTTATTTTATACCGTTGGAAAGCAAACGTATACTTAAAGAAGTATGATCTAAAATTCTATTGGATCTGTGACATCTTCAAATAAGTGGACCGCATTAGTTAGAAAAAATACCTGATCCTCAGTCAGTCAGTTGTGTGCTATTCGTGATACACGCTTAGGCGGTCATGTATCTTTCGATACATGATTGATGAGGCAGATTTTTTCCCGCAGTATGTTGCCATTTCTTTCTGCGGTAGACCAGTTGTCATCCAAAGCTATAGAACCCTGTCTGTCCTGCTATTTAGCCATAGCTTGGGGAGAAGAGGCGGATTCATACCTTTCCTTACGTAAGTGAATATAATGGATTCGACTGGGATTCGAACTCGGCTTTCTGATTCCTCAATCCGAGCCGCTATCCATTACTCCACCGGATCTAACCTCTAATGATATTAGACCAATATTTTACAAGCTTTGTAGCTTTCTCATATAAAAAAAAAGATAGATGACAATAGAATGTTGTTTCTTCTTAAAACACACTAGATATATGACAGCGTTTCGGTCGTTGCGCCCTTAGGTTTTCTTCAGGAAATTTCGAACTGAACTCTCTGTACCCATGTTTACGGATATCTCGTATTGCTATTTTTTAGTTATTGCTAAGACTGAGGCAGCTGATCCTTACCCAGAAATAATGTTTTAATACTCTAGCTGGATAGTAGTCAAAATGGCATTAACAAAAAGGGTATTAAATAAATGAGAACCAGACGAGATATCCAGTGACATGAGAGTTAGAACGAGAACAACATACTCTCGTAGATTAAATACAGCGTTCAGTTCGAAATCACCGGTAATCAGCAAACACCTGAACAAGGAGGATGCAACGGCCGAAACATTGTTATAAAAATAAAGATGAGGACATTAATCTGAATGTGAACAATAAAAATAACGTGATGTTACTTTCTGAGCGTCCCTCGTATAATTACTGTGCTGAAGCAGAATAAACGTTGTTAACAGTCAGTACCTGTTTTCTTTAGACTGTCCACATCCTGATCGCCAAATCTCGAATTTTTAAGAAGAACCAAATACGAGACAACGTTTTTTTTTTTTGTTTTTTTTTTTTTATTTCCTTTGCCTTTTTCCATTCATCACGTTTCTAACAATTTTCCATTCATTCTTTTCATCTGGGACTGAGATAAAAAATTTCCAGTTCTTTCACAATCAATTTAACTTCCTGTCTCTTGACAATTTATAAGAAAAAGTTCTTGTCAAAGAATAAAATTTGCTTAGTAATTTGACGAAATCCTGTCTTTCTACAGAGACATTTTACAAAACCAGCGTTTACAGTCCACCACATCTTATCTAGGATACAATCTAAAATGTCCTTAAGTTGCCTTTTTTTGCGTCATTTGACTTTCATAAACCTTTTAAGTATTTTTCATTATTCATTTTTGAAAAGTCTCTTCTTTATCTTATGATTACTTGCTATGACAGTATTTATTTAGTTCGTATACACTCCAACTATTAAAATAAATACCTTGAAATCACGATAAGTAAATAGCTTCCAAGGATGCAGAAAATCTTATCACATAGGCGAGAAACTCATTTTAAATAGAGGATTCGTTAAAAAATTAGGTCACTGAAACATCTGGCTAGACGAAGCACAAAGTTAAAATCATATGTTGTTGATCTCATTAAAGTCACCTAATTATTTTGTTTGCTACCGAGTAACGGTAGCATTAGTGGTAGTAATAGTCGTAAATTAGTCTAAGTTAAATTATTCTCTTCGTGTGCTATCGTGTGTTACCTGTGCCACTGAACAGAGCTAATGTGTTTGTTAACGTTTCAGTGTCATCTGATTTTCGTTGGTGAAACGTTTATTTGCTTTGAAACCACTTACTTTTTTTTTATAGTGAGAATATCTAATAGACGCAGATAGAATGAGATCTATATTAGACATCCTGATTAGATGAGATAATTCATGACGACTGAAATGTAGAGAAGCCTACACATTATGAAAAATAAAAACGACAAAATATAGTTCTAATGGATACAATTAAAAAAACATCATCTACCAAGTACTTCAACAAATAGGATTCAAGTTAAATCTTTCCAAAACAGAAATTGAAACGAATGCAGTGATGACACCTATCTTGAATCCATAATAAAAATTCAAGATGCGAAACTGGAATACTAAAAACTTATACTTCATAGCTTGGGTCACTAATAACGGAATTAGTATAAGAAATAAGGAAAGTGAACAAAGACCAACCTGTCCTAGTGGTAGTCTTGCATAGATACAAAATTCAAACATTAACCTAAACACTCATGTTCTGAAATAATCTTGTCAGATCGAAATATCTATATGGATGTCATGCATGAAACCAAATATCTTAAGCAGTATACAATCCCTTTCTCAGGTCAATGATTGAAAATGACTTCGGGCGAATGAAGCCTGTATGTCTTAGCAAGGGCAATACTTCTTCGAAAATTGTGGAGTGACTCTACAGAATCACAAATAACGGTTCCAAAATAACAGGAACCACATCACCTTCAAAAGAAAGGAGTTATTGAAAATAATGACATAATTAAGAGGCCGACACGCCATATTGCTACAAATAAAAATAGGAAGGAAAGAACCGTCAATACTGCAAAGAATGATAGCAGTTACTAAACTAGAGAAATTCATTTTCTTAAAAAATGTGTTAACAGAAACATTTGATAAATGTCAGTCAAAAGCAGGAGATAATGTTCGGTCAACGAAATGCGAATGTTCCCTTATAAGGAAAAGGCTAATATTTCCATTACGATTACCATTAACATTACATCGGATAGGTCTGTGTGAAACTGCACTGAATCAGAAACCAATAAAGGTATTGTTGGCCATGACCGCAGTGCAGGATATCCGAGAGAATGTCATTTGCTGGCCAAATTGGCAGCAATAGATTTGGCTGGTAAACTGTCCATGTAATAAATAAATGCGTCAAAGTTGTTCTGATATTCGAGAAAGCCAAGACAAATATTAATCATGGGCGCTTCGGTCTGGCGTATTTGTCATAGAGCTAGTCTCTTTTGTACTATTCCTGCTATGTAGTGAGTTTGATCCTCAATGGGTGTCCCATACCGGCGGCCTTGAGCCAAACGTTAGTGAATAACTAATTTGGAAATTGATTGTTGACTACTTCTTAGCCTGTCGAGTGAATTCATTCCTTAGTGGGAGCGCCATACTTAAATATTAAACAAATTTTAATAACGTGGGATTCGGCTTGGGTGATTTGATAGATATCTTGTCAGTGGGTATCTTGGTGGCCTTGTGTCAAAGCTTTCTAAATAATAACACAAATATTATTCATATTAGGTAGTCATTAACTCATTGTAAATAATAACAATTCTCAACATTTGAAAGTGGCATTGTTAAGAAGATGTAACGTACCACATTCCGCACGTAATTTAAAAAAAAAGAAGAAAATTAATGCTAGAAAGACCGGTAAAAATTTCACGGTTTTCGAATTTTAATATTCTGATAAATCTTAATTCATAACTAAATCTAATGAATAGGGATTTCTACGAGAGTTAAGTATCCAAAGAAATTCTCCTATCGCATCGTTACATATTTGTGTTTAACAGCGTTAAAAGAATAACCCAATAACAATCATAAATATAAAAGTGGTTATGTCAAGAAGTAAGGGGGTACAAATGAAAATATTTGAAATTGACAACTTTTTCATTTCATTAAAACAGACGTTAAGCACTTCTATCTTCCATTCTATCTTCCCTTTTGTCTTCCCCTTTTGTCTTCCCCTATTTTTTCCTTCTTTCTTTCATTATCTTACTGAAACCTAGAAGTGTCTCTGATATGTCATTTTCGTCTTTACACGCGGTCAAAACTGAATAGTTTATTATTTATAAGATACTGAGAAGGCGTAATGTCCGTGCGAACTAACTAAAACACTAAATAACGAGGCGGGGACATGCAGAATTATAATAGAATGGTTACCAAAGTTGACTAAGTTTAAAAAATATGCACATGTCTATCGACGTACATCCAGTCCCCCACAGACAAGCAAACACACACACGTAACTATACGAGCTATTTTTCTTTCTATAGGGTTACTAGCTAAATGTATTTAGCTTCTCATGGTCAGTGTAAAGTGTTGAATCCTTACTGCGGGCTCATTTATTGTAGACATTAACAAGCCAAGCTTAGTAAATATCTAAGTGCTGCACAGGCGAGAAATATTTTCGGTTGAGCATAACCAATGTAATAAGGTAGATATTCACCGGGATTTTTATAAGTGTGGCCAGCCGCCAGACTACGAGGTGCTCCACAAACAAATCAGGGAATTCTGTACAGTTTATTTAATTGTTGGCATTTTTGTTAAAGTTATTTGAAACAAAAGCAAAGGATAGAAATTTAGTCGCTTAAAACAGAACAAAAATATAACTGTTAGATGTGTTCAAAACTAAAGAACTCTGGCAAAATTTATTAGCATTTTTTTCATTTTTCACATTTTTTCAAATCATATTCCTTAAAGAGAACAATCATGTCGCTTTGAAAATTTGACAAGTACAGTTCCTGAAACAAGAAATGGTTAAAACATTTATGTTAATTTTTTTAGTTCATTCATATAGTAAATATATAGTCAATTTTTTTATGTGTTAGTTTATTCTTTTTCATCGTATAGTAAATCTAACATTTCCTTTTTTTTTTTTTTCTTTGTCGGGCACTCTGAAGTTACATCTCAAAAACGTAGAATGTTCATTATTAGGTTGGTGCAAAAATAATGTCGTTTTCTAACATAGTAACATATGTGAGAAAACGACATTATTTTTGCACCAACCTAATAACTTGTTTGTTTAACTGAATTTAGCAGGTGTTATAGCGTTGATACTCTTTTGTGTGCTCTATGATTATGGCCTTCTGTCAGACTAGTTTGAGCCGTGTAAATATCTACAAAGCCACGGCAGGAAATTGTTTTTCTTGAAAGAAACTATATTCGGATAACCTGTTTATTTCCTTCCATGTTTAATATTAAAATCAATATACAGAAGGACATATTCATATTAGGTTGGTGCAAAAATAATTTCGTTTTCTCAAATAGTAACATATGTTAGAAAACGAAATTATTTTTGCACCAACCTAATACAATTTGAAATGAACACTAATATTGCAGCCGTGACAATCCAATGTTTTCTTAAGGAAGTACTTCTTCTTTTACATGCTTACGACATGGTTGATCGTGGTTCTCCACAATTTCCTGACCTTTTTAGTTCTTAGGAAAGTGTGTCTTTTTCACTATCTGTACTAATCCCTGTTTTATCAACCATGTACACAACTTCGTTATGTAGATTATACACTACTTTGTCCTGACCCTCTTGGTTTCAATCTATCAAGTGAGTGTTAAGTTTTCCAAGTCCTGTTTCCTCATGATGTGATTTAGAAATGTCATCTTTCTTTTTCTGATTTTAAGTGCCTTTCTTGTTTCCATTTTTTTTAAGACTTCGTCTTTGCTACAATGTTCTTTCCATTGTACTCTCCACATCCTTCTGTAGAACCACATTTCTATTGCCACAAGTCTCACCTTCATCTGTGATGCGATTGTCTAGCATCCACTGCTATATAGGATGATTGATAAGAGGTAAAAGTTCAGCACTCTTTTCCTGTTTCTTAATACTTTGCTGAGCTTTTGGGAGGCATTATTCGCTATCCCAATACACCTTCAGATTTCGGTGATGTTGTTCCTGTCTTCTCTTAAAACACTTCCAAGGAACTTAAATTTTTGTAATCGCCTGATTTTCGTCTCTCCAATTTGTAATTCCCATGTTAGTCTGTTCCTTTTTCTGATACTGATCAAGCACTCTCATCTGGATATCTAATATTGTTAAGATTGTGATCACGAGTAATGAATCCTACTAGGACTTCTAATTATCTAAGTATTGGTTCATTGTACATGTTGAATAATTCTGGTGAGAATACACATCCTTGTCTTACGTGTCTATCTTTGTACATTTACTGACTTCATATTCCATCTGTATGGCAGCGGTTTTCTCTCAGTGCTTGTTCTGGATTATTCTAATTAGTTGAATTAAAACAATCTTATACTATCTAAGGAAAGAGGCAATGAAATTGTGGGTTATCCAAGTATTAGATATTTATGTGAATTCGGTAAAAGTCGTACAGAGCAAGTTTTGCCGTAACGTACGGGCATTTTCGATAAATACTTTCCTGGTAATTGTTCAAATGAACTTTCCCCTATCGTGTTAGTTGATTCCCCCCACCCCTATAGACAAATTGTACATATGAGAACTAGTTTGGATTCATAAAGACTTGAGGTATTTTGGTAGTTGTAGTAGTAATGGTAAGAATGTGTTATTTTGGTGTAAGAAACACTGTGGCATTTGGGTTAAGTAATCGTGTTTAGCTAAGTTTATATGAAGATAAATTGAATATCAGCCTTTCCCATCTCTTTTTAGGTCCTGTACCCTATTTCTTGTATTTGCAAAATAAATATTACTTTCCTCTATATTACCTAGACTTTATGAATTTAAACGCAATACTAGATTAGCGACACGGTCTCATTATTTTACATTTGAAGTGATTAGATATATAAGTTCTATACTAACATTTTTTTTTATCGCACTTCTCGCTTGTGACGCTCTCTGTTCCGGCTTCTTGCTTTCCAATCAACTTTGATCTCCCAAAATTTAAATGCAATGTCAATTGTTATCCTCTTAATGCTTATTCTTTTATTGTTCACTTTCCTTAAAAGTATTTTCTCATATATTCTCTAGCCTCTTAGTGGCTTTATTTCCTTGCTTGAGGTGAAATGATTCAAAACAAATTCAATTAAATGCAATAGGGAAATATATGTTAGTTTATCAAAAATTAACATTTCTCTTCCTCCATAATGGCTGCATATGTATGTTTTACTTCAATTTGTAAAATTATCCGTTCTTCCTTTCTTGAATCTTTGTGAAATTCAGTTTATATGCATTCCTGTAATTCTAGAAATTCTTGTGTCATAAATGGCGTAAGTCTCACCGTACAGCTCTCTGGACATAGCAGTTGACCGAATATTCTATATGATTGTCTTATGGGAATACTTTCGAACGACACGCCTAATAAATGGTTAGAAATGGCGTCACGCTTGTCGGCACCAGAGACAAATATCAATGAAGCAAAATCGAATTCTGAGACTAACGACTTTTAGAAAAAATATTTCCAAAACAAAGAACGATATAATGTCATGAATTAATGATCCAAACCTAATGACCGTTGGGGCACAACACGATATTAATTTCTATCCACAGTATTTAACATTGATGACCTTTTTTCTAAAATTATTTTCATAATCTTCCTGGCGGCTGTCAAGGTTGACAAAGGGTAACTACTGATGTTTTGTCTCTAACTGGATGAGAAAGGTATGATCCAAACCTTGTTGTCACTCGGGGCATGACATGACTATTATTGACGTTGTTTACCATTGATGATATTTTCATAAACTTTCTGTGTATTATTTATGGTGTTTAATTTTCTTGGTAACCGTCAAGGTTGATAAAGGTGGTAACAACTATTTTTTTTTCTACCTGGATGGGTATGTTAGTTAGGAGAGAGATTCAAGTGCTTATATATCCACTCTTCTCCATCAACAGCTGTGGCATGCCAGTAACGAAGATTTTGTCGGAATATCTGAGAGGTTTTGGCACGTGGGGGAATAATCATAACAAATTTAAGCTGAAATTCTAAATTATTTTTCCTAGTTTTACTTTCTCTTATACAGGGTGACCCAAAAAACGGGAACTTTTTAACAATCCAATAAACCCAAGAGTGATGGAAGAAAAATATTTTATTCATCGCAATTGAAACCTTAAAACATGCCATTTAAGAAACAATGATGGAATTTTCATTTTTTAAAAATTACGTCCTGTAGATGGCGTCCTCCTGTACGAATGCATTCTTGAAATCTGCTATTGAGATTCCTCGTTGACTGCTACGACATCTCAGTTGGGATACTGTGAATTTCATCTTGAATTCTAAATGGCGAAATGTTTACTTGCTCAAAATCACTGTCTCGCAGTGTTGCCACTTGCTCATGTCTAGCATTACGCACTTCAAAAATTTCCCGTTTTTTGAGGTCACCCTGTACAAATATTTGCACTGCTCCGAACCGTATGCCATTTATTCAAGTTATTTGTTTAATTATCAATCTGTTATTGCGTTTATTTCCAAATAAAATAATCCATTTTATCACGCGTAAAATTTCTAAAAAAAAAAAAAAAAAAAAAAAAATGATAGAGAACAGGGAAAAATATTTGCGCAAGATATTATGAAATAAATTTCTGTAAATTAATTCTTGTAAATAAAAAAAACACGAAAATTTGTTCCAGTTATCGATAGGAGTCTCACTTTTTCTCGAATCGAAGTTAAAACACACGCTTCTTTTCATAAAGCTATAAATAGCGTCAGAAATCAATAACTTATCATTAAGTGTGCAACTGACTTTCTCAAACCATTGACATATGGCAGTAGGAACGACAAGAGAACATTGTCCAAATCCCCGACCTCTCTCTCTCTCTCTCTCTCTCTCTCTCTCTCTCTCTCTCTCTTCTCCAGCAATTTAATAACTCCGTCAGGAACAATTTACATCTAAAGCTACTGATATAAAGACAGACACATTAACAAGAATATTAAGACATTTAATATTTAATTAAAATATACTACCGTCTCTTTTATGTGTACTCATTTACTTTTCAAATAGTATTAACAGAATAGAGTATTAAGAAGTAGGAGAATTTTATTTGAATCAAATGAAAGAGTCCTGAACTGTGACGTAATATCAATCCTCCTACATGGCAGTGAATGCGGGATAATCTACACACAGATAAAGAAGAGAATTAAAATAACAGAAATGTGGTTCTACTGAAGGATACTGAGAATAACTAAAATGTGAACAACGACGACGTTTTAGAGAAAATGGAAACAAAAAGTACATTTAACATCAGAAAGAGGCTGAAATTTCTACGGAATATAATGAGGAAAGAGGGCTTGGAAAATCTGATACACACAGGACAGATTGAAGGCAAGAGAGACAGATGGAGACTTGTTTAAATGAATGTTAGAACAGGGTTTAGGGCAGATAACAAAAAGACCAAATTTATTAAGAGCTAGAAAGGACAAGAAATCGTAGAGAACCAGGATCGACAACGTCATCAAGGGATACGGTATAAAGAATAAGAAGTAGCCTGGGACTCTCACATGATATCATGTGACAGCAAGTGTCCTCAATAATCAAAGTCTAAATATTTTGATTTTGTTGAGTTTTCCTACCGATACTAACTATTGACTTTCAGTGATGATCAACGAACAACAAACTCTTCATAATTCTAAATGCTTTTAAATAATGCTATTGTGTGAATCTATTCCCTTCTCATTGATTATTATTATTATTATTATTATTATTATTATTATTATTATTATTTCCTTTAATTTCTGTTGGATACACATTTCTTCTGGGTCCCAACCAGAGACCTAAGGTCAGAAATGGCATCATGATATTTTCCACTGGGCATTTTTGTAAGAAAATATATAAATAAACACACTCATTTTACGTAGACAAAGCCCTTCGTAATGTGTGATATGTTCTTGTGAATACAATTATTTGTATCTTTTTAATTTACGGGCTACCAGGAATTCCTTCAAAGAGTCTATCGGAATGATTTCCAATGAATATGAGGGCTCCAAATACAAATGGAATTATTGGCGACCTCATGTGCCATATTTTCTAGATTTCTACTTCAAGATGCTTGTATTTTGATAGATTTTGAAGGTCTTCACACTCTACAGAGACTGTCATGTCAATAAGAAAACACCTACTGTTTTTGTGGTCTTTGATCCCGATGTCTGAGCGATTAGCTTTGATTGTTCTGTCTGTGTGTATTGTAAAGTCCCGTAAAATTATTACAAGTACTATGTCTGTAACCAGGTTTGGGTGATGTTCATACCAGTTTCTTGGTGTTTCCTTCCCATAAAAATTGCATATTTTTCCGTGCAGATATTGGACCACTCTATCATGTCGAGTTTTACATTCACTAGGTGCTAACACTTTGCAACTGCTTCAGGGTATTTAGCACAGAATCTGTATTTCGTGCTAACAAAAATTTTTCAGTCGTTATGCTTGGTAATTTGTAGTTAGCAATCACTGGTCCTGTGCAGCAAGAATAAAGTCTTTGGTTTCAACTTTTAACATTGAACTCTGTAACCACTAATGGGTATGGGGTTTGTTTCGTACGTGCAGAGTATTGACCATGAAGAGGCTTATCTTATTATAGTTTTTGTATTTGGTTCATTGCATTTGCTTTCTTTTTTTTTTAATTCTTTACTGCTGTAGTAGGTGTATTATGGTTTATATGCACTTCTTCACCTACTTGAAATTCTCTTTTGAATTTATTGGCTCCCTTTATTACATGATACATTTCTTATTTCTTCCATGTTCTTTGACACAGATCGTGATCCATACTTCTGTAGTCTTGTGGCTTTGTAAGACAGTTCTAGTTGAAATAATCCTCTACCTCCTTCGGATCTGGAAACAGACGATCAATATCAGCCTTACGATAATGCATGTGGTGGAAAATAAAAAGCTTTCTCATTTTGATATGCATCCGCTTAATGTCAGCTATAGTCCAGTTAAGGATGTTGAAACGGTATTGCATCACAGGGTCACCCAAAGTGTTTATGGCTGATATTCTGTTTTGTGCATTCAATTCGGTATTTAACATCAGATGCACACGCCTGCAGTGTTATTTTCTTCCTTTCTCCCTCATTTGGGTATGTTGTATTTGTTATGGGAACTTACCTATAACGATAATGGACTCTTCCTGACACTATAAATACTACACCTCTCAAGAGGTATAATGAATGAATGGTGTAACGAGTCGAGACAATATTAGTTCACTCTAAACCAGACAGACAGTCATTACTAATACCTTCAACTTATTGTACTATATTTCTGTTGTAATATATCTTTGTTATTCTACTCTTGTGTTCGTGTTGTTCTTCCTTGGTTCTAACCTTGGACCATAACTGTGGTGTGAGGACATTGGAACATAACAGTATTCCCTCTCCTTTACTGACCCCTAGATATTTATAGGTATCTTTTTGTTCCAGTGCGTTAATCTTTGTGAGAAAATTTGGATTTAGCTAGAGTGTTTCTGTAATTCTACATTTCTTGAATGTTACTTTTATAAGTTTATCTAACCCGAAATCTATATAGATCTCATCACTAAAACATTTTACAGTATAAAACTCATTGTAGTATTTGGCAAAGAGTTTGATATCATTATTGTAGAATAGGTGGTTAATCACTTTCTTTTTTAATTTGTTTTCATAGTTATTACCGTCAAATTCACGCGATAGAAGAAATAAAGTCAGACAAGATAGAAGGGTCGACAAGGATTCTCTTTGAAAGATTTATCGTCAAATATTCAAACAGTTGGACGTGACAGTACCTCTGGTGTGATTTAGGTATAATGTGGTTTTCCAGAGCTTGCTATATTTAAGGAAATTTACTATCACTGAGGAGACTGTACATTTCCAAAGCCTTAAGGATCTAAGAGTGTGCTACACTATCAAAGGTTTTACGGTAATCTATCAAAACTCTGCTGAGATTTCTATGTTTTTTCTTGCTATTTTCCAGAAACATTTTATTTATTAGTAGTTGGTCTCTGCAACCATATGAACGACTTCGTCACCCCCTTTTGTTCCAGGGAAAAAATGTTGTTTGGAGAAAAGGTGAAGTACATTTCATTAGAACAGACGTGATCAATTTATATGTGGTGGATAGATACCTGTCTATATTTCTGAGATTAGGTATTATGTACACTATTTACGTTATTTGGACATTTGTTCTCATCTTTGTCTTCAAGAATACATGACGCAGTGGATAAAGGCGTTGGTTAGAACCAGTGACAGGACCTAAAGAGTGTGAGTTCAATACATGTTTAAGGCGGTGGAGAACTTGGAGAGGGGAATTAATAGGAGATAACTGATAACTAACATCCATTAGATATGACACGTGGAACTAGAACAGCGAGCGAAATAAAGTGTTCAGTTCGACATTTCAACCACCTGAAAAAGGCCGGAGTGTACAACGGCCGAAACGTTGTAATAAATATGGCGACAAAGATGAGGACAATAGTCTGAATAATGTAAATAGTGTGGATAGATATGTTATTGGTCTAATTTTTAGGATCGTCTGATTCTCCCGTTTTTGGTAGGGGATATGTAATGCCTACAGTTATCCATTCTGGAATTTAATTGGGGTTATTAATTAGCATTGATAAAGTCTGTGCAAGTGTTTTATGGATGGATGACAGATGATAGAGACAAAAGTTGGGTACCATGTCGTTTCTGGAGGATTTCTATGTTTGGGATCTTGCTAGAGCATGCCTAACATTATTCTTGGTTATATTTTTCTATTCTTACAAAGGTATATCCTTCATTCTTTCTTTCTTGTTCTCATTTGATCAACTCTGCATTTGGATTATATTTCTTTGGGTTGTTACAAATATTCTCCCTGAAGTTTTTCACTTCTTCAATAGTTGGTGGTTTTTTGATTTCTGTAACCATTTTTCCAATTTCCATGTAAAACTTCTTTTTCTTCTTTTTCTTCTTATTATTTTTTATTTTCTTTGATTTCTGGCGTTTACACATTTCTTTCCGGGTCCTTCCTAGGGACCTAAGGTTAGAAATGGCATCATGACACTTTCCACTGACAAAAAAAAAAAAAAAAAATTACATAGATAAAGCCCTTCGTAAAGTGAGGTCTGTACTTGTCAAAACAATTTTTTGTATCTTCTTGGGGCATGGACTTCCAGGAATCCCTTCAATTAGTCTACTGCATTCTTTTCCAACCAGCCCTAGGCCTCCAACTAC
>OZ010572.1:102312300-102327300 GCA_963932145.1 Acanthosepion lycidas
ACCATCATTTTCTGCAAGTGACATTAGAAGTCACCGGATTTAGTGATGCTTTTGTACTTGGATTGCATTCTTATAGCAGGCCCTCCAATACCGTAGCACAAGTGAACAGGAAAAGTCCAAGCCATTCAATATCACGAATTCCCTTATGCAATGTTGCCCTCTATTGCCCTTGCTCTATGGCCTCATGATAGAACCCTTTTTCCTGAAAGTAAAAGGGGGACCAGAACACCTCCCAATCCGGGGAATCGGACTGTCAGGTACAATAACAACCAGAGTGTCTGCAAACCCTGATGACGCCCCCATCTGCGTGTCCAGCCGCCAGGACATAAGCTGGATAAGAACAGAAACTCAGTGCTACGCAAGTGTGACAGAGGCTAGGATCAATAGATTCAAGTCCGCCGGTCTGAGGCTGGAAGCTTGGAAAGGGAGGGCTCTGCATTTTTGTGGGCACCTTAGGGGTATGGTTCGGACCCGATCTCCAGCTAGGGAAAAACTCATTCAGAAGTGCAGTCCAATGTTGGTAAGATGGTGGAAGAATGGCTCTGCAGGCGTTTGTCCATGAATGGCAGAGCAGAGGTGAGTGCCACTTACACCTACTCTCTGATCCTGTACAGCGTGTTAGTCCTTCCCATCATAGCGAAAATCTGACTAATTTGCAGTAACTCCTCTCTAAACTGTTCTGGGAGAGAGGCTCACCAATGGCGTGCAGAAAAGTCTGCATTCAACGTCCACTTCGTGGAGGATTGGATTTATAACACTTCCTAAGCCATAAGTGGGCTTTGAGACTGGCCTTCCTGGATTGCACGATGGTCAGAATCCCGGTATGGTAGCCCTGTGCCGCAGCTGCCTTTCCAGGGGTCAAGGACGACTTCTTGCACTGTCCCGTAGATACGTGTCGCAGACTCACACAGAAACAGCCTTTCTCCGCGATTCCTGAGTATCACTGGCTAAGGCCCCTCAGACGGTAAACTCAACGATAGTGAAGAATACCCTTTACTATGTTCTAGTAAAAGAGGTTGTCTGGGCTTGGCCTGATAGACGGGGAACACTGGTCCCATCGGCATTGGGCCCCGGGTTCTGATTTCCTTACCAAATCCGAGTTTTTCCATGACTTGGCTCCTTGCACAAAATGCCTTGCTAGTCAACGACATCATATTCAGGATGGGGTCAGATGAATCGCACAAGTTCGGGAGATGCAGTGAGTGATCCGGAAGTGACGGCAGAGCATTCATTCTATCACTGCCCACGAGACTTCCCGCTATTGGAATATGTAGGGGGATGTAATCGCTTGCACGGAGTCTGAAAATGTATCATACCACGACTTCTTCTGTGTATGCGATAATCTGGCCCCTCCAACGCATGATGTACCTCACACTTTTGGTCATAGCCAGAATGGTTATGTGGAACAGGAGTCAGCTCATGGTTCTTCATGGATATATGCTGTCTCACCATGAGCGGATTGTATTCTTCAAATATGAGCTCAGGGTGAAAATAAGCTGTGACAAGCAAAGACTGACTAAGGAGGATTTCTGTGACAGATGGATAAAAGAAACCAGTTCGATACGCGTGAAAGGTGCCAAACAAAATTGCACTTTTTTAGCTTTTGTGTGACGCCATGGTACCCTCCATCATTATCCTAATAGAATGGTATAATTAAACCAGTCATTTGATCCATCCTCAACCGCCCCCTGTTCAGACTCCCCCCCTCCCTGCATTTTAGTATTTATAGCATAAATGGTGATCTGCAGGTAATATAAATTAGTAGGGGACGAATAAAAGAGACGAACGAAAGGAATATTGTTCGTGTGGATATATTTAATGAGATTGTATTAGGTTGGTGCAAAAATAATGACGTAATAGTGTCGTTTTTTGACGTATTACGTCAAAAAACGACATTATTACGTCATTATTTTTGCACCAACCTAATAGTTTCATTTTTTTAGTACTACACTTTGCATGAGAAGCCCCCCGGCATTTTTGCTGGTCTTGTGCCGAATTGATGTAATTCAGTCAATACATATTGAGATCAAAGTGTAGTACCTATTCTTATCAGCTTAACCTGATACTTTCTCACCTTCTTTCTTTCTTTCTTTCTTTTTTTCTTTTTTTCTTTCATTTTCTCACTGAAACTAAGTAATGTCTTTTCCACTCTTTCCACGCAATCAAAACGTGGAATAGTTTATTATTTATGAGTTATTGATATGAGGTAACGGTCGTAGCACAATTACAAATGGATAATAATAATAGAATAATCAAAACAACAATAATAAAAATCTTATTATTAATATTATCACTACTACTATCACTACTATTACTACTATCACTATTATCATTACACACAAATTATACACACACACGCACACACGCATACATACATATATATATATATATATATATATATATATAGAGAGAGAGAGAGAGAGAGTGAGAGAGAGAGAGAGATAGAGAGTGAGAGAGAGAGATAGAGAGTGAGAGATAGAGAGTGAGAGAGAGAGATAGAGAGTGAGAGAGAGAGAGAGATAGAGAGATATTGATAACACAATAATACTGACACATACGCACAGTAAAAATAAACTTCAGTTATTAGAGAACATCTATTAGGTTGGTGCAAAAATAATGACGTAATAATGTCGTTTCTTGACGTATTTTTTAACGTCAAAAAACGACATTATTACGTCATTATTTTTGCACCAACCTAACACATTAAAACATAGCAACCCATACTGAATATTGATTCTGTTGTAATACTTCAGACTATCGCATGGTATAATTTCATAGAACCGCATCTTGAAATTACGACCTGTGTCTGATATTCCACGACCATTATCGTCGCATTGCAATCTTCTATGTCAAAAAATCTAAATATCATCTTTGACAGTGGATATCTTTGTTTCATGCCTGTATAACCACTCTGAGTGAGCTGAAAGCTTAGGAACAACTTAATAAAAATATTCAAATATCGGACAATTTTTGTCTTTATTTTCATCAGAGATTAAAGCAAACATTCGAACATTAGAATGATCATAATAGACATTCATTGTCTGTTATATTTAATAATATATGTTTAAATAATCATCTGCTGCCCCAATACACTATATATATGTATGTGTGTGTGTGTGAGTGAGTGTGTGTGTATTAATTATAAATATACAACAATTGAGGATGCTTCTAGACTCATTGCTATAAGCCTAAATCCCCAAAATTAATTACTTGTATACCTTGCTAGACCCAGCTTATGCTCCGCGATAGAGCAGCTAAGGGTCAAAAAAGCAGTCGTGGCTCTTGGAGCACTGTTAATTGGATGAGTATCGCTGCGGGACTGAGTGAGTAGCACGCTATATCGAGTCTTGTTTGTGGCATCTTCGTCCCCGAGTCCCGTGGTGCAGTTTGTATGACGTTTGCATTGTATTGAAGCGGTCCGGGTTCAATTCTCGGTTGTGAATGCGCACTCCTTGCTGATGAGTCCTTGATAGGACGAATCGTCCAGTGCTTTCTGCATTCTGTTGAGGATGCTTTTGACTCATTGCTATAAGCCTAAATCCCCAAAAATATATATATATATATATATATATATATATATATATATATATATATATATATATATATATATATATATATATATATATATATATAAACCTAAAGAGCCAGGTAAACCTACGTAGGTTTCACCTACACGGGTCATCAGGGTATATATATGGAAAACGTTTTCGTTTGACGAGTTTCGTCTTTTATCTCTTTAGGTCTAAGTTTGTTTACGTTGATGCGACTATACATGCACACAAACGAGAGATGCTAGGAATTTTAAAATATTTTTTTTTATTATATTGGTTATATAATCTAGTCTATTTCAATTAGATTCTGTTTCCTTCATTTTTGTTCTTAAATATCCCACATTATAATAATAGAAAATCTACCAAGTATGGTGAAACGGAAATATATTCAGCCTCCCCCAATAACCTCTTCTTGGCCGATCTTTTATTATCATACATATATATATATATATATATATATATATATATATATATATATATATATATGCGTGTGTGTGTGTTAGTGTGTGTGTGTGTGTGTGTGCGTGTATATATATATATATATATATATATATATATATATATATACACCGGGTCACTCACCCCTTATAGGTAAACATGACCACCTAAATCACCACGGTCATGTACTCAGAGCCTACATCAACGACCTGTTTTCTTGTGGCAGGGAACAAAAACGAGGAACCCGATCTCCCGTATATATTTCTGCGCGGCATTTATGCATACTATTACATTCTTCTTTGCTCTCTACCGTCCTTAGAACGAAGGGGCGGTAATCTTCCACAGAATATCTGAGAAGATTGATAATATCCTCACTCAATTCTGCTTGGCCAGCTTTCTTACCTTATATAACTTCAATATCTGTCATAAAGGGTGGCTAGTCGACTCCAACAAAGCCGATGTTGAAGACACATATTGCAGAAATATCTATATCGCTTATGAGTTATCGCAGATCATCAGAGAATCTACCCTTTGCCGGATACGACTAGATATAAGTGAGCATCCTCGACCTCTTTCTAACCTTCTGCCCTGATAAATGCTTATCAAAGATCCTACCTCCCCTAGGCACATCAGATCATTCCCTAATTGTCCAGATTGATGCCAAACCTAAGGCATCTCCTGACATACCGTTTCATAGAACGATATAACGCTATGTGAAGCCGACTGGGACAGCTTTCGATTCCACATGATGGAAACTCTCATCCCAAGATTCTTAAAGCATGCTGCCTCAAAAACTACTGCCCTTGTCTCTGATTGGATCCCTTCTGGATGTGTAGAGTATTATACCCGATAAAAAGTTACAGCAAAAAAAAAAAAAACAGTCAACCCAAATTCATCCATGAATGCGCTGTAACGAATACATTACTTCAATATCTATCGTAACGGTCGAAGTAGTTCGACCCTCACTGCGTTCAGAACTGTCAGTAATCACTGAAAAAAGTTCCAGAAAACGCCAAGTGCATCTACGAACGAGCAGTCCAGGCCAAGGCTGAAAAGAAACAAATCGGATCTCGTGAATTCTGGAAGATCACCAACCAAAGCATGGACGGAGGTAAAGTGGCTGTGCACACAATTATGAATGGCCCGGAGGTCATATCTTCCTCGATAGATAAGGCGAACCTCTTCGCCTCCATCTTTACCTCTAACTTAACTTTAGATGACAAAGACCATCCCCTCCCCAATTTGCCACGTGTCACTGAGCACAATCTCAGTAATATTATCATCACGTGATTTTTATCAGCACGTGAAATCTTTGATCCGACTAAAGCGACTGGTCCTGAAAAAATTCCGGTGGTTGTCCTTAAGAACATTAACTCGGAAATATACCCAATCCTAGCAGTTATTAAACCGTTGCTTGAAGGAGAAATCCTTCCCAAATCTGTGGAAAGTGTCAAACGTATGCCCAGTTTTCCAGAACGCAGGGGTACGATATTCCCCCTCCCAGTACAGACCCATCTGTTTTCTTAGAATTAGCAGCAAGCTTTTTAAGGGCATAATCAATAAGAGGTTCATCGAGCACTAAGAAAAGAACAATCTCTTCAGCTACGAGCAGTATGGGTTTCGGTTGGCCCAAACTACCACTGACGTCCTAACTACCATCACATACGTAATCAGTGAGACTCTTGAGAAGCATGCCTCCAGGAATATAGCATAAGGTATCACAAAGGTCTTCGACGAAGGAAGGTGCAAGGGCTTATTAAACAAGCTCTCCAGTTATGGAATCACGTGAAAGATCATCTCGATCATAAAATCCTTCCTAAAAGGTAGATTCATGAAGGTAGTTATCAGTGGCCAGTCCTCCGGATCCCTAGCGGTCAACGCAGGCGTACTCCAGGGGTTACTCCCTAGAATCAACCCTCTTTTTGATCTTCATAAATAATCTACCTAAGAATATGCTGAAATCTTTTTTAAGCATCTGTGCCGATTATACGACTATATAGAGCGCATCTGTGAAACTCACGTGGGTCAGATATTGGCAACTGATCTCTCTTACGATCTTATTCAAAATAACCTATGGTTAAAAACTGGTGTGTTATATTCAATGTACCGAAGACCAAGCTAGTTACATTCCATCGTCGATCTGCCCGCGAAATACCACCAATCAGGATGAACGGTGATCCTCTCAGGGAAACGCCCTGCCTTGAAACACCCGATCTCAAGTGTAACAGATGCATACGATTTATTGCTAAAGATGCGTATAAATTGGTCGGCTCTACAGTAAGTACCTGATTCCCTTTGCTATCCTCTACCTTTGCAAGATCCTGATCAAGGCAAAAATGGAGTATTTTTGTCCTGTTTAGGCAGGTGGTATCCCGACCTCACTCTCCAGTCTAGAATAAAGTTGGAAAGCGTCTCTGAGTCCTTGTGTGTAATGAATTAGTCTCCATTCTTCAACCTCTTTCTCACAGGCGAGTTGTAGTAAGCCTCTCGCTGTTCTAACACTCTGTTCGGACGGACTACATTTCTCGATTCCGCCGAAGCAAACATACATAGCAAGAACTCATCATGCCACCCACATTCTCTCCGCATTGTATCGGTGAGAAGTAAGTTCCATTCGAGCAGCTTTTTTCGCCAGAACCACTGCCCTGTGGAGACGACTCTCAACAGGAAGTTTCCCCAATCATTACAATATTACCCTTATGCTAGGGATTATAAAACAAGAGAAATGAACTGGAATCATTAAAATAAATATCTACTGAAACACGTTGATCCAGATTAATTTTTAATATTAACCACGGTTTTTGTCTAAGTGTATGTTATGGTTTATTATATATTATATTTTTTGTTAGTAATTACCGTTTAATTTTTATTTTTAATTACTATTTTTTTAAATATGATTATGATAAGCTCCCTTTAATTAAATAACTGATGATCCACTATTCTAAAATTGGATAAAAATAAATATAACTAAATACAAATCTTTTACATTTATATGCGAATACCGTTTATTTTATTCGTCAAATATAATTTCTTAATTTATTTTTAATATAGTTTTAAAAACTATAATCCCAGTTTACATAATGCGTTAGCATTGCAGTAAACAGATATATTTTTAAAATTCAATTTACGTAACAATCAGTCTTCAGCACCTGAAGAATACGCTTTCCATTAAACTCCGAGTCGTACGGTGAGAGAATATATGTATATATATATATAAGTCAACACTTAGGGGCGACAGTCTGTTTCATGCTAGATGCAATCGTCAGGTCACCATATATATAATAAACAGTATTAAACAAAATTTACTGGCCTGAATGTCCGAGAAATCTTCACAGAATATATTCGTCCTCCGACAGGATTCGAACCTGTATCCTATACGGAACCATCATTTAGCTTGACGTGCCTTTACCGATTTGGCCACAGAGGAGCGTTCGGTTAGCAGGGTCGAAATTACTGTATTTAAATTTCAATCTTCCATGAATCTCTCACGCACATTCATGTCTGCTCATGGCGTATCAAATGTAAACAAATGACGTCACACATTATGGAATGAACAAATATATATATACACGGCAAGGTTCACTTTTTTCAAGGCCAGGTGTCCACTCGAGGTAGAGTGTTATGTTTGGAAGACATTTGTATGTATAGCAGTGGAAGAAACTGGTTTTATTTTTTGTTGGGTTGAGTAATCGGTATTGACCGTAGTTTAGAAAATTAAACATAGGTTATTTAATTTAATTTAAATGAATGCTTGTTGTTTGTGTAATTTCTAGACTCTATCAACTATTTTTAGTTCAGTCACTATTTTTTATCTTTCCTATTTATGTTATTTTTTTGCCTTATTTGTTACTAGCTTTATAGCATATATTTGCATCGTCTTTGTAATTTTTACCCGTTTTATCACCGATGATTATTTTATCGCATCTATTAATCATAGAAACATCCTATATATATATATATATATATATATATATATATAGATAGATAGATAGATAGATAGATTGATAGGTAGATAAATAGATATATAATATTAATGGTAAATATACACATACATATGCAATCATATATCAAATATATATATATAAATATAAATATATATATATATATATATATATATATATATATATATATATGTATGTATATATATATAAAAGTGAACATTGAAGTCAATACTCAGAGGTCTCTGAGTGTTGACTTCAATGTTCACTTTTATATTTATATTTACATACGCTCTATATCCGAAATTGATCACTTTATCCCAGAAGTATAGCACACCTTAAAATTATATTTCTTCATATATATATATATATATATATATAGAGAGAGAGAGAGAGAGAGCTTGAAATGAACACACATTCACATGGTATGTGCGTGGAACAGATTTTAGCGTCACTTTGCTAGTATTTGAAAATGCATTTTATAGGATTTTAGTACGAGCACGCCACGATTGAAACTAATTTTATTCGTAATGAGTTTTCCTCGTTTCATGTAATATGTTTCCAGGATTTTGAATCATTGATGTTTTTAGTTGAACCAAACAGATTACTTTTGTATTTCGGACACAAAAACTGACGTATATTGTACCTTTGCTTTGCGATATATGTTTAAATATGTCACCGTGATCAAAGAGATGAGATGCCATTTTTCAGCCTGGGTACGCCCGTGTTAAAATGTCTTTGAAATGTATAGTCAGTTTTATCCATGTTAAGCTAAAATCGATTCAAGTCATAGTAAAGGAATCCACGTTTATTGCTAACTTACCAGTATCAGCGTTTAGCCGGTTATATAATATAATATAATATAATATATGCGTAATGTATCTATTTAGGATTTTTTCCAAAGGAATTTCCAGATTTGAAATAAAGCGACATTTAAATATCGATATTGAATGGTTTTCCTTCTTACGTTTAAGGTTACTTTGATTTACTTACCTTGTGCCAGACGAACATCAAGTGAGTAAATACTGAGATGTAAGCAAAAAACAAAAAACAAAAAAAAAACGAAATATTTATGCATTTGAATCAAGGGATGCCTACAAGGACAAGAACGCCTACATTAGTCGTCGGTTTGTTTGCGTAAAATGTCCATGCAAGAGAGCATTGTTGAGCAAAATCGGTCGATATATATATATATATATATATATATATATATATATACTAAATGTAAAAACTTTGAAACGCAACATGTAGTTTTTAGCTATATAATATGCTTATGATTCAACAGATATTCATATGTATGAATCTGTCTATTTCGGTTCTTCATATCTCTCTCTCCTGACCACCCTCGCTCTCACGTGTCTCTCCCCCTTCTATCTATCTATCTATCTATCTATATATATATATATATATATATATATATATATATATATATATATGTCTGTTTATATTCACCTATCTAACAATCCATCTCAATTTGTTCACATCAATCTGTTCACATGCATACATACATGCACACACACATGTATATATTATATACATATATATTTATATTTATATATTTATACACATATATCAGTCTATTAATATATATATGTTTATATATATACACACATATATAATATATATATATATATATATATATATATATATATAAACATATATATCAGTTTATTTATATCTATTTATCAGCCTATCCACCTACTTCAATTTGTTCGTACGTATATATATTCACACATCAATCAGCACATCATGAACGACCGAAGTACAACTATCAACATAAGACAAATACTTGTAGGTAAACCAAAATGTTCTAACGCTGTGAAGAATTATTTAGCACTTTAATTTACTGCGTCGATATGTGTTTACTATTTGGTCATATTTTATTCTTTTTTGTTTCCTTGTTTGGCATTTTTTGGCTTCGGTATTAAGTCATTTATCTTTTGGTTATACCGACGGATTTGTGTTCTTTAGTAATATATATATATATATATATATATATATATATATTAGCTGAATTACCCGCGCCTTGCTGCGTGTCAGACATTGTTTGTAAGAAAATGATGATTGATTTTAAATCATTGTTATAATTTGTGGAGAAAAATGATGCATTTCTTTAATACTCAATGATCATCAAGATGCGACCTCCATCTTCTGGCTTTCTCCTTCCATATTTTGGGTAGGAATCATTCCCTTGTTTAAATTGAAATTTAATTTAAATAAAAACAAAAAAAGTTCTGTGGGGGGTATGCAAAACAGCTTGATCGGCCCCTTTTGATATATATTTGATGCAATACTTGATTGAATGAATTGAGGAGTAGATTTCAAAATAGATATGTCAGTTGAATTATCGCAACAAATATGTATTATAAGGCACTATCCACTGATTGCTGATTTCTTGCTCAACTAGAGGTCCATATTGTCTTATTTTGATCTTGCCGATGTGACATCTATCTTCTGGCTTTCTCCCTCTACATTTTGGATAGGAGTCATTAACCTGCTTACATTTAAATTTAATTTAAATCAAAGGGAAAAAAACAATCAGTGGGGATTTGTGCCTCTCCCCAGGGTGACCCCCCACTTTGATCAAAATGAAATATACTTATCCAAGTACCCTAGGAGTCATTCCCTTGTTCAAATTTAAATTTAATTTAAATCTAAGGGAAAAATAGTTTGGGGGAGTACCTCCGGGGATCCCTTTATATTCTGAAACTATATTACCCTGAGTAATGTAGTTTCAGAATATATCTGTTTATGGGAGTCTATCGCCAAAACCCTAAGAGGAGCTCGATAACAAATCAACAGTGTCTACAGCTTTATATATATATATATATATATATATATATCAGAGAGCGAGAGAGAGAGAGAGAGAGAGAGAGAGAGAGAGTGAAAGAGAGAGATACTTCATTTAAATGAGCACATCGCTAGCTGATCAATACACGCATATTTTAACCTACTCTTTATGAATATTACAAGTACCACTTTGTAGGAAAGCTGTCTTGAAAATCTCTAAATTGCTTTTATTATTTTATTCCAAACGAAACGGACAGATTTCGTCGGCCAAACACGTAGGTTTGTTTACGACCAAATGTAATAATACCAATTGACCGACGACGAATTGAATCACCTCGTCAAACATGGCGTGCTTCGAAATTGGCGATTTATTCCTTGCTTCTTCGTTGATACACCTTTTGGGGTACCCTGGGATGTTTAATTGTGTGAGAAATCATCATTATCGCTGGCATAATGTAAGAAAATGAAAGAAAACATATGTAATTTCAATATTTTCTATATTTCTATTTAAATCGAATATATTTGAACTCCCCTGCCATGATTCTGAGAAATTTTGCAGTTATTTACAAGTTGCCTTCAACATACACGAATGGGCCCCTCCTGTAGAATACATACAAATCGAATTTAAATTTGAGACATGATAAAAACTGGTCAAATGTAAAAATATATCCAGTCAGGGACCAGTAGTATAATGTCTACTGGTTTTTCTATACAATCAATACAAATACTTTCTATTGAATACCCTGGCTGACTAACTAATTTGATTTTTACGGTTTATCAACCTTTTGCATGTTATCTTGTTATGGTGAAACACACCTATTCTATAGCTAATAGACTCTTCCACCTAATATAAGTAGGAGTAGTAAGAGGAACGAGGGTCAGTCGATGTTGAACGGTTGAAATATCTGCTTTCTGGTGGGGAGGAACCCGAACGAGGCTACGCCGAAGGGCAGAGTCTCGTTCGGGGAGGTAAACCGACCCTGAACCCGTTTATACGGGTTCAAAGAGTATATTTTTGGCCGAGCCCAGGGGCTCGGAGATCCCACGTTAAACCGGCCTTGTGCCATATGATACCCTCGTGGTGGGGGTGACTAAATACTAGTCGATGTCGGACGACCGGCTGAACAGTTCCTAACGTTTTGTACGTCGAACCTATTTTAGGACCGATTTAGTACAAGTACCGAAATAACTCCACAACATATCTAAAGCCGTAAAATAGAAATCCTTATTATTGAATATCCCGGCTGACTGAATGATTTGATTTTTATGACTTATCAACATTTTGAATGTTATTTAGAGCTCGAAAATATTTTGGGATTGTGGGAATTTCTTTTTTTGGTAATAATGATTTACTGATACAAGTCTTGCTAATTAACACATAGCTGGAGAGAGAAGAGGTGGATACAGATCTTTTACAAGGGTATTTGCGTGTAAGTGTATATAAATAATTTGACTGGAATCGGAACTCACCTCTCCAATTTCTAATCGCGCACAGATATCTCATACATCACCCGCGTATCCAAGTTTACAACATCGTTAGTAAACCAGAAATAAAGAATATACAATTTATGAGCAGTAAAAATGAAATAGGAAAGTCGTATAGAACTATTTTCTTAGATCATCATTAAAAATGGATTCAAGTTCTATATTTTTATTATCTCGCATTTTAGTATAAATCTTAATGTTATTAAGTTTGACGAAGAATAGAGTAATAGTAACTAATATAATGATATAAATCAATTATTGAATATTGAGTTCGTTCCCACCCACTACTTATATATTAATCCGGCCCTCCCACCAAGCCTGGATGTGACACACGGTCGTTCTAACGTGGGGGATCTGCGTTTATTAAATATCCCATTCTAACTGTGCACCCATGTAGATGTGATCTTGTGTCAGACTTAGATAAGTTCATTAAATAAGGGTAGGCGTGTACGCATACATTTAACTAGCGTTTTGTTTTTTAGTGTTATATGTGCATGTATATGTATAGGTATATATATCTCCTAGCAACTCTCGATCGGCGTGTTTTTGCGCCGAGGGTGGGCGGAGAAGAATACGCGAGCACGTGCAGATACATTTTTGAGAATAAACTGAGCGAAGTATCGATCCATTATTGATTGCTCAGTGTTGACCTCTCCTTCGAATCTCGTGACAAGCAGCTGGGATTGTGCAAGAGAAAGAGTCTTAGATAAGGTGAGGAGACGAAGAGTGACGTCGGAGGAAAGCAAGAGAGAGAGATATAGAGAGAGAGTGGTAGCGCTGGAAAAAGAAAGAAAGATAGACGAACAGAAAGAAAGATAGAATGAAAAGAGAACAAAAAAAGATAGATAGATAGATAGATAGATAGATAGATAGATAGATAGATCAAGTGTGTATGGGTGGTGGTAGCGATCCTCTGATCTTCCGGTGGAAGTACAAAATGACATCATTAAACCGAATGGCGCGACAGAGAACGAATCACTTTAAGACATACAGACTTTGGTAGCTTTAACTTCGTACACAAGATGGTCCCAAATTTCATTCTCCTTCGTAACTAAATGAATAAATAAATAATAAAATTAACATATGCATAAATAAAGATAAATAAATAAATACAGAAATAGAAACCTTATTTTCTTACCTGCCATACTTCATCAAACCACTTTAGTTTTCAGCTATCAAAATGGTTGTGCATAAATTTGGGATAAAAATGAAGGGTTAAATTAAATGCTTTTCTTCATCATTGGGAAAGTGTCGGTCTACCGCCTTTCTTTTATACTGAAGTATCTCTTGCAATAACATTGTTCGGTATAATATCATATGATAATTGGGCTTCCCTTCATTAGTTCGCACGACCGTTACTCCGGGCTAATACATCCTAAATATTGGACTATTCCGTTTTGAGCTCATAGACAGACAAAAGACACATCAAAGACGATTTGGTTTCAGTGAAAAAGAAAGAAAATGTTTAACGTCTTCTGATAGTACCTCATAAATAATGAACTATTCCGTATCTTAAAATATGATTGATAGTGCGATATTTTGTTAAATTTGTCAAGCTCAAATATTTAACGATACAATAGGGCCATTTCTACATATATTTTATTATCGTAAAATTCCCCATGACCTTATACCATCATTAACTGAAGAATTAAGATTCATCAGAAATTTAAATTAGGAAAACCATGAAAATTTCACGAATTAAAACTAGTTTTTATTGTTGTTTTATTATCATCGCCTGTGGTATCATCTTGCCAGAGAGTAATTTTAAGTGCCTAATTGCTAAATCCCTTTTGAGGTCTATGAGTAAAAAGGGTAGGAAAGTTATCTATACTTATTTGGGTCGTTTCGTTTACATGGAGAGGATTCTACCGATAATATGTGCAGTTCCTCTCACACTAAATTTTTTTATAGTTCTGAGATGCTAATGCGTCTAGGTACCATTCTTTATCATACAAAATGTCCCTATTACAAAGAGGATAATCCTAGTATTAAGTTTCCACATTTTTTGTTGAGTTCAATTTGAATATCATTATAATTTGACAGGTTTTGAAATTCTTTTTATAAACATTGGAATCCAGTGGTTAAATCATGTTCATTAGTTAGCAGGTTCATTTGTTTGAAATATTTTATGACTGTGTCTGGTTTATTTTCATCAATTTTCCCTGTGTGTGAGGATTGGGAAATTCATTCCACCATTTCTGACATAATTCTGGTCCTGTTTGTTCCATTATTATTATTATTATTATTATTATTATTATTATTATTTGATTTGATTTGATTTGATTTCTGGCGTTTACACATTTCATTCCGGTTCCCGCTCAGGGACCTAAGGTTAGAAATGGCATCATGTCACTTTCCATTGACAAAAAATTACATCGATAAAGCCCTTCGTAAAGTGTTGGCTGTACTTCTCAGAACAATTTTTTGTATCTCCTTGAGGCATGGACCTCCAGTAATCCCCTCAATTAGTCTACTGCAATCTTTTCCAACCAGTCCTAAGGCTTCAACTACAACAGGGATTGTTGATGTTCCCATATGCCACATTTTCGAGATGTCTATTATTATTATTATTATTATTATTATTATTATTATTATTTTACTCTTTTTAATTTTATGGAACGAATTACTATTACGCAATTGCAGTACATGACCAATGTCACTGAATATTAACGCTGAAGTTTGTGAATAATAACAATAATAAATATATTATAAAAAGAATATTTCTTTTTTATATATTTTCACCTTCATATGATTAGTTATATAGGAGAACTTGTCAACAGTTCTTAGCATTTTAAAGC
>OZ010572.1:102337300-102372300 GCA_963932145.1 Acanthosepion lycidas
TCCTGTTCATCGGATTCTTGAAAATGATTGAACGTTACACTTGATTCTCTGGTCAGAGTTGATGAAGTCAATTTTCCTGTTTATATTTCTTTCAGGTTTTCTCTGATTTGCTAGACATGAAGCATTTTACGTTTTTTCTTTTCTTTTCTTTTGTTATTTTTTTTTGTTTGTAAATTCTTAGATATTTTGACGAAGTAAAAAAAATGCTACGAACTTTTACTCATATAAAACATTTTGATTTCCCATAATGGTCTCTATATTTCTGAGACTTAGTATAGTAACTATTTATACTATTTACATTGTTCGGACTGTCGTCCTCATCTTTATTGTCATATTCACGACATTTTGGCTGTTGTACGCTCCAGCCTTCTTCGTGTGATATACGTTGGAAATTCAAACCGAAACCTTTATTTCATCCACTGGAGTAGATTGTTCTAGTTCCACGTGCCGTACCTTTTTCTGGGTATCTTAGTTTCAGTTATTTCCCTTTAGTAACTCAACTCTCCAAGTTTTTTGTTCACCTCTGCTGTGGCCAGGTATTGAACGCACAACTCTTTGGGTGAAATCACTACATTATTTCAACCAACGCTTTTATCCATGGAACATTGTCAGATATGATAGATGTTTTACAAAAGCTAAGCAAATTATTAAGAAACAGAAAAATTTCGTTAGAAACAAAGAAAATAGAATGTAATATGAGTTCTTCTATATGGCAGTGAATGCCGCACAATCTCCTCACAGATGAAGAAACTTGAAATAACAGAAATGTGTTTCTAACTAAATATCCTTAGAGTAATAAGACTGGAGTATTTGAGCAACATTTGAGGAAATTGAGAAAAAAAAAGAAAAAAAAAAAATAGCAAAAAAAAAAGCAAAAAAAAAAATAGCAAAAAAAAAGCAAAAAAAAACAAAAAAAAAACGCAAAAAAAACGACACTTCTTCTTTGTATCAGAAAAGGACAGTTAATATTTCTGCGGCACATAATGAGAACAGAAGGTTGATAAATTTGAAGGTTTTGTAAATATTGAAGGCGATAGCGATAGAGAGAAACTGCGAATATCAGATTTCAGCAGGTCGTGCGAATAGATGACTGAATATAGGCAGAGAATGATAGTAAAATAAGAAACGTTACTTAGAGTAAAAAAAATAGGAAGTTGTGGAGGTCGCTCACACCATGACGAGTTACAGCAGATAAAAAATGCATCTAGTTATGCAAACATATCTAATTATCTGCATGGCCTTACTAACGCTATGAAATTCATAAAACAAGCTTAGAACATGATACTCATTAAACTTTATTTCTGAAAAGGTTTTCCCTTAATTTTAAATGGCACATAACTTGATAGGAAAGGTATTGACAATAATTTGTTTAATTCATAGGGAAATTCTGACATTGAGTTGGTTTTAATATGCAATGGCACCTATTTCTTTACCTGGTGACAGAGATAGAAAATTTTCCCAGTAGACGCAAAGGGTTCATGGCTACGCGTGGATTTCTCTTTTATATCAATAGAGAGTGTTTCCCTACAATTACAATCTCCAGACACCACAGGTATCTTTATTCATTTTGCCTGCTCTCTAGCCCGAAGCTAGAACAGGTTTCCGATCTAGCCCCCATGAATATATCACGATCCCTTTGTTGACTATGTAAAAGCAAATGGATTCGTAAATAGCGCTTTTCACATATTTGCCTTAACAACAGCATAATATTTTCATTTTTTTAATGCTATATATCTTAAAGATATAGGAGATCAAGAATCCCAAAATAATCCGTTTTTATTGGCATCTGAAATGTCCTTATTTCTTCTTGAAGTTCGTAGAATAGTTTCCAATTGCTTTCTCCAATGTTTTATAATACAAAGTTAACTAGTCTAACTTGTATTTGAACAACAAGTGGATTTTTTAAATACCGTATACCTTCCTGTAAGAGTCGATGATGCCTATCGACAGATTCCTTTTCTTTATTGTATGTGAGTTGCCATGTCTTACTTGAAATTAGTGGGGATATTTTTCTGCTAATATCTTAATGGTTTTTAATTTAAAATTTATGATATACATTAACTGTTTTGAATTATATATATATATATATATATATATATATATATATATATATATATATATATATATATATATATAATGTCATCCACATATGAAATAGAATAATCCTAAGGAGATAGGCAAACCTACCTAAGCTTAGTGTATTGAGTACTTGGAGCTTAAACAATGGACGATTGTTTTCGCCTTCTTTTAATGTTCTTGATTCTATCTTTTTTTATTTCCCATTTTCCTTGGATTGAGCTATCCGAGGTTTTTTCCAAGCGAGTACCACCATTTATATATATATATATATATATATATATATATATATACTAGGTTGGTGCAAAAATAATGACGTAATAATGTCGTTTTTTAACGTTAAATATACGTCGAAAAACACATTATTACGTCATTATTTTTGCAGCAACCTATATATATATATATATATATATATATATATATATATATATATATATATAGTTGACCACTTGTATTCGAGAATACTTATCTAATAGCTAGCCAATCCCTATTGCAGACTCTCGCTCAAGCACATTTGTGTTTGTTCAACACCCACAGAGCCCACCTGTGGTTTATACTGCAACTATGCTGAGCAGGCCTTAGTTACAGTTTCTGGGAAAGAGCGTGTTTCCTAGAATGATCAACAATCTGAACATCACCATCACACTCAAGCCCTCGGTGACGATGACTTGTGACTTCGTGCTAGCACAGCTATCGGCGGCCACAACTTGTTCCGCCTACCCAATTTCACTCACAAGGCTTGGACCAACCCGTGGTATGGTTTTCAGGCACTTTCCAAAGATGCCGCACACTGGGATCGCCCCCACATCGGACCGATAACATCAGGAAGGATACTTCCTGACAAATCGATCATGGTGAGATTCGAACCCGGGTCTTATGGTCAGAAAGCGAGACACACACGCACACATATATATATATATATATTTTCGAAGGTAATGAGAGTATAAAATGAATGAATGGCAAAAAAAAAGAAAAAAAGAAAGAAAAGAAAGCAAGGACAGAAAAGAAACAGCAATGCGTTGATGCGTTTCGCTAAATAATTTAGACATGTTCTGTCTACTTATTTTCAGGTGGATCCTTTCATATTCACGGATAAGCTTTTTGGTGTCGTTATTGATGGACGAGAGAAAATCACCATGTTAATATATATTTATTCTATACCGAGTACTTTCGACATAGCAACATGTCATCATCGTATTGTTTATTGCAAGACAAATGTGTTTACTATTTTCCTTCGCTGATACCGTTTCAGGGGAGGTAACTAAGTATTGTTGTGGAGAGTTATGTACGAAACACGTAGTAAAAAAAAAAATCCTGCACTGACTCAGCGTTCTTCACAAATAAGAAATTTAACTTTCAAATGAACACAATTTTGAAGAAGAGAATATTTCTCTTGCAATAAATATTGCATAAACTTATGATGACATTTTGTTAATGTTGAAAGTAATTGGAATAAAAGAAATATCTATCAACACGGTGATTTTCTCTCGTCCTTGAATCACGACATTAAAAATCTTATCCGTGAAATTGAAAATAAGTAAACAGAAAATATCTACATTAGTCAACGAATCATATCTTAACGAAAACATGCTGCCAGTATATATATATATATATATATATGTATATATATATATATATATATATATATATATATATATATATATATATCACCAATTTGTGACTGGTAGGGATGATTTCAAGGAGGATATTAATCCAGAGAGAGCTCAATGTGATAATAATTATAATTATAATAAGTCAAGAAGAAAACCTTAAAGACTCATTTCTGTTATAATTTATATCGTGAATATTTCTATATATTCGACTCTTCAGACAAAAAATGCTTAATAAAATTTATTAAGATTTTTATTCTATTAAGAATTTTTGTTCTGAAGAGATGAGTATATAGAAATATTAACGAAATAAATATTTTATCCTTGACTTGGTTGCCACCCGAGACTAGAGAGCTTAGTCTAACCGGCTATTTAACCCATAGCTGAAGGGTGGCGCCTCTTCAAAGGAGATTAGTGTGAATGGGAACGTATCATACTCATTCGTAAATTGAACACCGCTAACCGATTTCATTTTGAGTCCCGATAACTCTTATGCTACCCACTTATTTTGGATTACTTCCCTAGAAAAATTAAATGCAGTTTCTATTTTCTCATTTACTTTTTTCCTTATCTGATCTGTTGAAATTCCTTCTAGTTTCTACATTGTTATGTAGCTCCTTACTTTATGTTCATTTCTTTATTATTGTTTTCTTTTCTTTTTACCCATGATACATCCAAATCCTAGCGATAAGCCAGCTCGTCTCCATTACCTCTACTATGTAGTTATAGGCGCCATCTTCAGCTCAATTGTCTTTTTCTTTTCTTTGTAGTCGGCGCATCGCGTGTGTCGGCAAGGTTTGCAAAAGTATCAAGGAATTTGAAGCAAGCTTGCAGGATTGGGGCACCAAGTAACTTTTAGAAATTAGCTATGCAATGAAAATATATGCAACAAGCTCGGTTCGGTTTCTTGCTTGGGTTACAGCAAGAATGGTATTTTCGAAAGAAATGAGAGTATAAAATGAATGAATGGCCAAAAAAAAAAAAAAAAGAAAAAAAAGAAAAGAAAACAAGGACAGAAAAGAAACAACAAATATTGATAAAGATGAAATAGAAGGAAAGAATTAAAGTAAAAGAGAAGGGGAGAGAAAAAGGAGAGAAGGAAGAAGAAAGGATTTGCGTGAGAGTGGGAGACGGCGGTAAGAGAAAAACTGAGTGAAATTCCAGACTGTAAATACGATAGAAAGAACAAAGAATAAGTTTTCAAAAGAAAAATAAAAGGAAATGCGAAAAAAAAAAAAAACAAACAACGTAAGATAGGGCTAATGAAAGATTATCAGCCCAACAACGGAGCCCAAAATATTCTGAATTTTGGCCCAGTTTCTCGGAAGTGGCTCGAGTTGTTAACTTTTCAGTAGCACCTGGAGCAATTTCGAATGGTTAAGAAGGAAATAAAGGGAGAAAATCACGTGATTCTGCCAAGCTTAAGAAATAGACATATAGAAAGAAAGACAGAAAGACGGAAAAGATAAAAATAGAAATATGAAAGAAAGAAAAAAAGAAAGAAGAAATAAATAAAATAAAAATCGAACTGTGGCAAGAAATAGATAAAGAAAGAAAGAAAAAAAAAGAAAATGATAAAGTGAATTATAGAAAGAAAGAAATAAAGGCAGAAAGGTAAATTATAGAAAGGAAAATAGTATTATGAAGAGAAAGAAAAAAGAAAGAAAGTGAAAAAAGAAAAGATAAAGTATCAGACTAATAGAAAGAAAGAAAGAAAGAAAGAAAAAGAAAGAAAAAATAAATATAGAATTATGAAAAGAAAGAAAAAAAGAAAGAAAATGTAACACAATTAGAGAAAGGAAGAAAGAAAGAAAGAAAAAGAAAGAAAAAATAAATATAGAATTATGAAAAGAAAGAAAAAAGAAAGAAAATGTAACACAATTAGAGAAAGGAAGAAAGAATATTAAAGTAATAAAATTATAGGTAGAATGAAAGAAAAAATAAATGAAGACGATATAAAGAAATAGAATTGTGGAAGAAAAGAAAGAAAGAAAGAAAGAAAGAAAGAAAGAAGAAACGAAGGCAGAAAAAGAAAGAAAGAAAAAAGAAAGGAAGGCAGAAAAAGAAAGAAAGAAAAAAGAAAGGAAGGCAGAAAAAGAAAGAAAGAAAAAAATAAAGGAAGGCAGAAAAAGAATTAAAGAAAAAAGAAAGGAAGGCAGGAAAAGAAAGAAAGAAAGAAAGAAAGAAAGAAAGAAAGAAAGAAAGAATGGCTGGTTAAACTGAAAATCGAAAGAAAGAAACAATACATTGTTTAGTGTACAGTGATTTCAGTCTGGTACAAGGACATTGAGCATTTAATGAAGAGTAAACTCAATTCAACAGGTAAGGTGTGTGCAGGATCCCGATTATAATTTTAGACATTTTATTCAACTTAATTTTGTTTCGCGGAGTTTCCCAATTATGGGACAACAATTAAGAGGAGAGAAATGATCAGACACTAATTTCGAACAGTTGCTGAATGTTTACACGCTACAACACAACAATATTTGCGTTATATATAAATCAACTTCTTTTTTTCATTTTCATGGTTAACTAGTGCATGAAGCAAAATTATTTTTAATATTGGTTTATTTTGAGTATATCTTTGTTTCTTACATAACTAGCAAAACGAAAAATATCATTTTCCTGTATAAACTAGCATCAAGCTAAGCTATCCATTCCAAAACTTCGCTTCAACAAATTTGGGATTATTTAGTTCAACGAATTTTATAACCTAAATGCACATATATATAAGCCAAACATACAAGATTATCGCTTTGAGAACTTACAGAATATTCACTTCAATGAATTTATATAATCTAAAAGTACGTATCTAAGACATCAATATAAAACCTTCATTCTCAGATTATTATTCCTGTACTAAATTTTCCCCCGATACAAGGCTAGTGAACCCTTCAAGGTAGAAGATCTGCTGAAGGTGTATAGTATGAATGAAAGAGAAGGTGGGAAGAAATTATAAGGAAGGAAGGTAACCATTGAACAAGACTTGAAGCAATCAATATTCTTGCACTAAGGGCACAGAGGAAACGAAAGGGATTCTATCCCGTGCAAGCGGCATGGCATGTCGGAGATGTGAACATTTGAAATGGTGACACGAAAAAAGAGCTAATTTAAACAGAAACAGAGATCGAGTAACAGCAAATTTACAATGTTTGGTTTATGGGGAAGTGGTTGCAGAATGAAAAATAAGTCATCAACCATACGATTACGCCAAGGATTTTGAACTCTGTCAAATTTAGAAAGTGACTGTTGAGTAGCTCCAACCCAGATATGTGAGCAATATTGTATTTTTGGTCTAATATGAATCGTAAAAATAAAGATGGAGGTCAGATTCGTCCCGAAGCGATGGAATGAACCGACTATTGTTTAGCATCTTTAGCAATGGGCTGAATATATAAGTTCCATTTCAAGTTCAATTCTTGGAGTCTCATTGAGATTGGAACCGATCTGATTATCGGTCACATCCTGACTGTTCGCCAGTGAGTCCTAAAATCACTGCTAATCCGTCCATAAAATAACTTAGCTTCTACAAATCCAAGAATTCTGTAACGTCAATGAATTTGTAAAACTCAATGTTAATCCGATGTCCAATACTCTTTTTTAATGTCCCTTCAGAATGTGGGCGAGCCATGTCTCTCCACTACTTCTATCCTTTGTAGCTCTTAGTAATGTTTACCTCCATAGCATCACCACCAGTCCCTTTTCTAGCATCTATTTGAACAAATCTGTAATATCGTTTTCATCTGTCTCTTTCTGTTTCTAAGCAGGTGTCCTTTTTGCTCCCTTTATAGTCGTGGCAAGAGGCACGGTGAAGTAATGGATAGCGGCTCGGATTTAGGAATATGGAGAGCTGAGTTCGAATTCCCTTATATTCACTTACGTGCTAATACCCTTGGTAAGAATCCTCTTTTTCTTCCTCCTGCAATTGGACAGACCGGCCTTGGATGGCAACTGGTCTATTGTGGAAAGAAATTGCAACCTACTGCTGAAAAAAAAAAAATCTGCCTCACCAGTCATGTATCGAAAGATACATGATCGCTTAAGCCTGTATCATGCATGGCACATAACTGACTGACTATAATCTGTTTAAATGTTTTATCACTGGCATTCTCAGTATCCTTCTGTAGAACGACATCCCTGTTTCCTCAAGTCTGCACTTCATCTTTTAGTAAGTTTTTCAACATTCAATCCTACTGAAAAGGACTGATATTACATAACAGTTCAGTACTCTTTTTTTTTTTTTTGTTTCTAATGTATTTTTTGAATATTTTATTTAACTTTAGGGAAGCATTTTCTACGGGGTCTCCTGACAATCTTGTCACTCATACATAATATAATTTTCTATTTCAGATGGTTGATGCGAAAATGATGTTGTTCATACAGACCTTCTCGATGTGTGACAGCGTCAATGAAAGTGTATAAACAGAGTCCAGTACACGTGCTTTGTATTACTGCATTGTTCTAAAGTTCTCATTACATTTCGGACCATATTTAAAGTCGGATTCTGTGTTACATTTCTGTCAGTTGTTAAGCACTTTCCCGATATTTGAATTTAGATAATGGCTTGCGTTTGAAGTCTTCTGGTAACAGCTCGCTTCTTCGGAAGGTCTTTCTCTTAGCGATCATACATTCTGTTTTCTTAGAATTGTTCGTTATTCTTTTCTTCCCACTTTCTTTTACTAATTAGAATCGAAGTTCTTGCAGTTTTTTATTTTTTTTTATTTTTACCATTAGCGTTGTAAGAAACGTAATCCTATATTATTAAAATTCTGAGCAGCAATGATAAATTCTGGTAGGACTTATAGTTCTCTTAGACTGGAATAAATATATACAGTCTAAAGGCGCATTCTTGTCTTACAGTCCGTTCTATTTTTGTGTACTTGCTAAATACAATTTCTATCAACATGCAGGCGATTTGTTCTCAGTAAATGTTCGAGATTATCCGAATATCATTCCCAAATAAGTAAAGTTTCCCTAGCAGTTCAAATAGTTTCTTGTGTCGTGTCTTAATATATTTTATTAAAGGAAAAAAAGAATAATGATTATATTTTCGGTTCAGTTTCTCATCAATCAAGACAACGGATTATCTAGATCCAGCAGAAGAAATCTGTCCTTCCGCAAAGTCGATGTGACTGGCGAGGACCTCAATACCTAAATATTTGCAAACCTGATCAGAAGTACGACAATAGGAAACGCGAACACTACTTTCTTTATCTTGTCCTAGAATATGCTCTGCGCATATAGAAGTACAGATATAAAGAGATGGGAACTGATCATTTAACTATTCCACGGTACATCCCAACTTAATCTGCTAAATGTTCCTGTTTTCCCTCACGATGCCAATTTACTAATAATGAGGCGGAGGTCTAGGCCGATAATATAGCTACTCATAGTTTAGATAATAATATTAAATATAGAAAATCAACATCCTCTACCAAGTATTACAAGATATAGGAATTATGATTTACTATATGCCGTTATAATTCCATTATATAAGGCTGGAGAATCTCTTCGAAAGAGTGACGTTTACCATTTTTGTTTTGTAATGAGTTCAATCGCTTGAATTACTTCCACGGCCTTTTAGGAATTCTCATGTTCGTTTAGTAGCAACGATTCTTGACACCAAAACGTATTTTACAAGGAATTTTCCTCGTCCTCACGCTCATCATTCGAAAATGTGATCTTTAACTGACCCTATGAAATATGCCGTATTTCGGAAATACGATATATTTACAACAAATATATGACTATTTTTTCGTAATCCTTAACCATGATTGTTAAAAGCTATGATTTTTATTGGTTACCGCTGCCTACTCCACGGTGATTTATTGAGACACCGCCTCAAATTAACATGCGATTGACACGTTAAGAGTTCTTCAAGTCTTTGAGGAATAAACTCCAAATATAATAAATTCCAAAATTTGCTTGAAAATGAAACGGTACTTTAATTTAATTTTATAATTAAATTTGAATTTTTAAAATTTTTGTTTTTGAAACATAGTAATTCCTATGTATCGATTGGACCATATTTTTAAATTAGTAAATTTATATTTATGCTCTGCAGAATTGTATTGAGCACTGTTTTTTAAAATAAAAATAATTAATAAGGGCACCGGTTATAAATCATACTCTTATTTCTCTTCATTTTAATATATATATATATATATATATATATATATATATATATATATATATATATATATATACTTGTCAGCTGTCAATATACCTCATAACACACTCGAGGGCTTAGCTTTGGGGCGGTTAAAATGGAGAACAACGTGTTTTAGTGGACTCAGCAGTTTTCAATCTGCTTGTGTGAGTCGTCTTCAAGAAGCGAGAGCAAGATCTGAAAGATCAGCCAATCTAACAGTGATCTCATCCCACAATCGTCACTCTTGATCCATATGCGGCCTTCTTTGTATATCACTTGTGGGTCACATAAGATTATCGCACGAAATTTCATAACTGAATCAATTAATTTGTCAGATCCTCATACTTCGAAACCGACGGGAGAGTCCTTTATTATTATTATTATTATATATATATATATATATATATATATATATATATATATATATATATATATATATATATATACCCAGTGTAACACCAAAATAGTTCAATTGTTAGATTAAGCTTGGAACCATTGTATCTTAGAAATAATGAAAAATATCTTCCTAGAATTCTATAACACTATTGGACTCTACTTTGAACAGAAGGAATCTATTAAGCTTTAAGTTGAAATGATGATCCCTCTTGCTGTTGTGATCTCCTGATTCAGTTTTCCTCTTTATTTCTCCCTCTTTTTGAAAAGTTATTCTCCGTTCTCTTAATATATGTTGGAAGCTCTTTGAAGATGGGAGCCAAAGTGTGAATGTTGTGACCATTACTGAAGGCCTGAACGAACTTTTTCGTCTTACCTTTGCTAAGTTGGGAAGATATAGTGAGGCTGACACAAAACTATTTTAACCGGTTCTCTGACTTAATAACTGAAAGTTTTTCTTAGCGATTCTGACGACACATCATGTAAAAATAGCTAAACATCTTATCTGAAAACTCGGAAAAAAAAGAAACTGAATTAGTTTAGTGTTTTTTTTAAATATCAAACATTTTGTAGGATGGACAATTATCCCGTGATGTTACTCGTTTTGTACAATTTTGCTGTTACACCACGAATATATATATATATATATATATATATGTGTGTGTGTGTGTGTGTGTGTGTGTGTGAAGAAATATAGTTTTAAGGTATGCTATATTTATGCTCAATATCAGATAGAGCGTATGTAAATATAAATATAAAAGTGAACAATGAACTCAACGCTCAAAGGCGACAGAGTCTGTTTCATGCTAGACACAATCGTCAGGCGGCCTGATAACTGCGTCTAGCATGAAACAGCCTGTCGCCTCTGAGTGTTGACTTAATGTTCACTTATATATATATATATATATATATATATATATATATATATATGTGTGTATGTGTGTGTGTATGTGTGTGTGTGTGTCTGTGAATGTATATATATATATATATATATATATATATATATGTATATATATATATATATATATATATATATATATATATATATATGAAAATTTCTCCGAATTAATCAGTAGAGAGACAATATTTATGAATAAAAATGACAATAGGAAAACTGGTAATTGCAATTACCAGTTTTCCTATTGTCATTTTTATTCATATATATATATATATATATATATATATATATGTGTGTGTGTGTCTGTATATATATATATATATATATATATATATATATATATATATATATATATATATATATATATATATCATCTAGCTAATTTAGCTAAAGGATTAATTTAGTTAAAATGCTAATGAATACTATTATAAGCATAATTATTTAAATCCAATGTAACTTCTGACTTTTTCGAGTAAATAGCGAGAGAGAAATATCTCTACTACACCATTTAATTTACGATCCAAAACGTTTCATAGCTGGTAATCAGAAACTTTAAATTAAAAATAAAATATTATATCTATTTTTTATTCATGAAAAACTAAAAAAGACAAGAAATTGTGGAGAGTCATAATCTCCTTCCTAGAAGAATAAATACCTTAATTTATTCTCCTCTACTTCGCATACATAGTGTTAAAAGTAGTCGTTATTACGTCGGACATATGGTGACAAGTTTACAGAAATTTGTTTTCCTAAGTGTTCACCTGTCTACCAACTAATCATATCCGACGTTGATTAGATTAGTCCCGTGCTACGACAGCAATAATGGATTACTCTATCTGTCAATGTCGCACTTTTATAAGCCTACTATTCATCGGTACAGTCAACATTGCTGTCACATCTGCTCTGGTACTTCAGTTATGTATCTAGATAGTCTTGATAAAATCAAAAGATGAATCTGTATTATTATGGATCCTAACCTGGCATCTCGGATTCAGTTAACTTCTCAATGTCGAAACGTAAGAGCGCTTTGCCTTTTTGTATAAATATTTTCATGGTTATTGTTCGAATGGACTTTCCTCTATGCTTCCTCGAATTTAGGCATGTTTAGCGCAGTACGATTAAGTTGGTTTCCAAAATAATGACGTAATAACGTGGTTTTTTTGACGTTACGTCAAAAAACGACATTATTACGTCATTATTTTTGCACCAACCTAATAGATTTGCAGTTAGGTCTGGTCATTTTGGTATTTATTGTTTATTATTTATTATTTATTATTTATTTTGGTCATTTTAGAATTTAAATTGCTAGAAATAAGTGTTATTTCTACGCTAATAGTCTCATCTCTCGTAATATTTGCTTGTGGAAATCTCTTCCGGCTTATTTCCTTTCAGTTAACTTTGATTTTCAAGAAAATAATTGCGATAGCAATCACTATCTTGTTTTCTTAATATCTGTTTTTTTTTTATTGTCTTCTCTCCTTTATAACTTTTTGATTTTTTCATATTCTTATACACACTTTTATCCCTTGCTTCTTCGAGGCTTTCAAACGCTAACTGCAACTTTTTCTCCTTGAACCATTATATTTTATTGTTCTCCTCTCTCCTCAATGAGGTTTTCTAGTTTCAGTTTTCTAGTTTCAGTTTATATATATATATATATAATTCTCAAAATGTTTGTGTATGTATGTATGTATGTATGTGTGTGTGTGTGCGTGTAATCGCATGTTGTTTATACGTTTCCACAGTTTTCATCAAATTTCGATTAATTTTTTTCGTTTGATAGATAATTCTTCAGTGGCGGTTTTGAGTCCAAATTGTTAGCGGCAATGGCTCTCCACTACTTCTTGTCCATTATAACTCTCAGCAACCTTTTACTATTTACTATCTCTTTTTAGATCTTTCATAAAAACTTTTATAAAAATAAATACTCTAAATTATTACAATAATATTACTATATCTATAATTCTCAAAATGTGTGTGTATGTATATTTATATGTGTGCTTATGTATATATATATATATATGTATGTGTGTGTATGTATATGTATGTGTGTATGCATATATATGCATGTGTGTGTATGTATATGTGTGTATGTATATATATGTGTATATGTATATATGTATGTGTGTTTATGTGTGATCGGATGTTGTTTATACGTTTCCATAGTTTTTATCAGATTTTCGATTAATTTTTTTTTGTTTGATAGATAATTCTTCAGAGCTGATTTTGAATCCAAATTACACATGCCCCTTCTCTTGGCCAAACATCCATTCTCTCTCAAGTAAGGTTACCTTTATCGTTGCATAAGGCCTGCTACTACAGTTTTAATTTGTTGCTTTCATTGTTGTTCCTAGTCGTTCCCAATTTACATTTATAGTCCAGCCAGTTTTTATATTGCATTCATTGAAGTAATAAGTAAGTTTACTTTTTTATTACTCAACATTTATTTTTCCAAACTCTCCTAAAGTTAATTGAGCTTAGGGATCACTGTAACTTTACAGCCTTCTCTTCTGGTATTTGCCCACACATTCCATTTGACAATTCATACTTGCCACCAAAGAAAAGAACTTGCCAAGTTCTCAAAAACGCTTCTTTCAGGTCCGCAATGCGAATAAGAGATAAACGAATCGTCTTAGAACGAAAATGTCTCAAAATGCCTCCCGGAATGCTTCAATGAGTCCGAAGACCAACGTAGCCATCGGCTTTCTAGAAAGTGCATGACTAAACGTTTCTGCGCGGGAGGCTGAAAATGATGATGAAAGGACTCAAAGCCTGAGGAAAAACGCCTCTTCAACTGCTACTGCGCGTGAGGCTGAAACAAGATTGAGAACACAAAAATAATCTTTTTCAGGGCCACCCCTCATTCAAACTGTTAACCCTCCATTTGAGGATATGCCTTAGTTGTACCTAATTGTTGTTACTAATATTGATTTTCTGGTGGGCTGACTTTAAACTTAAACTGCTCAAACTGAACGGTGAAAATTCCCAGTAATGAAAGACCTTGTCGTAGACGGATTACACTGCTAGTTAACTATAGAGGAACTGTAAGCGACCAAACTATTTTTACTTGATAGTCTTAACTATTCACTATTTGATCTTAATCGGGAGCTATAGACGTGTGATCATTTCTTTAATTTTTTGGCGACGATATTTTTAAATTTATGATTAATTGATTCGTTTTTTATGGATTGTCAACAATTTGCAGCGTTTTAAAATACAGAAAATTTCTGTTTAGATTTCCTTTTTTGTTGAGACAAAAATTGCTTGGTGATACAAGTTTTACTAATTAACCCATAGCTGGGAGAGAGGTTGATTCATACCTTTCTCAAGAGTATTTGTGCGTAAGCGAATATAACGAACGCAAAGCAAACTGGAGCTCAGTTCTCCGATTAAAAATTCCATTTAACCATCCAAGCTTACAGTACCTGGTATTCCCAAGCGGTCACCCATCTAGGTACTGACAAGGCTCGACATTGCTTAACTAAATTAAGGAGTTGTTATTTTTATATTTAGACGTTTTTTAGCTTATCTGATCGTACGGGTGGCTAAGCCCTTTTTTATGAAATTGTCTAAAAAAAAAAAATTCTGTTTATATGGGATAAGAATATATTTGAAAAAGATGTCATACATTGATAGAATAAATCAGTAATTGAACGAGGTTTTTCATTTTGCATGTTTTCCTACAAGAAGGCTTATTTTTCTCTCTCTAATAAAACAGATTTGACAGGTACTTAGAAAATTCATTTGGCCTCAGGCCACTAGGAATCTTGAATCCATCTAGAGCGGGATTTAAATGTCTTCGGGTTCAACCAATATCAATTCATGTTTGAATTACCGGGGGTTATTTGGCGAAGCGTTCAAGAAATTAAAATACAAACAACAAATATATCACTAACATTTGTTGTGGAGTTAAAACAAGGTTGGATTTCGCGAAAGCTTCAGGCAGGGAATAAATTAAACGATATTGTCAGATTGTAGATTTTGTGTGGGTCGCTTTTTTATCATTTCAAGCAAGGTAATAAAACTACTAAGAAGTTACTGAGTGTGAAATGATTATATGGCAATTGCTCCGATGAACTGCTTTCCCTGGTCCCCAGTCTCCATGAATACAAGCGCCTTACGAGGCTGGCATCCCGCTCTCACCCTTACACTGTAGAAACTTTAAAATGTAGCCGTCTCTTCTACTCCAATAGCTTCATACCTCGCACCTCTCCCCTGTGGAACACCCTTCCCAATTACTGTTTACCTGATAGCTATAATCTCCAACTATTCAAATGTAATTTCAATCGACATCTCCAGTTACCTTGATCTACACACTATCCTTCCCTTCATCCTTTCTTCTATCACTCCTATCTGCTCTTGCTACAAATCTTCTGCAAACCCCCTGCATCCTAGTGGCTTCATGCCTTGCTCGGGGCGCAATGCTTAATATATATATATATATATATATATATATATATATATATATATATATATATATATATATATATATTGTTATCGATAGAAAACAATATAAAGAACAAGAATTAAAATGACAGAAGATAACGATTAACAATGCATTTCATTTTTTTAAGAACAATGATAACTGGAAAGCAATAAGCTGGAAGTGTGTTCCACAAGCGAGAGGTGCGAAAGAAGAAACTGTTAGCATAGAACTTCCGCTTATCTCTAGCTATTTTAACTTTAAATAACGAGCCCTTGCCGCCAATATAGTCTTTTCTTGCCGTGTCCCTTCATGAAGTAGGCGATCATGACTCTCCACTTCCCTCTATACCTTGCAATTCCGTCCCTCTGTCACCTCCCCCAGACCACGTCCTATCATCCACTTGCTTAAGCCCGATAGGTATATCATGCGTTGTTTTTTCTTGTCTCCCTTTCCATCTATTCGACCTGTGAGTATCATATTCTCCAGACCTTGCTTCCTCATTAAGTGGCCCAGGGACTTCAGCTGCCTCTTCCTGATGTTAAATATAAGCCTCCTCCTTGTTTGAATCCTTATAGTTGGCCACACGCTCGGTCCGTGATATCCTCAGTATCCTTCTGAAGAAGCACATCTCCGTCTCCTCTCCATCTTTGAGGAGACCGTCCAATATTCGCTGCCGTGAATGAGGACAAATGTCACATAACAGCTCAGTACTCTTTTCTTTGTTACCAAAGAAATTCTCCTTTCTCGCAATACTCTGCCCAGTTTTTGCAATGCGTCTTTGGCCATACCAATAAGGGTACGGATCTCAGTGTCGCACTTACTGTCCTCTGTCAAAACGCTTCCCAGATATTTAAACTTCCGCACCTGCTTGGTTTTAGTGTCTCTGACCTGCAAATTGCATTTCGGTCTTATCCTTTTACTGATAACCATGCATGTCAATATAGTACTGGACTTAAATTCATAAAATCTAGGTACAGTAGAGCAAAGTTCATCAGAAAAATTACCGTAAAAATATCTATAGAAAAGGACAATTGGGACCTACATTACGTCCGTGGAAAAGTGACTAAAACCTAAATGCCAAGTCAAGACCAATAACATTGCAGATTCTTCTTATATATATATATATATATATATATATATATATATATATATATATATAATCTCTAAATACAGAGCAAACGTACCAGACCAGATGTGACAACAATTAATAGACGAATGGTAGGTTTATAGATGTATAAGATAGATTCTAGCGAGGTGTTATATCGGAATAAAGTGTCGCTGTCGACACTTGAGTTTGAACATAGATCGCCAGTGAGCAAACACAGTCGATACCATTATTGAATTAAGTAGACCACGTGACCTCGGAAGAAACGCATAAGTAGGAATTATTGTCACGTCTAAACGATCGCCATTTCTAGTCTATCCTCTATTACTATACGGACCGCTATTCTCTACTCTATTCACTACTCTAGTCTACTCTGTATACTATTTCTCTATCTCGGTGGATATTGTTCGAACGAGTATTATCGAGAAAGTACTATTAGTGCGGATGTTATTCGAAGGCGTCTGACACCAGCATTGTTCAATGGCGTACTATAGTTCTATCTGCGGTTACAAAGTCCCTACTACAACGAACATTACCAACAACAAGTGACAACAGATCTGGGAATTGATTAAATATAATCTTTCCACTCTATGTCAGCGGAAAACGTTTACCCATGAAAGTTCTTGAGAAACTTTCAAGTATTAAATATGTTTTTAAAAAGAAGAACAATTTATTTTCATATTATCATGGTGGATAATTGTTTTTTCGTCAAATGAATATTAATATAAAGTTTTCTTTTCGGCAAGTATTCAGCGTCATTTCAGTACGCATACAAAGAACTCTATAAAATAACAATGACTTTAAGACTTTCAACAGCAGAAACACTTAAAATGGATATCACATGTAACTTGAAGAGAAAAAATGACATAATCAAAATGGTGACATTCTACACTACTTCAGATAAAAGGTTAGGAAAGAAACAGCCATCACTACTGAAAAGATCGATAACAGCGACTATACTTCAAATATCTTATTTTTCTGAAAATTTGTTTTTAAAGAAAGACTTTAGAAATTTTATCCAGCAGTAATAGTGACTGTTCGATCAATGATTGCCAAATGTTTCGTTATAATGAAACGGCTAATTTTACCATTCTCTTTATCAATACATCACTTTTGGATTAAAATAAGATCTGGAATAATATTTAAGAGTATTTAATGCATTTTCCTTAGATCATGATCATATACAAGTGTATCATTATATTTTCTTGGAACTCTGTAAAGGGGACACTATAGCGGACAGTTCCCGCCATAAGCAAAAACATTGATCTCGGCTTGTTTCTCTTTGGTCGCGATACTGTGGTGACAACGAGATCGATGACGAGATGTGATTTGCTGTTGAAGCGACACCATCTGTTTTTATTGAAATTGGAAGATTACGTGAGGACGCCATGAAATGCATAATGGTATTGAATAGGGATGATGTATTCCGAAGAGATTGAAAAATAAAACGAATAACATAACATGTTCACTTGTAGACAAGAACAATTTTGTGGCTACCATTTAATAAGCCATGAATCTTTAAAATGACAATCAGGATCTCAGCAAAATTTACTTCATTTTATTCACTTTATTTCGTTTTTTAAAAAAAGTAATGTTTGATGTTTGTAATAATTTTTTTCTTTTTTTTTCTGAATCAAAATTTTCCGGACGAATAGCAGTGGCTATGTTACAATAATTTTGAAAGCGAGGAGATTCAGCACGGAACGAAATAAACCTACACTAAATAGATAAATATCTGATCTTTATCCAAATAAAGTGATTCCTTTTATATAGTGAGATTAGAAGGATTAATCTACTGTAAGTCCATTTCTAGAAGAGAAACAAACGAACGATTCGAACAAGGATTGCTCCCTGCCCGACTAAAGGAAAACGGGAATCGACGAAAAAGTCTAGAATTAGTTAAGTCTCACTACATCTTCTTACAGTAGGATAACTCTTTCGTCGGTGAACAAATAAAAGCATTTACATCATAGTTCATTTGTTTTTTTTCTGCAGACATATTCACCAAATAATGCACATTTGGATTACAACTCATATATTTACAAATTTGTTTGAATGAAGAATTTTTAATACATTAGGAAACTGCAGCTGGTACGTAAAGTAATGATTTATTGAGAAAGAACAATTTATACGAGAACTGGGTTTTGAAAGATGGCACGGAGAATAAATACGGGATTCTCGAACAAGTCTGCTTATCATAGAGGCGATTGTATATAATGGTATGAACATGAACGTTAGATATATCTTTTAAAATCTAATGGCGAAAATGATAAAGAAATTGTTTTTAATAAAGTGAACTTAACTTTTTAGCTATCAATATATAAGCGCTGGTTGGGCACCTCGAGGCGGTGTAATGGTTAACAAGCTTATTTCGCTTGAATAATTACGACTGGGTAGTGATTTCGATCCTCACTCGGAGCCCTATACTTTCGGCCTTGTGCCACAACTAAGCTACGCCTGTAAAATCACTATAATCGCTGGTTGGAGCTAGTGACTTAACCCAAAGAATTGTGAGTTCAATACCTGGCTACTGCAGTGGGGAACAAAAACTTGGAAAGTTGAGTTGAAGGGAGATAACTGAGACATCCAGAAGAGGCATGGCACGTGGAACTAGAACAATCTACCCCCATTGGACGAAATAAAAGGTTCGCGTTGAATTTTCCAATCGCTGAAACTTCGGGAATATGGTAATAAAGTATGTATGTATCTATGTATGTATCATAGCCGCTGGTGACTGTTAAATTTTATATTAAGAGCCACTACGGTAGATGCGTAATGAATTAACAAAATTATAGATAATGGGGCAACGTGGAAAGGCTTTTAACGATACGTTTCATCGACGACAGTTGTTAGGTTCGGCGTCTGCAGGTTGGAAGATAAAACTGTATGGAAAGAAAACACGTTGGCATTTGTTGAGGTTAAGAAGGGCAATAAATTTAATTACTTTATTAAATCCAACGACCAGAAACGAGGAAGTTATGAGGAAACACATTTATTCTGTTGAAACATAATTGCCATTATGTAGCGATTTTTAACATTAATATCTTAAAATAAATAATATTCGGCTCTACTATGTATTCCCTCTTTTAAATGTTAAGTACAGTGAAATTATGCTCCATTTGTTCTCATTTTACCTGGATATATTTATGCATATATGTTTATATACATATTTATAAACACACACACACACACATATATATATATATATATATATATATATATATATATATATATAAAGAGAGAGAGAGAGAGAGAGATTAAGTAAATGAAATAACTAGATATTAGCGACCGTATACGGACGTTCTGGCATGCATACGTTGGTAAGCAAATAAATAATTACCAAATTTAGCCAAGAGGTGTGGACGTAATAGTGTTCAATGTGATTAGACAGAACAAAGAAATATATATTGACAAATATACGTATACCTATGTTTGGTGTAAGACTACTCGTCTGGCACAAGATTTAGCTTATCGTTTATTTAAAAATAATATATACAGACGCTCAAGGGATGGATGCTGATTCATAGTTAAAAATTAAAATAGAACAAAAATACTACTAAAGCAATACTGGTGTTTAAGTGCAGGAAATGAGCTGTAGGTATGAGTCAATAAAAAAAAGGATATTTAAGTATGATTAAAATTTAAAATTTGATCATTGGACGCTGTTCGTAAAAAAACGTTTCATTGGTTAAAGGGAGATTATCAGTGTATGACCTAAAATAAGAGCGGGCGGAAAATAAGAATATGAAATATGTAAGCAAATATATGGATATAGATCCGACAGTATGAAGAAAAATATGCAGAAAAAACAAACAAAAATCTTAATATGCAATTATGCTGTATTAATGTTAATATAATGTCAACGTCGGACGTTTCGGTCTATTTTAGACCATCTTCAGGACATATTAATAAAACATAATTAACATTAGACTATATTCAATTCGACATGAAAAAGACGATGGACAACTAATCCAAACAGATAACTGAAATTTTTATGTAAGATCAGCGTTCCGTTTAAATATGATCACGTCGTTGTCACGTGGGCGATGTTTTGAAAACGTATTCGAAGATGATTTCAAAATATTAAATAAGCTCGATTGAACTATTTTCTCATATAAAAAGTTCGTTAAGAAATCCTTTCCGTTCTTATAGGAATACGCAGAGATCAATAGGTTCTTATATTTTTTTCATATACAAGCTTGATATCTTCCATGTTATAAAGTAAATCAAAAATGATTTCAAAATATTAGATAAGCTCGATGGAACAAATTTCTCATATAAACAGTTCATTAAGAAATCCTTTCTTTTCTTACAGGATCATATTTAAACGGAACGCTGATCTTATATAAAAATTAATTAACATTAATACAGCATAATTGCATATTAAGATTTTTTTGTTTTTTCTGTATATTTTCTTCAATATGAAATATCTATCTATCTATCTATCTATCTATCTATATATATATATATATATATATATATATATATATATATATATATATATATATATGTGTGTGTGTGTGTGTGTGTGTATAAGTATATATATTTGGTCAGTCAACGTAAGAGACTGGCCACAATTTTGACCTGATCAAAGGAGAAATAATAGTCTATGAAGTAAATGTCTAGATAGTAACATAATCACCATATTATCTACAGTGAATTTGCGCAGATATTACAGCATGGCATACCCACTAATAATGGTAATGAAAAGAAAATGACCCTAAATTAATTCGACTGATAAAAAAAATGCTAAAACTCCCAGCATTCCCGTTCGTGTGCATATGTAGCCGTACGAAAATAGTAAATTTAGTCCGACGAAGTCGTGAAGGACAAAATGCCTCACTAGTAATATATATATATATTGACAGACTATCATCACTGTCTTGTCCGTATATTGTTTAATATGTTGTAATTGACATCTTTGATAATGTCTTAAGTAAGCCGAAAGCATAGATTGTATTAAAAAAATATGGATCACTACTGTGAATTTCTTTCTTCTTTCAACGATAATGTTATTAAACTTATCAGAAGTTACGAAAAAAATTTACATAAAATAAACAGACAACACTTGTCTATATTATTTAATGAAACGTGTATATATATACATACATATATATATATATATATATATATATATATATATATATATATATATATATATATATATATATATATATATACAATGACAAACAAACACTTAAAAAGTATAGGTGATATTTTATTTCACAGAAGTCGATGGAACACGGCTTCAGACGTGTAAACCAAATGGAAATGGAAACATTTACTCTAGGTTTAAAAATTAAGAATAGTGATTTCATATCGAGAGGGTGGGGAAAAGAAAGAGGTTATGTTATCATCGTGTAGGGAGGTGGGTAAAGGAGATAGTGTGTCGTCTCAGTTGTCTTAACACTTGGAGTGACTTAATTTAAATAGCAGGATTGTAGACACAAACCGTTGCATGAATTGACAATTGAGAATATATTTGAAAAAAAAATTTCAGTATAAAATTGAAAATCTGTCGGGATCCTTCCTGCGTTAAGATTTTGAAACATATTTATTCAACTTAAAAAATCCGTTAGAAAAAATAGTCGTTGTTTAAGAAAACTATCCCGAACCTAGCTAACAATTTGAATTTAAACGAAAAAAAAAATAATAAAAGACCTATTCAAAATATAAAATGAAAAAATATAATATATTACTTAAACGTTATTTCTAGTGGATAGCAGGCTGAATTTCGAGAAATATTACCCAAGAAAAATATGCGGTAGACGAACGCAAATAAATATAATGTTTACTGAATAAAGGGATGGTTGTTTAAAATACGAGTATCCATTAAAAATAACGTTTACGTAATTAAAATCTCTCTAATTAATAAATTTCGAAAAATCCATCCTTTTCTTCATATATATATATATATATATATATATATATATATATATATATATTTATATATATATATATATATATATATGTTAGGTTGGTGCAAAAATAATGTCGTTTTCTCACATATGTTAGTATGTGAGAAAACGACATTATTTTTGCACCAACCTAATATATATATATATATATATATATATATATATATATATATATAGTACAGGTATTAGGTTGGTGCAAAAATAATATCGTTTTTTATCGTTAAATATACGTCAAAAAACGATATTATCTTTGCACCAACCTAATAATAAATCCATTGGTATATAATCCAAGTGGATCTCAGTAATATATTAAAGCTGATTCAACAAAAATAACTAATTGTATTTACTATGACTGAGCAACAAAATGCAAAATTACCATATATGGGAATAAATCAACCAATGTGCGAAGTACGTCAGTCTTATTCAACCTCGATGTATGCGTGTCGGAATTAGAGATTTACAATTTACCTGGTAAAAACATGCAATGATATCAGTAAACATTGCAATATGAGCACTGGTAAAAAATAGTTGCTGAAGATATTAGGTTTATAATACCCAGAAATTCATACACAGGTATCCTCAAGGACACATGACACAGTGGATAAAGGCGTTGGTTAGATCCAATGACAGGACCCAAAGAGTGTGACTTCAATACCCGGTTATGACAGTAGAGAACTTTGAGAGGGGAATTAACAAGAGATAACTGATAACTGACATTAAACGTGGAACGAAATAAAGTGTTCAGTTCGACATTCCAACCACCTGAAGAAGGCCAGAGCATACAACGGCCGAAACGTGTTGTAACTATATGGCGACAAAGAATAATGTACTTAGTATATATATATATATATATATATATATATATATATATATATATATATATATATAATTATTTATTTTTAAAGAAAAAAAAATTATAACATAAATATGTTATAAAATCACTACAAAAATAGCCATTTTGTTTCAACACCCTCGGTGTCTTATCAAGTGATGACGTTGAATGTAAAATAAATGGTTTTAAAAGTTTCAAATTAATTAATATTCTACGCAAGGGGAAAACGTTGTTACAAAGGCTAGATGGACCAATCAGAACACAAGTACAGGAAAATTCAAAAAGCTCGATAACGAAGTCATGTTATAATATCTATTCAGATGTTTAGTATTAAAATATAATTTATTCCAACGAATAATTACTAAATTATATGATAAAATTTAATATTAAAATTTAAAACTGCTAATTACAAAATCAAAATTTAACATTTATTCGCTATCAAGTTTACAACTATAAAATTACTGAGGAGAAAAGAAGAAATATATATGTTATTCAATTTATTTTTTCATTGAAGTTACTTTAGCTATATTTAATATCCGGTCTTTTTACAATGTATACATTTTAATCCTCATGGTGTGTAAATGGGGTCCTAAACTCACGCGTAAAACAAACGCAGTCAGATTCTAATACATAAGCACCAAGACATATACACACACAAAAAAGGGACAAGACAGAGAACATCTCCACGGTCTGTCATGTAAACAAAAAAAAAAAAAAAAAGGGGTGGGGAAATGGGAGAAGGGAAACCAACACACACGTACATACATACATAATTAAAAGTGGATGCACTTTCCATACACATAGATACATATAAATACATGCACACACATCCACAGACATTGACCCAGACGATAAATATTTAAGACAGAAAATGTCATTGCATGAATGTTGACAACCTATTGAAATCTAACTTAAGCGAGTAAATATACAAAGATAAAAATGATTAAAATTAATATTATTTAATATATTAAAATAGTGTATGAAAAAAAAAATATATATATATATGTGTGTGTGTGTGTGAAGTACGCTTGATAAGAGTAATATAAATTGATAAGGAGACTAGATAAAGATTGGCCATAGAATTGAAAATGTTATAATTTTTTTATTTGGGGAAACTTTTTTGCGGGAATCTGCCACACAAAATGGTGGCTATGGGGAAGAAGCTGAGAAGAACATCCTTCTCCCCAATGAAAGAACAGTGTATGACAGTAATTCAAACCTGTAGACGTAACAATGTGGGTCTTAACTTTGAAGGTCTGAGATGGTGGTACGAAAGATTTGAGCTCGTGTAAAAATGTTCCATAGAAGCAGCGATGGAATAGGAATAGACTTGCGACGTTGGGAAAAGCGTTGTAATAGAGAAGAATGCGTCACAAGGCCGTTTCAATGATTTTGAACTCAAGGCTCGAAAATGAGAATAGGGCAGATCTAACCCAGACATCGGATTAGCTCTTATGAAGACAAAATTTGGAAGCGGAGTCATGTAGACTATGGAGCATAACAAGGAACAACCATTTCTATGAGTCCTACTTTTGGTCTCGAATGTACTTTAGTTTCAACGGACTGTTTAAACAACTTTGTAGGTAAGAAGTGAGGCTTGGAAAGTTCCATCCTTGATATCAGACTCACTCTTGTACAGTGGCCTAAGAAATTGTTTTAGCCAGGAGAAATAAACTACATCCAATTTCAAAATTTAATTACATAATCCCAACTCAACATAAATAAACAGCATTTGGAAGTAGTATGGAGTAGGCCCTCCATCTGCTAGTTTCAGTGTTCGTATTCGATTTTTCATGGATTTGATCCAGTTATCAACAATCGTCTGATCCATATATTGCCCCTCCTTTAGCAATGTTTCTTTAAGGGTTACCACTGACATGATTTTGGTTACTCGCTCTCGAAGTTTTAATCAAGGTACTCCCAAACATGTTTTGTTGGATTCATGTCAGGATTTCGGGCGACCCATGGCAGTGATGTCATTCCTTGCGATTACTTCCAGGCCTTTGATAATCTGCTTGTATGACATGGCGTACCATCTTCTTGACAATGTTGACATTCTTGTCAATCTGATTGGTTTCAAATAGTAGGAGTGGTCATTTCTCTAATATTTGAAAGTATTTTGGACCATTTAACCGCTCGTCAACACGAATCATCTCAGATTTCCCGCCAAACCAGACAGTGCCGCACACCAAAACTCCAATCCCTCCATGTTTCACGGTCGCCAACGGACATTCATTATTCCAAGCCTCATTCTGACTTCTCCAAACATAAACCTGTCTCGAATTAGAATATTGGCAGAATTTACTTTCGTCTGACCAAATTACAAAATGTCAAACTTCATAATCTTTGTTCTCGAATTTACACGCCCAGTTCATACGCTGGTACCTGTTAACCTCTGAAATCAAGGGCTTCTTTTTTGAAACTCTTCTTTGATAGCCTAGCTCTTTCAGAATCTTTGTCACCGCATATGCGACATTTCCATGCTTGCTATTGGCGACATCTTTGAGGCTCTGACGACGGTTTCTGATGTCTTAGCTCTTCAGCCTCCTCTGCGTTCGCTCAGTCACGATGCTTGGTCTTCATGAACGTTGTTCCACAAGAGAAATTTCTCTATTTGACTTGTCACACTGATGCCATCCTCTTATTTTTCCCCTCGTTGAAATTCGCCAATTTCCTTACTTCCACGAAGTTTCATTGCGAAAATCAACTATCGTTCATAGCTTGATACTAACACGGTATTGTCCGGAAAAAAAAAGACGAGACGTTATTACACAAGCCAAAATTGCTGTATTCAAGGGTGGCTAAAAACTAACCATATCCTATTGTAAGGACGAATCATAGCATACCGAACGCAGCGACTCTCTGGAGTAGAACAGATAGCCAATGATTTTCCAGAATTTTTGACGACGTACCGAATATATGAGTTCCATATAATAGCAAAATTATTGGCATATTTTTTTTCGATATATAAATATTTATTTAAAAAGAGAAACAGTATATTATAATATAATTAAGTAAAAGAAACACAACGTTGAAAATTGTGAAAAAGTTGTACAGACATAAGAGGACATTCAAAAATAAAACTGAAAACATTGGCAAGATAAGAGGATTTTTTTTTTAAATTAATAATGTCAACAAAAAAAAAAAAAAAGGAAAAGAAAAAAAAAGGATATGACGAATATGAAAAATGTAATAATCAACAAAGTGGATTGACCAGTAAGAAAATATTTGAAGAAGCTGGTATTCCGAGAGTAAACAAAGAATAAAGTAGCCAACTACTCAGAACATTAGCTAATGACATATAAGCAACCAAGTGAACACATTTAAACAAACAGCACAAAGACAAACGTGATTTTTTGTAGTTCTCTTCAAAATTGATTATGGCATCAAGATAAATGTCGGAATATTCTGGTTGATTAATTATTTCGTTTTCTACCAACCCCTTGAAGGATATCGAAAATAAGAAAATATTTTTAGATTGTAAGATGTTTTTTTAGATAGTAATGATTTAGTGATACATGTCTTACTGTTTAACCCATATCTGGAGGAGAATAGGTTGATTCATACATTTTCTAATAGTATTTGCGCGTAGGTGAATACAATGAATCCAACGAGATTGACAATTCCGAGCCATAATCTATTACACCAACCGCACATACAAGCTTACACCATTTGGAATTCCCAAACGGTCAGCCATATAGGTAATGACTAGGATTGACTTTGCTTAACTTCGGTGATAGTATAGGAACAGGTGTTTCAGCATGATATGTCCGTAACCCTCCAGCCTTTGACTCGTTCTGCGTACATCATAATCATCATCAAACTATCTGAATTTTTAAACTACAGAACTAATATGGCGAGTGAACAGAACATCTTTTCTTTTTATATTCAGAGCTTTACTGTTGATCTCTCCGTATAATTCTGGATCGCTATTTATTACACCAGCCGTGCATCAAAGAACCTGGTATTTCCTAGCGGTCATCTAGGTACTGACCAGGCTCAAGGTTGCTTAGCATCAGTGATTGTATTAATTTCCTGGGATGAGTAGTTATCATTATTTACTTTCAGACCAAGATCTTCGTCGTTATTGTTATTATCACAATGTTTCGGCTGTTTGAAATTGTTTTGGTGTCTGTAGATCCAGCTAAAATTCAAGGAATTTAAAACTTTTTTATAATGATGCTCACCCTATACAAGACTTTTGTGAAGTCAACGAACACTCACTTGACACTTTTGTAATGTCAACGAATACTCGTTGTCACTTTCGTAATGCTCGCTGTAGTAAGGCTTTTGTAATCGTACATACAACTATACTAACGTCGTTGAATAATGCTAGTGTCAGACGCCTTCGAATATCATTCGCACTAATAGTAAATACTATTAGTGCGTGTGATAATACTCGCTCTAGATTAACCACCGAACAGTAATCCGAATAGAGAAATAGTATATTGAATAAAGTAGAGAATAGCGGTCCGTATAATAATAGAGGATAGAGTAGCAATAACAATTCGAATAGTAATAGAGAATAGACTGGAATTGCGATCCGAATAGTAATGGAGGATAGACTAGAAATACCGATCGTTAGTCGTCAGCTACGTCCTACATATATGTGTTTCCTGTATGGTCACGTGGTCTACTTTAATTCAATAATGGAATCGTCTGTGTTTGCTCACTGGCGACTCTTTATTTCTATATAACAAAGACCTAATAGGCACTCGAGGTACAGGGTTATAGAGTAAGAGGTAAAAGTTCTACGTTGGTAGAATGCTTCCGACCTGCATTCCATGTCGGGGGTTATTGCGTTGGAGGATTTTTTTTAATTATTAGTGTTTTTGTGACCGTCTTTCGATTGAGTCTGAATCTGTATTAACCGGCCCAGGGATTGAACTCAGAATTCCGAGGCCAAAAACCACGAATCAAAGCTTCAATCTTATAGTCTAAGGTTAAAAAGCACAAAACAAGTCTGCCTTATATGATCAGGTTATTTTGCACTTTGCACCCTGCATTTGCTACTGTAAATAATTAGAACGTAATAGAACACATAATTTGGACAGATCGCTCCTAGTGTTTTTGAATCACGCTCACCCAAACCCCCCACTCACAAACACGTATAGATATTTTCTTTTTTATCACTATATATATATATATATATATATATATATATATATATATATATATATATATATATATATATATATAGCGGGGAAACTTTTTGGAGTAGTCAACACAGTTTATCTGGAATCAGTGAAATTGAAGCCTACCGGTGGATTCATACTGCCCCTTGTCAAAAGTCTTCGAGATATCTCAGGTGATTGCGCTCTAGATGTATTGATCGATCGCTTCATTGATTCTCTGGTGGATGATAGTCAAGACATCAGCGATGGATCTAGAGGATCGAAAACCATACTGTTTGTCGCTCAGGAGATTGATTCTGCTGAGGTCGACCACGACATTCTTGTTGATGATAGCTGCAGAAGGTTTGCTGATGATATTAAGGAGGCTAAAGGGAGGATATACCAGCGGGGACGAGGTCTTACGTGCGTTGTTGTACACTAGGCACCTTCCATGGTTTTGTGACAGTGTTTAAAACAACATGCCAAAATGTAACACTTGCTTTTCACATTACATCTTCACATAATAACACTTCATGATCATATTTCACATTTCATCCTTTCATTTCATCATCAGATTTCATCTTCACATTCCTATCATTGTATTTCAATAGATAAATTTCATCTCTGATTCTGATTGAGTTATAATCAAATTCCTTGAAACCGCTTTTACCCTTTGAGCCCTGACCACCTGCTTTACCGGTGGTAGAGAAAAATGACTTAATGCCCAGTAACCGGTTGAACAATAGGTAAACATTTGTAACTATTTTTATATCTACCGTGAAACATTACATACCAATTACTTTCGAATTTTGACTCAGAAGCTCAGGTAGAAGGGTTAAAATTTTCAAGAACGCCGGGATCAATGCGGTAAGGACAAAGGAAAGGGTACAGGTGTCACTGAAAGATGTGCACAATGTCGAATATAGTCAAAAACATATTCATGTTTTTATAACAATATCCACTTGATGGGAGTATTTTAGCCCCGCCCACTCGAATAGAATGTGACGCAATGCCGGATTTAAAGTAGGAGTCTCACATTGGAGCAGAGTACAAGAGTAGTCCAACCCCCTCGTCGCATCCCCACCTGGAAAGCATTCCATCGCCATGGATTAAACCTAGCATTCTTCCGAAAAATTTCTACTGCCCAGAAAGACGGGTCATTTGGTAGAGGAGCATTTTAATTTAAGGGATTTGCCATTAGCAGATTTGATCAGCTTTATTGTTGCTTTTTTTCTATCATATTTATCAGATTTTCATGGGATATGGGAATAGGCTACACTGAAATCACGAATCAATTTGTTCTTTGTAGCTGTTTGGTTTCTTGATAATTTGGCTGTGTCTGTATTTTGTGATGTCAACGAACACTCGTTGGCACTTTTGTAATGTTCGTTGTAGTAGAGATTTTTTAACATATATATATATATATATATATATATATATATATATATATATATATATATATATATATATTGTGTGTGTGTGTGAAAATATTGTAGAAAATAGGAAAGAAACTGGTTTGGTAAATAATCCAAAGTTCCTTAGTATTTTTGTAATTATTTTTGAAAAATAGTGCTCGATACGAAAGTAGAGCATAAATATAATTATTTATTTAAAAATATGATTCCATATATATATATATATATATATATATATATATATATATATATATATATATATATAGAAATTCAAAATTATTATATTGGATACTTGTGTTTGAAATAAACGCCTCATTTGTATTTTTTAGTTTAAACAATGTATATTATGCTATCGGCATATGTATTCGAGAAATCTTAATAAAAGAAATGAGATTTTTCGAATCCTCAGAACGATAGACGTAATACACACTATTTAAAGTAAATTCAAAATCTGACGTCTCTGACAGATACGAGTATCCACTATAACAACATTTGAAGTAATAAAAATAGCTGATGAAAATAATTACATTAATTCTTTAGGAATATATATATATATATATATATATATATATATATATGAGACAAAAATAGAGTTTTTAGGTATACTATATTTGTGGGTAAAAACGCTCGCAAGCAGACAAAGTTTATGTAAATATAAAGTAGACACTCAGGTCAACACCGACAGTCTGTGCAGCACGAATTTAGTCTGAAGATTGCGTTCAAGCATGAAACAAACTGTCGTCGCTTTGTGTATATAATCCAGAGGTGAAAGCATTTACTACATACAGTCATCAGCTCGTTCTTCTTCTGTAAGACTAGTAATATTTTACTTAGGCAGCTGAATGTCAGTATTTGCTATGTGACTGTTGTCTCTTCTGGTCCACTACCAATAATGTCCCAATAGTAGGTCAAAAGAGCAGTAGTATCTTTGTATATTCTAACGCATTTTTGGTTGTAGAAACATTTTTTCCATTAAAACCGCAGCTGCTCCAATGTAGTATTCGATGTCACCGACCTATTTAAGCTCTGTTGAGTGTAAAGAGGAAAAGAAAAGATGAAAGATGAGGTCTACTTCTGAGTTTCTTATTAATTTTGAGCAACAAGCTCATGACAGAGAAATTGATTTTTGTATTTTTCATATTTTTATGTTTATCAATACAATTTTTTAAAAAGATTTTCATGGATAAAAAAGAAATCCCATATTGAATTTTAAGAAAAACATGATTTTTGTAGAAAATAATGGTTTTTGAACATGAATTCTGTTTTAGAATTAAATCTCCTGACGAGTGGATGCATTCAATGCAATGGGAAAGTGATTGGAGCCGAGGTACTAAATCAGTGCTGATAACATTACACAGCCTTCTCTGGATTTTGTTCAGCAACTCAAGATATATAGTAGGGACAGCAAACCCGATGTGTCAGCAATATTCAATGGAAGGAGAAAAGGAAAATTTATAATTGGGCAAGATAGGTTGTGACGAGAAAAGTTCTCTCACAGGAGAAAATGAACCAACAATGAGGCATATTTATCATTTATTAAACTAAACATAACAAACAGCTCTGGACATAAAAATAATGATGTTTAAAAATTCAAGTGCACTTCAGAAAATTGCATTTGCAACATTCATAGGTATTCACGAATATATTTCAATTACTTTATCACTCAAATGATTTTTACATCGTGATTATAATTAGAAAACATCTACTTATCAACGAATAAATCAATATATTTTTTATTGTTTATGTTAGGATTGTTCTTTGTATATAATTTTTTAAATTCTTGAAAGATAAATTTTGATTATCGAGGATAAAGTTTAGGCGACTACTTTTATGTCGTGCTGTCATATTGTGGACATACGGCCATATCACATTGAAACACCGGTTCTCATACAATCACCGACGTTAAGCGAGGTCATTACTAGGTCTTAAACTTGTTTTGCCGGCAAATTTCGATAATTTACATTTATCCAGCATTAAATTTTTTTCATTTTTTAGAAAAATATATATATATTTACATCATTCAAAAGAAAAATAAATTCTGAAAAAATCGTACAAAATAAAACTAATTTATATTGTTTAATTAGAAACTTATTCTGAAATAAATAAAACTTTTAACCATCGGTGTTAAAATTATTTAATTACAAAATATTTTCTGGCTTTAAATAACCGGCAATGGACTGATAAACCGTAAAGAACGAGTCAATCAATTAGTGTCATGTTGCGGGATATTTAGAAAGAATATTACTAAAAACCAAAGCAGTAAGTCGGTGAATTAAACTGTATATCTGAACACATCGAACGCCATAAATTTCAAATTTAAACTTTAAGCGCTTCATATCTAAATGTGTTCTGTCCTTTCAACAAATATTTTCATGGCAACTGTTCTAGCGAGCTTTGTTTTCCCTGATGTCCCAACTACATCACTTTAAACGTACAACTAGATTGGCAATCGGGACTCACGGTTTTACCGCTCAACTAGTTGGAGGCAACCACCATTTCTGCTTTAACAATTACTTTTTTTTCTCGCATTTCTTAGTCGTGGAAATCATTTCTGAATTCTTGTTTTCCTGATAACTACAATCTTAAACAATTTCAATCGCCATCTGCTGACTTTTTTTTAACCTTGTTCCTTTTTTATACTTTCCGCAATATTCGCCATTAAAGTCTTCTAATTCTTTTTCACCCACTACTTTTCTATTGGCATTATCTCCTCGCTCGGGGTGAAACGATGGAAAAAAAACTATTTTATAGTTACTAACGAGTGAATTATTTATCTACGAGTGAGAGCAAGTGTACTGCACCAAATGTTAATCATATAATATATGCAAGTATTTAAATCAAAATTATGTCGTTCCTAAAGATGCCAGGATGAAGTTAATAAAAAACACTATTTTATGGCACCCTAGAGTCATGATGATAACTAGAGATTGACGAAAGGATACACAGTGACGTAAGTAAGGAAAAAATTAAAATTAATTAAAAAAAATGAAAAATAAAAAAAATAGATAATTATAATGAAAAAAATGGTGGTCATGACTCAAAAAAATAAAGAAGAAGTGTATTTTCTATTTTATCATGGACTCACTTTGAATTATATATTGAGCCCGCGCAATGAGTAATCAAACATGCTCTGAAGATCACTTTCTGGTTGAAATTACAGTCACCATAAAATGTTGATATCTATGTTCGCACATTATGTTGATTTCTGTGTCATCATAGTATCTTGTACACACGCACACAAACACACACACACATATATATATATAGGATTAATGAGAATAAAAGTTTGCCACTTAGCTGATTGATGTTACCTTCAATATATATATATATATATATATATATATATATATATATATATATATCAGGTCATCCCATAAGTTCTGTCCGAATTTTGAATAAAAAAAACAAGTGGCCAAATGTTGCATTTAATTACAATGCATTTTCCCTGATTATCTATGACTTCCTTCTATCTATTAACACGCTTACTAATTCCATTACTGTGAAATTCTTTTGGCTTTGATTCGAAGAAATCACAAATGTCAGTTTTAATCTCTTCCTGTGTTACAAAAGCTGTTTCTTCCAAATGATTCTGTAAACTACGAAACAAATGGTAGTCTGAAGGAGCAAGATCGGGAGAATAAGGTGGATGAGGAATTTTCTCCCAACCAAGTTATTAGATCATTTGTGACGTGATTCTTGCTGTGTGGGGTCGCGCATTGTCCTGATGAAGCATCACCTCATTTGGATTCACTAGAGCAGGTCTTTTTTTTACTCAAAGCTTGGTTCAAACGCTCTAATTGCTGACAGTATATTTGAGCATTAATTGTTGCATTAGGTGGTAAGAATTCAAAGTGGATTATTCCTTGGCGATCCCACCAGATTGAAAAAAGAACCTTTTGCCCATGAAGTTCCCTTCTTGGCTGTGGCTCTGGTCCTTCCCCTTTACCAAGCCACTGTCTACGACGCTTAACATTTCGATAAAAGATCCATTTTTCGTCGCCAGTCACAAGTCTAACCAAAAAAGGCGAAACAAGTTGGCGAGAATGGAGAGAAGAGCAGATGTCAACTCGGGATTTGAGGTTGTTTTCAGACAATTCATGAGGCATCCATTTTCCAAATTTCGGAACTTTTCCAAGTTGTTGAAGATGACGATGAACAGTTGTATGGTCTTAACTGAGAACCACTGCCAATTCCTCAATTGATAAAGCAGGATTTTCTTCAAGGACTGCTTCAAGAAGCTTTTCATCAAACTCAACTGGACGTCCGGTTCGATCTTCGTCTTCAAAGGTGAAATCTTCACATCTGAATTTTGCCGACCATCTTCTACAAGTTCTTTCATTCACACATTCCTCTCCATAAACTGAGTGAATGTTTCTAGCCACTTCGGCTGCTGAGTTTCCTTTCTTGAACTCCTAAAGCATTATGTGCCTCAAATGATTCTTGGGTACTTCCATGTTAGCAGGGTTTTAATCAAACAAATTTTTATTTTATTTTTCTCTGAAATAACTTTTAATCAGTTTAAATGCATCTAAACATAAAAATAATGTTCAGCTCTATTAGATGTTATAAAATACTCTTTAAATTTCATTCATTTTAACAAAAAGTTAAAATTTGGACAGAACTTATGGGATGACCATATATATATATATATATATATATATATATATATATGAATAAAAACAAATCACTTTAAGATTCCATGTAATAAGTTATTTCACCACAACCCTTTTAAAGGGCTCCTGAATTTACATAGAACTCTTTGGATATCATCCTCCTTGGGTCTACCCATACGGATTACCTAGTTCTGCTTAAACTATATACATATATATATATATATATATATATATATATATATATATATATATATATAATAAAATCGCTGATGTAAAATATCAAAAGAAAGTAAGATGGAATACGTGAAAATAAGTTGGATGTGTATCTTTCTTTATTTTCTTGTCAACATTTCGTCCATGAATATCATCAGAATAGTTTAAGGAAATTTTGTATATATATATATATATATATATATATATATATATATATGTATGTATGTGTGTGTGTG
>OZ010572.1:102377300-102385590 GCA_963932145.1 Acanthosepion lycidas
TGACACATAAGAAGGTGATAAGACGCTAAACAGACACACTAATAAAGAGTTGTAGTAATAGCAGTAGTCTTTTTCTCTTTTTTTTTTACTTCGGAATAGAATTCTTCGTTGGATTTTCTTTATATTTTTCTCACACTATTACATCCGGTAGCTAGGCCTCTGGTTGATTTCAGGAGTGTGGAACCACCTCTTAATTGCCGTTGTTCCCGGGTTCACACTGTCCCAAGGTGGTAGCTCCTGTTAAGTCCCCAGCTGTGGGCAAACAATGAACCCCCGAACTTGGATCAAAACATGAAAATATAAAAATACATTAGAATAAATTCTCTGAAAAATAAAATTGCCAAAGCTTACAAGAAAAGATTTCGGCATTAAATGACTTATAATGAATTGATATGCCGTTAAACAAACCGAACCAAACCAAACCAAACTAAACCAAACCCAAACCGTTTTTTTCTTTCCATCGTCGCAGTCTTCATTTTTATCTTTTTAGCGTTCCTCGTAGACTTCGTTTTCATTATTATAGACTTCCTCATCTTCCATTTCTTCTTCTTCTTCTTCTTCTTCTTTTTCTTCTTCTTCTTCTTAGTATTAGTATTAGTATTAGTAGTATTAGTTGTAGTAGTAGTAATAGTAGTCTTAGTTGTAGTAGTAACCATCATCTTTTTCTTCGCAGATTTCTTCAAAGTGTTATTTTAATGATCTTCTTCTCCCTCTCCTTTAGTATTAGTATTAGTAGTATTAGTTGTAGTAGTAGTAATAGTAGTCTTAGTTGTAGTAGTAACCATCATCTTTTTCTTCGCAGATTTCTTCAAAATGTTATTTTAATGATCTTCTTCTCCCTCTCTTTTAGTCTTCTTGTTTGTCTTTTTATTTACAGTTTTCTTCTCATTCTTCTTCTTTTTACTTATTTTGACATTTGTTGTTTCCTTCCTCTCCACTTTTTTCTTATTACTTAATTTCCACATGGACACTTTTCGCTTCATTTTATTCTCTCTCTCTCTCTCTCTCTTTCTCCTGTTTTTCTCTTTCCTTATATTATATCGTTCTCTATTTTACATCATCTTCCTCCTCCTTTGTCTCATCATCTCTCTTATCCCCTGAATCTCGAAACAATGAGAGCCGCGCATTTTGCAAGAGTGTGTTTAACAAAATTTTACCATTTTTGTCATTCATTCTTTTTCCCACCTGCCTGTCTTAATTCATAAGATGAAAATGGAAATATTACACTGTTGTTGGCCGTGTTGACACTTCCGGCTCCCTGTCAAATGCGACTAGAGACATAAAGAAATGCTCTCTATTTTATTAGCTTTCTTATGTTCGCCTTATTCGTAATTAATGTCTACTTTTATTTACAATGGCAGGTTTTTTTTATCATTCTCCTTATTCCTACTTGCTGCCTGCATTTTATTCAGTCACCTACCAGCTACACACACACATTACGGGGGTATGCGTGCGAACGAGCGCGCACACACACACGCATAAACTATGCAAATAAAAACTTGTACTAATAAAAAGGGCATATAAAAATCGAGAATTACATGCAGTCACTTGCTGATAACCCCTGACGAGTGGACTGCGTAATTCCCAGATGGGCCGTCTACGAAACTCTTGAGTCGGGATACTGAAAGCAACATAAATCAGCTAAGTGGCAAATCTTTTATTTATATTAATACTCTCTCTCTCTCTCTCTCTTCACATATATATGTGCGTGTGTGTGCGTATGTGCGTGTATGTAAATCTTTTCAGCAGTAAAACTGTGAGATCTATGCACATTTAAATTCGATTAGCCGAGGTACTAAGGGAAAAAAAAACTCATCAGGACTGTTACCATGAAAATATTTGTAGAAAAGACACAGGGAAGTCACTTCATGTCGGTGAGAAAGCGAATGAATTGTCGAATGTATTACAGACGCTTGTTTGAATTTTGTTTAGAATGAGATGCACAACAGACCAGATATGTCAACAGCAGACATTCTACGGACGAATGGTAAATATATAAATTTGCAAGATGTATTCTTGCGAGAAAAATGTTCTAGCAAGAAACAATGAAACAACTTTTCTAGAAGTAGACGTAGAACTGATTGAGCACCGTCACTCAATTTCCTGTCAATTGAAAACATAAGCCCAAGACGGGGTTAAGTGTTAATCCCTTGGAGTTTAGCATCAGCCATGCCGTTGACAGGCAGACAAGGTTCTCTGGTGAATGCAGTCATTTCTTACCTCATTTAACCACTGTTTGGAATTCCTTTTCAAGAGCAGTTACCAGGTTTAATTTCTCTCGGATTCGCTATGAATACAGGAGTAAATGGTTGTGTCGTCTGCAATTACTTAGAGTAATTTATGCATATTACTTATCTCTCAGTTGAGTCTCTGTCATTGGACAGAGTGTGCTCAGGGGCTTCTCTGTCTGAGGACAGAGGGGCAACTGAGGAAAATTATACTGAAGAGGTACCCAGACCCGGGGAACAGCTGCCCGAGGCCGCGCCCTCCTATTGCACAAGAGGGAGGGATCGGTGTTCGCACCGAGGCCAGCGCAACCGACGGTTGCGGGGGCTGTGGGACATTTTTGTCCCTGCCCGAGTGTACACGCTCGGGTCCCCTCATTAATCCGACCTTGTGTCACATCTCATTCTCGTGGGGGAATGAGTAAACACCGCATAATTAACTGTTTAGGAACTAATGACATCGGGGAGATCATTGAAACAGCGTAGGTGCAAGGGTAGAGCCCTGGGGTCCCAGCATTAGTATGAAATGATCAGGATGCATGCCCGTTCAACCCAACCTTCATTACATAATTTGTTAGGAAAAACAGGACAAAGCCAAATATTTGTCCCGTGACACCGTATCCCTTAAGTTTGCATAGATGGACAGTATGCCAAAACCTGTCGAACGCCTTCGAAATATCTAGAGCCACAGCACGAGTTGCACCATTTTTATCTAAATCTTCATAGACAAATTCAGTGACGGCCGTCGGTGTTGGACCTAGTGAAACAGGCACCATATCGTTGTCCGAAAGAATGTCGTACGAAGTAAGATGCTTAAGCAATTCGAAATTGATTAGGGCTTAGTGTACTTTGCCAAAAAATGTAATTTACTAATGGGGCGATAATCTTTTGGGGCAGAGTGAACCCAGGAACTACAGAGGAGGATTTCCAACAAGCAGGAAAACAGGAAGCAGCGAGGTATTTGTTGTAAAGTTTGAAGAGAACAGGATTCAGCACAGGAGAAGATCTCTATAAGACGACAGCAGAGATCCAGTCACATCTGCTTGCCTTGTGTAAATCTAATTTGGAAATGATGTCAGAAAAAGAATGACCGGGTTATGCGCATATCACTCAGTAGATACTGTCTTGTAGAGGAAAAATCTCTCAGGACTAATCCAGATGTGTCGAGAGTGGAGTTAGAAGAGAAGTTACGAGCAAAGCACCTTACCTGCATTACATATCAATACTTCACAGTGACTGAAGAGTGAAGGGTCTCTTAAATTTTGAGACTTGGAATAAAAACCTAAACTCGAAGGGAACGATGGGATGCACACACACACACACACACACACACACACACGCACACACACACATATATATATGTGTATGTATGTATGTATGTATGCATGCAGGTATGTAAAGATTCCTCAGAATTAACCTGTAGGAAAAGACAATATGTAATAAGAAAAAAGACAATAGGAAAACTGTTCTTTTAGCCGACGCATTTCCTCCGATGTGGATTTTTCAAGGAAAAAAAAACGAAATTAATTTATTGAGTATCTATAAACAACAGATAAAATATCGTTAGCAACGAGAAGAATTTAGAAACGCTAATGTATATTCATATGGTCAACTGAAAAATTACATCAATTACTTTATGTTTGAAGAGAATATTTTTGAAGAGAATATTTTCACGATAATCACAAACACTTCCAAAACCATTATGGTGTAGAACCACGTTTCTGTTGCCTCTAATTCGCTCTTTTTCACTACTGTGTAAGAGGATTTATATTACATAGGCGTTCCTCAGTCAGTTATGTGCTTAGGCGATCATGTATCATTCGATATATGACTGACGAGGCAGATGTTTTCCCGCAGTATATGCCATTTTTTTCTGCGATAAACCAGTTGCCATCCAAGGCTATAGAACCCGGTCTACCCTGCTATTTAACCATAACTGGGTGGAGAAGAAGAGGAGTCATACCTTTCCCAAGGGTATTAGCACATAAGTGACTGTAATGGACTCGACTGGAATTCGAACTCGGCTCTCCGATTCCTTGGAGTGAGGAATCGGAAAGCCGAATTCGAATATCTGTTCAGCACTTTTCGTTTATCTTAACAAACTTTTCCTGTCTCTTAATATTTTGTTTATTTTTTGGAAGGCCTCTTTCGCTTATCCAATGCGCCATCCCAGATTTCTCTGCTTGTTTGATTCTGACATCTCCATTTCTTGCTATCATGTTTGTTTCATACGATTTCCGTTTACTCACTTGTCTCGATATTCCAGCAGCTTCTTTTCTACCTGTGAACAGTAGAATGTAAGATTTAGTTTAAAGAGATTTCACTCTCAAATTCTTTCTGTTTGACTCATTCGTCTTCTTCTACGTACCGTGTCAATTTAGGACGTTGGCGATCATGCCTCTCCACAATTTCCTTTCTTTTGTAGCACTTGATAAATTTTGTCACTCTTAAACCCTCTTCTGTCATCCATTTGCACAAGCTCACTAGATAGTAGGGATGCACGGATAAGGAAATTTTCCGATTACCGATTAATCGGCCTTGATAATCGGGCTACTACCGATTAATCGGCAGGTAATAGGTAATCTGCCTTATCGGGCACTTTGCCTGCCGATTAATCGGTGCACCCCTACTAGATAGGTTATACATCGTTTTCCTCTGTCCCTCTTGCATTCTCAGATCCAGGGTTGTCGTTCTTTCTGATGGGAGTTTCCTTCCAAAACTTTTGTTTTGAGTAATGGGGGAAATTAACAATTTGATTATATCTTCCTTTTCTCTTTCAGTTTCATGTACTAACCATTTTTCTCTTGATTGTTAGAATTGTTCAAGTGATACTCTTTTTGTTATGTGGTAAAACTCTTTGGGATTATGTAGCGCCAGTCTATAAAGTGTCGTAAATTCGAAGAGATTTGCTGCACTCAATGTCCACTGATATCCCCAAGTATCTTTTGTCAACTTGGCGCTACATGAAACAATGATCTTCTTCTATGTGACGTTTCATTTCAGGACATTGTCGATCATGGCTCTCCACAATTTCCTGTCCTTTGTAGTTCTTAATAAATTTTCTCTTTGTTATCTGTCTTAAATCCTGTTCTGTCATTCATTTACTCATGCTCACTGTGTAGGTTAAGCGTAGGTACCTCCACAAGATCGCATAATAAAGAGCATAGCATGATGTAAATGACGCCAAACTTGACGAAACCAAAATTTTATCGTCTAAATGTTTATGTTATTATGAAGAGAATTTCACTGTTCTGCTGTTTGGGCCCACTAACTAATCTATTAACACAACTAAATTTTACTCACAAACACAGGTATGATCAATGAATGTTTACCTAGGATCAAGATTATGAACACGATTCTGCATAGACACGCTTCAGCTTTAACACTCACGAAGAGTGTTTTTTTTCTAAAGACTCAAGTATAAAGTTGAGCAAAGTTTACCTATGGTCTCAAGTATAAACACAACGACTGTTTACCTACGGTTTCAAGTATGAATACAATCAATAATTATCTAAGGACTCAATTATAAACATGCCAAATATTTGCCAAAACAGTTATCAATAAACACGAGCATTTACTATTGGTAAAAAAGTAACAGCATGAGCAATTTCCACCTTAGCCTCTGGCATAAACACAACAAATGTATCCTTATGGTATCAAATGAAAACACGACCAATATCTAATTATTGACTCAGGTATGAACACGACAAATATTTGTTTATGATTTCAAATATGATCACGAACAATATTTAGCTAAAGACTCAGCTAAAATATGAACAATGCTTTTCTACAGACTCGAATATATACACAGCCAATATTTACCTATGTATGCACATAGCTAATACTTATCTACGCGGTCTGGTATAAACACGACCAGTGTTTACTTATCGGCTTAAGTTTAAACACGATTAATATTTGTATGTGGTGTCATGTATTATGACTTCGAAATTAAATAGTCCAGTAAGTGTTCATATATAGTAAAATCCATCAAGCCAAAAAAAAAAAAAAACAAACAAACAAAAAAAAAACAAACAAAAAAACTATTTCTTCATGCCTCATTCATTCCATCTTTCTTCTTTGCAATTTTTCCAGTCTTTTCTTTTTTTCTCTCTCTATTCAATAATATATTTCTAACGTAATAATGAACTGTTGATTTTAAATTCTTTTAAGATATTCTTTATTACCAGCAATGCCAATATATGACACAACTTCCATCATGAGAAAATCTACGATTGTGAACAAAATGAATTTGGATAATACAGACATTCTTTGTACCCTTCAGAAGTGGCCTTTATTCTTCATTCTAAGAAAAGCCTGATATCTGTTAGCATTTACTAATTTAGAGGATTGATTTATAAATAATTGTTATAAAAAATACTCTATATCATCGTGATAGGCATAAATACTAATGAACAGGTTTTTCTCACTAAATGTTCATCAGTTACAAAACCCAGGAGCTGCTGAATGAAATACTTGTATGTAAGTAAGTGCAAATTATGAGAATATGTAGGATAAATAGCCTTGACGGGGCTAATATTGTAGTGATCGGGAAAACATCTTCTCAGTTGTCTGTTCCATAAAATTAGCGGTTCTGGTGAACAAACTATTTGAATCGAATGTTCTTCTTACCAGTGCAATACAAAGGAAATAAGAATGATTTGATCTTGTGTACGTGGCATGGTGGATCTTAGATGTAAAAGTCTTAAGTGGTGGAACAAAGGCATGAACATTTTCCTATGAGATAGTGAAGCGATAAAACTGCGACGTTTCGTCTGTGGAAAAGGGGTTTTAGGTCTGAAAAATAATCCTTCGCCCACAAGTATACCTAAACGTTTTTTAACTCTGTCAAGGCTGGAAGGTGAGGACTGTGTAATGACAACCCAGAAATGCTAGCGGTATTTTGTTTTTGGTATGATCAGATTCATTTATAGATAGAGCATGGCAATATGTGACAAGTACTTTCTGGTATGGAGGGAGGACAAAAACCGAACATTTTTTCAGCTCCTTTAGCAACTGATTTAATATATGAGTTCCACTTGAGGTCTAGTGTGAACTTGAGTCCCAATAGAATTTCGACGGCAACAGTTAAGATGGATATCACATGTAAAACGAAGGGAAAATAATGACATAATCAAAATGTGGACATTTAACACTACTTCAAGTAAAACGTTAGAAAGCAAACCACCATCACTGTTGGAAAGAGAGATAACATCGACTGAACCTACTATCCGGAAAAATGTTTTAAGAGAAAGATTTTATAAATTTCAACCGAAAGCAGCAGTGATTGCTTGATCAATGAATGCTAAATGTTTCCTTATAGGGGAACGGCTAACATTACCATTACGATTACAACTCCCTGGTAATAATAACCAAAATGAAGACATTAGTTTGAGTGTAAATAATGGTGGTGAAGACCATCCTTATTTGCACTGTTAAACTGACATTACAGAATCACAAACAAAAAATCGTTCCAAAAAAAGAGAAACCACGTTTTTGAGAACTATGAACAACTGAAATGGTTATCCCTTGTAACTTGAAGAGAAAATAATCTCATAATCAATATATTGACATTTCACACTACTTCAAACAAAGGGTTAGGTGTTGGATTATGATTGAGGAAAGACCTTTGGCCTTACTTCCGCTGCATCACTGTGTGAGTGGAAATCGGTTCACTTGATAGCATAAACAGGAAATGCATCCAGTGGCTAGAATAAACAGGGCAGACTGGTGCATGAGCCTAGAATAAACAGGGCGCACTGATGTTCTGAGCGGAAGGAAATTCGTGCTCGCGTGGGCGCATGGCGGGTGGGGGCGTGGCCACGCGACGTTACGTAGGCGACATACAGGAAGAAGGCCTCGCCACCTGAATTTGCACAGGTGCATAATTTTAACCGTTCCGATTCGTGATCTGGACAGAGAGGCTGGCTATTGGTTCACTGAAGATTTGTGTCTGTCAATTCCTGTTTGATTCTCCCTCACTCTGCATATTTACCACTACTAGGAGAATAAAGATAATTATTATTGTATATAATTGTTCGTCGATTTACTTGAGACCAGCAGGAATA
>OZ010572.1:102385790-102390790 GCA_963932145.1 Acanthosepion lycidas
CTCTCTTTCTCTCTCACTTTTTATCATATTTTCTCTCTCTCTTCCCATCTCTCTTCCTATCCATCTATAGTTCTTTCTCTCTTTCTATCTTCCCTTTTCTATCTCTCTCTTTCTATCTATCTCTCTTTCTCTCTCACTTTCTATCATACTTTCTCTTTATCTCTCTCTTTCTGTATCAATTCCTATCTCTCTATGCATCTCTCTTTCTATCTCTGTCTGTCTATCTGTCTATCTCTCTTTCTGTCACTATCACACAAGTAAGATATGGACCACATGCAACAACCAAGAAGGATGTGTAATTACACAGAGGGTCAAGGCGTCATCAGGTCCCACATATTTGACACTGATAAAACCTGACGTGAGGTCAGATAAAGGAAAAAAAAAGTTATTTCTCGTTAAAATATTCAAATAACATCTCGAAAATACGAAACCTTTTCGTTTACAACAGAGCCAGAAATAAGAAATAAATATGAAACGCCATTCTAAAGTAGAGAAGATTCTCTGATGAAGCGAAACAATATATGAACAATCTCTGTTTTCTTCCATCTTCGGCTTCCTGATTCTGAAGAAAGCTGAAGAATTAAATGAATGGACAGCTACCGTAAAGGCGCCTTTAGAATCTGTAATTTGATGCTCCTGAGGCATAAAAGTTGAGACGTCTCGGCATCAGGAAAAAGACACGTGGGGGGGGGGCGAGGAGGCGCTGCATCAAAAGAAAACAACTAAATATTATTACGACATAGCAATGAACCATTCAAACCGATATTTTTTGTTTCTTATTTATTACAAAGTTAAAGTTAGTGCACTTCATAGATATTGTCTAAGACTTATTCGTAGTTCATCAATGTAGTTTTATCCACTACTTTTGTGTAAATAAACTCGCCAGGCTTCCGTTTTAATTTTCTAAGAGTCTTCAGGTCTGAAATGTATTATTGTCGTGAAACATAAGTTATTTGAAGCAGTAACCTTGGGAAAATAGTTGTGATGAAATTCCACATTCGTGAGAAATATTCTGTGAACAACTTTTTTTTATAATAACCTTCACTTACTATAAGGCTCAAGAGCCACTCAAGAAAGATGACTACTGAATGAGATATATGATATCACCGTAAATAGCGGAAGTAGGAAATAAAGGTTATAAGGATATGTAGGATAGATTGGCTGGAGACTTGAAAAGAATATGAATGTAGTGTTCGGCGAATAACCCAATCGAGTGGAGCGGTTATTCGGAAGAAGCTTTCTGGGTGGAACTTCTTGCTTGCAAATAGAATAAGAATGGAATTAGGTTGGTGCCGCTCTGTGGGCGTAGCAAGTTGGGTCTTAGATTTAAAGGTTTGAATTAGTGGCACTAAATAATAAAGCTCAACTGAACAATTGTCGTAGAAGTAATGACATCATTGAGATAAGCTTGGGACGTTGTGTCATTGGAAAAAAGCAACCAGAGTTGAAAGATTTTTCTTTTTTTTTACAGTGAGGTTCATCCTGTATAAGGCACGTGAGTAACTTGAAGTAGAGTGTTACATAATTAGAGGCACAAATTATGCGGATAGGTGGGGAAGATAACAGTTAACACCAGACTTGAACAGGTTAACGTTGTATAATCGGGAAAATATCCTTTTAGGAGTCGGTTCCATAGAGAATTCGCTCACGGGAAGAAGCTACCCGAGTGGGACTGACTTGTCACCTAATGAAATGCAGAGGGAATGAATGCAGTTTGATACAATATAAGTGGCATGGCGTGTCCTATATGTGAAAACTAGAACTGGCGGAACCGGAGAATGCAGTTTGTCCGAGCATTTTTCATGGAGGTAGTGAATGCGCGATGGGAGGAATGCTACTGCGAGAAAGGGATTGCCGGGTCGAAAATAATTTGTCACATACAAGGAGACAGAGACACTTTTAGACGCTGTAAAGACTAGAAAGGGAGGACTGAGCAGCTCATGTCCAAATATCACAACAGTACTCCATTTTATACCTGCTCTGGTTCGAGTAAAGTTAGTAGTATGATGAGTCAGCTGTTTAGTGCAACTGTACAGCGAATCGAAAATTTTTCTTTTATCTTTAGCGATAGCTCATATGTACGAGTTCCACTTCATGTCAGCGTTGAGTTTAAGACCCTATAGTTGCTCAAGGCCTGGGTTGCCCCCAAGAAGTGATCCATTCATTGTGAATGGTAATAGTTTGGTATCCGATCGGAAATGATGAAATGCAAAATATGCTCCGACTTTAAATAGTCATTAAATGGTTGATAAGCCGTAAAAAATCTATGAATTTTTATGTGAGACTCGTGAAAGCTGCGAATTAAATTAAAAATAAGTACAGTACATAGAACATGAATATTTCATTACATTAGCAAAACTAATTAGGAAGAATATAAAAAAAGGTAAATGGAAGTGTTTATATAAAGATCTCATTCGTACGTACGATACTTGTAAAATCCTATTTTAGATGTTGGGAGACTTACATTGGGGATGTTTTTGATGTTGGTTTCTGTGTGTTATTAGCTTGGGGCATTTGTGCATGCAGTCTTTTTTTTATGCATAAAGCTGTGGAAAACGAAGTCCTGCAGAGGTCTATAAAAAAATCCAAAGGATGCTAGCTCTAGCTGTTCTCCGATTGGTCAGTCCACACAGCCCACATCCAATCAAAACATAGCTTTCAATCCTTCACTTATTCTCTAACCTTACATTTACAATTAGCAGAATTTCACCGCTGCAGCTCACTGCAGATGGTCCACACTCTGACTTGACCTCGACAATTGAATCTGTGGCGATATACCCGACAAATCTGCAGATGTCACTTACATCTCCAGGGCAACGAGTAGGCTGTCATATCTACTAAATTCTAGATAGCCTCAATTCGATGACAAGATTAAAGTGGTGAGAACTGGTGTTGACATAGTTTTCACTATTCAGTTTCTTAAGAATGGTAATAATACCCGTACTGAGGTTGAGTTTCATGTCAAGCTAATATCTTATTAGTGTCTATCGGGATGTGGGTTATCATGGCTATCCAATAGTTCTTATCCTTTATACTTCTTACTAAAGTTTGTCGTATCCCTATCTCTCCCAGTCAGTATTCCCCCATTAATGTACACAAGGTCGTTAGTAAAGTTACATTCTGCTTTCCTCTATCTTCATTTTCTTCAATATCCTGTGAGTGTCAAATTCTTCAGTCCCTCTTTCCTCACTATGTCTCCTCGAAATTTCACATTTGCCTGATTATAAATACAAGTGACTTTTTTGCTTCCATTTTCTTTAAAACGTTCTTTTTACTCACATGTTCCAGCTATAGTATTCCCAGGATGCTGGATTCGATTTTAAACATTGTTTCAACATCTACATTAAATATCAATTCATTGAAGATTTTGAAGATTTTTTTACCTTCTTAGAGTAACCATTCTACTATTATTTACATATATATATAATATTTTTATTATAAGAGATTAGAAGAAAAACATGTTGAAATCGCTACACAATAGCTTTCGTCTTTCACCACTATATTGTGCCCCGTCAGGCGATGTTTAATGACTGTAGATTAAATGATTTTTCAGACAATTTGTTACCTCTTTAGCGAAACAGAAAATTTTTGGGCGGGACACATGGTCAGTATTAGAAATATACTTATGGGTTTGCCTTGATCCTCCAATCAATTTTCAGATCTACACTAAATAGAAAATTAAGCTCGGGGAGTTGAAGTGGGGACTTATTTTGTCACGACATGATAAACCGCAACTTAGGTCGGGAAAAGTTTTTTCATCTTCACACTCAGGAAGATCTTTAAAGGAAACTATAGATAAAATTAAAAATGTCGGACATCTATATAAGATATTAGTAGTAATAACTGGACAGCAATACTAAATCTAAATAAACAAAATAAGATAATTACTCGTTGAGGGCGAACCTTTACTTACTTATAAATTATGGATATAAAAAATAGTACTAATTTTTAAGTTTTAACTATATTTTGAGGCATTGGATAAACTGTGTCGGCAATTAACAGTTAATTCACTTCTTCGATTTAATAGAAATATTTTGTTAGCAAATCATATAATTTCTAGTTTCTCGTGTAAGCATAGCAAGGTTCATTTAAAGATTTACAGGTTCTAGCTTTTTGTAATATTTTCCATTTTACAGTAGGGGTTTTCTCAACTTCTTCTAAGTTCCAAGAATAGTTCGAAAATGACGTCATATTTTTATAAACGCTATTTGTGAAAGATCATATATGTTGATACCACCTAGTTTTAAAAATAATTATTCGTACTCCCAATATAAAACTTTTTTTTACTGTTGAAGTTTCTATAGAAGAAAGAGAGTCCGTTTGACATCGGTTGGGCATTTGTCAGAATTTCTACAATTACACATGTTGGTATTATAAGTGCTTGTTGCTTTGGAATGGCTATTATTACTCAATTTTTTTTAATTGGTTTAAAATTTTATTATTGTTGTTTAATAAGTTTTTCAACATTATCGGTACAGCTACAGCTTAGTTTTAGTTTATTTCTATTAAAAAAATATTTCTCAGTGGATTATTTCAAAGGAAGTGTTTATCAATTAAATAGAGGAACTTCTACCTTAGTACTAACCATCTGGCTAAATGGGGAGGTATCAAATGATTTTCACGTTTCTATTCTTATTCTTGCGATTGCTGCTGTTATGTTTTATATATTTGATGTCAGTTCAATTATAGTCACTATATTTTAAGGTATATTGTAAACTTTACTATGCTAGTAAACGACATGTTCGCAGGAAGATTTATTGATAATCCTATATTCTTTAGAAGAGGGTATCTGTTTGATTACGGATGGAGGGTGGTTAGAATTCGAGTGGATGTATATTGGATTGGATAGTTACGCTATTATTGTTCATTTGTTTTCATGTAGGGTTGGAATGCGTTATTAACTAGGTCTAATGTAACATCTAGGAAATCTATTTTTTTAAATTAGCGTTGATCTTAATTTTAAGGTTAAGACTTCTGAACTCTCTATGTATTATTTATCT
>OZ010572.1:102393290-102406213 GCA_963932145.1 Acanthosepion lycidas
GGAAACCGCCCCAAATATTGTAAAAGTATTTTTGATACACCCTGTATATATCAAAATGGTAATCAGGCCGGGATTTTTTTTAAATATCACATTTCCTAAAAGACATAGTCTTTATCAATCCAAAATATATTAATTACCTTTACTTTTAGTTAGCCAGGTGTATATTCATGTGAGTTATCAAATTTCAAATTTCTGAAAATAATAATTCCCTTTTTACTTCTGTGTATAAATATTTGCTGCAATATAAAATTCTTACATTTGCCTTGTGAAGTCCATTAGGGAACAAAACACATCGGCTAAGATCACATTTCCATTGTCTTTATTCATATGCATGTATAAAGTATATGGACAAAGAAATACATTCTGTATTGATGGCTGTCGACTCTCATACAATGTGTCATTTTTTATCGTTTGTTCTCTGTAATTTTTGGTATTTTTGGAAGTTTGATAAAGAAAAAAAAAACAGTACTAACATGCATATGTTTATCTTGGTTTAGTAAATATCTACGTCTACATTGACGTACCAAAAATACTTCTATAGCCTAGCGATAGTTCCCCCACGTGTTCGGAAGACAACTTCAGCTCTCTACAACTCCCTGATATTTGTAGGTGTAGAATATGGTGCAAAATTCATATTTGCCGCAAGGTGAAATTAGTAACGATCATCTTTGTGGAAAGATAGAAAACTTTTAGAAAATTAATTGTTGAAGATAACAATGTTTTAAAATGTTAATAATAGCAATGTTTTTAAAAACGCTTAAAAATGTATTCAAACAAAACTGATTAGATTAAAATCATACACATTAAGTATTTCCCTTAAATCAAACCCATGAAAAAAAAACAAAAAAACACCATAGCTTCAACGATTACTTTTAAAACAATTATAACGGAGCGCATTCGTGCGTGATTACAAAAAAATCACAAATATCAGTTACATTAATTTTTTGTCTTAGCAATTCGGCCCTGAAGATGATCTCGGATGAGATTCAAAGTATAAAAAAAAACTATCTACGACGCCTTCCTTCTTTCTTTTCGTTTTATGTGCCATGTCCTTTCAGGACGTAGAGGATCATAGCTCTCCATCTCCTTCTATCACTTGCAGCTCTCAACAATTTCTTTCCCTCTATCCCTTCCCCTGACCACTTTCTGCCATCCAATTCCTTAATCCCGCGTTGTTCCCCTTCTCTCTCTTTCCCGCTATTCAACCTGCGAGTATCAATTTCTCCAGGCCCTCCTTCCTCATTATGTGTCCAGAGACTTCAGCTGCCTTTTCCTGATTGTAAGCATAAGCTTTCTTGTTTGCATCCTCTCTAAAACCTCATCGTTGCTCACATGTTCGGTCCGTGATATCCTTTTGCAACCTTCTGTAGAACCACGTCTCCGTCGCTATGAGGCTCATCTTCATCTATCAGGAAAATCGTCCAACATTCGATGCCGTAAAGAAGGACAGATGTAACAGCTCAGTATTCTTTTCTTCGTTACCAAAGAAACCTTCCTGTCTCGTAATACTCCGCCCAGCTTTTGCGAATATGTCCTACTGATCTCAAAGTCGCAGTTACCGTCGAGGATTACATCAAATATAAACGGGCATAATATACCCAGATTATTCAATCAAACAGGCTTGAATAAAGATATGCTGTATATATATATATATATATATATATATATATATATATATATATATATATATTATATATATATATATATATATATATTAAACGTAGCGAATTCTGATTCTGGTTGTGCAAGTACAATTAACTTCAATACCCTTTATCGGGGATTTGTACAAAAATGCAACTCCTTTAGCCAGCTATTCACATAAATATATTTCCCTAAATATACCTACGTGCCATTAAACTATAATTACTATAAATAATTTTGCTCGTTAACCTCGGGTGATTAACCACTGACTTCGCCGATGTCACTAATTGCCTGATAGAGGTCCAGGTAATTATAAAGCCTTTGTCTCTATTGCCAAAGGGCAGTTCACTCCTGGATCCATCAAGCAATCCTGCTGTCGTTAATTGTAATGTCTTCACGACTAGAATATTTTCATTAAATCTGAAGCTAAAGGCTTGGAGTTGAAGTCAACAAAAACGCACGGAAAACACCGGGTCGTAGAACAGTATGTCGTTTCACACTTGTGGCCATTAGTAAATATATATCTCCCTTGGCATTTAGTAAATATATATCTACATCTATATAGATGTGCCAAAACGTCCTTCTCTAGTCCAGTGATTGTTTCCACACGTGGTCGGAAGACAACTTCAGCTCTCTACAACTCCTTGATCTTTGTAGGAGTAGGATCTTGTTCTCTTGCTATATATTTAGAAATTGTTGATGAAATCCAAAGAAAACATGCAACGTTGGCGTACAGAGACCAATGAGCGGTTGAGGTGGGCAAGTCGACTCAAATCTTGCTACAGGAACATAAACAACACCATTATGGAAACAATGTCTCAGTCTAATCATATCTAGCACCATATTCCAAACCCTTCGATCCTATCGCTCCAGCTTAGTAAATATATATCTACATCTACATAGACGTACCAAAAGGTCCTTCTCTAGCGTAGTGATTGTTTCCACACGTGGTCGGAAGACAACTTCAGCTCTCTACAACTCTTTGATCTTTGTAGGAGTAGGATCTTGTTCTCTTGATATATATTTAGAAATTCTTGATAAAATCCAGAGAAAAATCTGCAATGCCATTGGTCATGACATGGAACCTCGGCTTCAATCTCTTTCCCACCTCCCCAATGTAGCTCCCCTGTTACTTTTCTATAAATACTTTCATGGTAATTGTTCTGATGGACTATCCCCGATGTTATCTAAACTTTATGAATTTAATCGCAGTACTTTTTCAACTTCAAAATGATAAGAATCAACTTCAAAATGGATTAATCAACTTCAAAATGGATTAATCAACTTCAAATTGGAAAACAACTTCAAAATGAGAAATAATCAACTTCAAATTGGATTAATCAACTTCAAATTGAGAATTTATATAATACTAATAAATTTAATATTTATCTTTTATTTTTACTTAAAAAGTAGGTATGTCCACTAGGTCACGTAAAAAAGCGGCATATCACGATAAAAAATGACTCATAAATCAACGAAAACAAAGTTTTGTTTAAATATGTTGTTATTTAATTGAAAGCTAAAGCATTAAATTTATTATTTACACTAAGTAAAATATTCTGAAGTCTTTTAGATAGAAATTATATAGATTGGAATGTCAAATATATGCTCGATTTTTGTTTAATTTTCTTAAAAGCGGACATTTTCTTAAATTTTAAGAAATTTGTAAACAAACAAAATTTTGAATTTAAACTTCTTCCTAAAATAAATTTATATATTTTTGACACGTTATTTGAGTAAAATTAGAAAATTTAAAGTTAAAATAATCTGATATGAAACAAACAGTACTTACTTATAGCTTAAAAAATTTGTATCCAAACATTTCTTAACGATGTGTCTGAAATTTTTGCATGTCTTTCATCGATTTCGCAATTGACGAGGCGATGACAGACAGCTATGGATGATCAAAATTGACAAATTTTTAAATTAGGCGAACGCCGTTTTTCGTTTTTAACTAGTACTTTTTAAATATTAACATTTTTATTCAGCAATTATGTACTATTTTTTTTATTTTTTTATTTCATACTTTCTTAATTAGACAATTTTTTAAATCATTACATAATTGTTTAAACTTTTCTTATTAATTAGATAATTGTATATAAACTTTTCTTATTCAAACTTTTTCATTAGATAATAATTTTTTAACTTTTTTTTTTTTAGATAATTGTTTGAAGTTTTTATTAGATACTAATTCTTTATTGTTTTAATTATATAATTGTTTAAATTTTTTAAATGCATAATTCTTTAAACTTTTTTATTATTTAGGTAATTCTTTTAACCTTTTTTTATTATTTAGGTAATTCTTTTAACCTTTTTTTATTATTTAGGTAATTCTTTAAACCTTTTTTTATTATTTAGGTAATTCTTTAAACCTTTTTTTATTATTTAGGTAATTCTTTAAACTTTTTTTTTATTATTCACGTAATTCTTTAAACTTTTTTTATTATTCACGTAATTCTTTAAACTTTTTTTATTATTCACGTAATTCTTTAAACTTTTTTTTATTATTCAGGTAATGTTATTGTCTTGGTTTCCGTTTCTCTTACTTTCTCAATCTTATGTTAAATTAATTAATAAGAAAAAAATTATTTCAATGAAATATTATCCAAAATAAAAGAAAATACTTTAAAGAAAAATATTTAATAAAAAGTAATTAAAAATAATTACAACTTTTAAAATTTGAAAAGAATTTCTGCAAACACGTTAACGATGTGGATCTGAACTGGACAGAGAAGAGAAATAACTGCGGTGCCAGACGACACAAATCACGTGACATTTTTATGTCGCGTATACATTTTCATACATAGAAATTATGAACGTTTTTCAATAAAAATTTATTTTTAAAATTATTTTAAAATTATTTCTGCATAAACGAGTGTTATGTGCTTTTCAAAGTTCGATTCGTAAATTTACATTTTCATTACCGTTATCATTACATTGCGGGAACGATTGAAATAAATAATTTTAAACGATTTTTGAAGTATTAAGACGTTAATGAATAAATTTTTAAAATCTGGAAAAAATTTGCAAAAAATACATTATTCATCGAAAAATTTTTATTTCTTCACAAAATAATGTCCTTAGTATAACGTATCTACAAAAACAGGTGGAAGCTTTTCTAATTAATTAAATTAGATACTTTTTACATTTTTTTTTTTTACAATTCAAATCTGATTTTCTATAAAGTAGCAAATGTTTGACAAAAAAAAATTGGTGATTTACTTTCTACAATGATTCCTGTTTATAACTAATAAAAAAAATCCCGGGAACTCTGATTTAATTTCTCGAAATTTCATGAAAATATGTAAGTGGGTGGAAACATGTTAAAAAAAAAATGTCTTTTTAACAAGATTTTCTGAAAAAAAAATTTTTTTAAATAATTTCATTCATTTCTGAATAAGTCCTGAAAGTTACATTAAAATCCAACAATTATTTGATTTTTGCAAGAATTTCCTAATTAACGTGTGTTTTCCTCGGGGAAAAGCGCAAAATAAAACAAACCTTTTTTTAGTCTTATCGCGCAGTCGTAAAAAAATACATAATTTTTAACCAAAATTTTCTACATGTTAGAAAGGAGTAAAAAATTTCAAAAAATATTTAAAAAATACTTTGGTCTTTCCTCTTTCATAACAACATAAACATATTGAGACAAAACTTTGTTTTCGTTGATTTTATGAGTCATTTTTGATCGTGATAGGCCGCTTTTTTACGTGACCTAGTGGAGGTACCTACTTAAAAAGGATATAAAAAATATAAACGTTCCTAAGAAATTTATTTAAAAGATTACATCATCTAAGTTAATTACAGAGGGAAGTAATCTCTGTATTCCAGATACGAAGTTAGTGCAAGTCTCAGGGGAAATATTATTATTTAACTACAGACTATAGTGGTCAAGTCTGAAAATTTGGTGTTGCCTAAATTCATCCTCCTCCATAACTTCATAAATTGAAGTATGGCAAGGAGCGTTATCAGTAACTAAGACAACTCACTTTTCATAAATTTCATTTGCCTTTCTAAGGCACTCCCTGGTCCATTCTTTCGCATCCTCTTTTTTGAGAGAACCTCTTTTAATTTAATGATGAATTAATCCATTATTACTAATACATCCAATAACATGGATGTTATTTCCCCTGGATCCGGCCGCGACTGTAGTACACCTCGTGCCTTTTTTTAGAGCAACCTTCTCTTCTTGAAATATGAAGATTAAAATTGATTTCATTCACACGAACCTCATATTTTTCGACCAACTTATTTACAATGTCTTGAAGAGTGACCCTAGGAGAGTTTTCAATTAATTCGGCCATAAAATTATTATGCTCTTGCGTAATTTTATATTTTCTTGCACCTCCCCTAGAGTCACTCTTATCAGTACCCTGGTCTAACCAACGGTACCCGGTTGGTAGAGGCACACCAATTGTTCTTGCCAGGTCATTCCAAATTCCTGCTGCGGCTTGTGCAGCTAAAATTTGGGCCTTTTTTTCGCCAGCCACAGTTTTCTTGAGGTAAGTCCTCTTTGGAGTGGTTGCTAATTCTTCTTCAGCTTCTTTTGTAGAGGTTTCTCCAGCAACATCATCAATCATCATTTTTGTCCATACGGGTCTTTCTCCTCCTACTTTTACTGTAGGCTCACCCAATGTTTTCTTGGCCTCTAAGTTGTTTCTATTTTGTTTTTTTCATCATCTATATAATGAAGATGAACAGTCAATTTCCTTGCTCATGGGATAAATTAATTGAAAAAATAATTTTCAATTTACAAAAAAAATATCTCAATTTGAAGTTGTTTATTCCAATTTGAAGTTGTTTATTCTTATTTTGAAGTTGATTATTATGAGGTTTTTGACATTTTCTCAATTTGAAGTTGATTAATCCATTTTGTAGTAGATTGTTTCATTTTGAAGTTGATTGATCCAATTTGAAGTTGATTAATCCACTTTGGAGTTGATTAATTTTTTTACTTGAAAATAAGTCCATTTTGAAGTTGATTATTATCATTTTGAAGTTGAAAAGGTATAGATAGGCGGCAAGGTCTTGCCATTTTACAGTTGAAACGGCTATATGTAAACTTGTTCCATTCTAAGTGTCTCTTCTATCGAACTTCCCCTCATAGAATTCTCTGCTAGCTACTTGCTACCCAGTCAGCTTTGATCTTCAAAAATTTAAATGTAATGTCAATAAGAATGAGAAATAGATGAGATATATTGCAGTTGTTCGTATCGGTTGACAGTCTTTTCTTTACTGCAACAGAGTTGAAATGACTTTAAAAAGCATCTTTTAAGCGAATAGACCTCACTTCTGTCTCTCCCCAAATCCTTAATTGGGCTTATGTCGAGCGAACGCAGTGTCGCCCCTCTTATTGGAAGGTCCAGAATAACTCTGAAATTTAATTTTTTGCCTGATGAATCAGCATGTTATTCTGGAACAATAATTTGAGGGTACATCGTCCATGAAGGTGTGAAAGAGAAACATGCAACGTTGCCGTCCAGAGATCAATGAGCGGTTGAGGTGGGCAAGTCGATTCAACTCTTGCCCCAGCAATATAAACAACATCTCTATGAAACAATCAGTCTAATCATATCTAGCACTATATCTTATCGATCCAGTTACATCAACGGAAACAAAACGAGCTCTTACATTCTGCATCTATCTATCTATCTATCTATCTATCTATCTAAATTAAATCAGCGAACTGGATTCAGATCTGGTCCAACCTGTTGCGTTCACTCGCCACTACTTCCCTTGGGAAAGGCATGAATCCATATATTTTCCTACTAACTATGGGCTAAATAGCATGGTAGAATGGGGTCTGTAGCTGGGGGTGGCAACATATCTAAAAGAAAGTAAACTCTGAATTCCAAAACGTGGAGAAATATGATATTTGCAAGGGATTCTTTTAAACTGTTCATATCTAACTAGCCGCAGGATTTTTTGTTCGCTTATAACTGTTTATTCCCAGTGTGAACGTATTTTTATCCCGAGTGGCTGACAAATTTTGTTGCGCTTAACGAACTTTCAAAGATTGATTGAGTGATTCATTTTCTACGGCTTATCAACCCTTTAAGACCAGAAAATATTTTTAAATTGTAAGAATTTCTTTTTTCTTTTGGCGGGGCGGGGGGATAATTGAGTAGTGACACAATTTTACTAGTTAACCCATAGCTGGGGTAGAAGTGGATCAAAGCTTTCCAAGGGTATTTGCGCGTGAATATAACGAACCCAACAAGAATTGGAACTCGGCTCTCTGATTAACAATTCCGAGCAATTATCCATTACACTACTCACACGTCCAATCTTCCAGCTTACAGTATTCCCACCCAGAGGCGTATTTAGTTACTGACCGGTCTCGATGTTTCTTAGCACCAACGTAATGTGGCCGTAAGCCTGATTTTCGAAGAATAAAGGAAAATGTACATCACTTATATAGAGTTGAAACCGTTGTACATATTTGATTACCTGTAAAAGGTACACGTATATTTGAATCTTTCAACCCGAGAACATGGTATACCGGCAACTGTGTGGCATTGCATATACCGTACTCATCAGAGGGGTCAGGATTAACAGGATTAAATAAGAATTATAGTGCTGAATAAGAATTACAGCCTTTCTAAATAAGTCAATATAAGGTTAAAACTGGTAATATTAGGTTGGTGCAAAAATAATGACGTAATAATGTCGTTTTTTGACGTTAAAAAATACGTCAAAAAACGACATTATTACATCATTATTTTTGCACCAACCTAATATAAATGTGAGTTGAATTTAGTTGAATATAAACACTTCAAGAACTTGAAATAGCTAATATAATCAACATGTATCAACATATGCGTAAACTATGGAAATATAAAAGAATTAAACAAAACTTTTTTTTTCAATAAAACATTTAAGTGAATTATTTTTGACTCACTATGCAAACAAAGTTGAGTAAATTGAGTTTACTTTTATATATATCGATTATATATAAATTGACCTCCCAACACCATCACTTGATAAGACACCAGAACTGTTGAAATAAAATGGCTATTTTTGTAGGGATTTTATAACATATTTATGTTATAATATTCAAGTCTAGAGTTAAGTGTTATCTCCCCATCCTATCCATATAGGCTACATCTTAACGTAACGCTCTAACTCATGTGACCCCCACCCGAGCTTTGTACTAAGTGAACCTTGCTGTAAATAAAAAATAAATTTAAAAACATAAAACATACACCTGAGGATATATTAGCCAAATATTAAGGATAAAAACGGCAATATGGAGATTCTTCTTCTATCTGCTGTATCGCTTCAGGATATGGACACCACATAACTTCCTATCATGCATATATCTATCGCGATATGAAGGAAAAATCTCTTACGTTCTGCATCTATCTATCTAGATCTAAAAATAAAATCTTATATATACTGAGTCATTTATTATTGATTCCCTATGAACAATATGCTTAAGAAAAAAATTTGACATCCCATAGGCACCATTCCTTAATCAGTCTCCAGATTGATTCACAACTAACGACATCCCTTGATTTACCGTTCCATAGAAAAGATTGTAGGTGAGTTATCCTTTCACTTCCACTATAGTCCCATTAGTCTCCTCACTCACATCAGTGGATTATTTGAGCCTTTAATCAAGAAAAAGGTGGTCGAGTCCTTGTGCGACGAGCAGAATGGGTCTGATCAGCCCGATCCAATTGTGACACTATTTAGCGGTCGCGTGAAAATTAAAAGCGAGAATTAATTAAGGCGAGAAGAAGCTATCACGAAAGACATACTGAGCGATGTTATTTTTTTTAACAAAAGAAAAGTTGTAAAGATTTTATTTTCATTTACGAAGAAAAGTTTGTTTTTTTTTCGCAGAAGATAGGAAATTCGTAAGATCTCGGATCTGTCGGAATTAATTTATGCTACGACGCGGCGAATAAAAGATAGCAATCTGCCCATGGAAATAATGAAAATTTCAAATCGGTCAAGTGGTCTACAACACAAAACGCTGGAAGATAATCGTAATCAGATCAGGCACTGACCCGAGAATGGTATCAGCTTAGACCACCCCCAAAGAAAAAGGAAGGGAAAAAGAAATAGGGGAAGAATAAACCATTAACTATCTTTCGAAGATATCATTTGGTTTTGGAAAAAGACACCTGTTTATGTCCAGACCTGGCCGTGATAAAAGTTTGTTACCGGAACAGATAATTGGCGACAGGGTGCGAAGACGTTTGGTTGACCACCCATTTAACGCTTGGCGAAAATCTCGTTGATAAATTCCAGATGAGATTCAGTTAAGATAGAGATTAAGGACCACACTACGAGTCGTTGGGATCTGACGGAGGAAAAAAAAAGAGAAGAAAAGAAAAAAAAAAGGAAGATATTTTTTTCCTTTGAGCAGTAATTGTAAACACCCGCGCTGCTGAATGCTGGCGTGAGCGGTGGGCGAAGGTAAACATATGAGAAGGAGGGGAGGCCTGTTGACGCCTCTGAGGGGATTGGTGTGAGATACCACTATGAGAAAGAAGGGAAACCTGTTGACTCACTCTGAGGGGAATGATGTGAGATACAAATATGAGAAAGGAAGAATTTGGGAGGACGATTCCCTTAAGAACCCCTCTAAAGCAAAAAGTAATGGACTTCCAAAAATGGAAAGTGATAAATTTTCCTGTCCGAAAACAAAGAAAATCCTTATTGTGGATTTAGAATTATCGAGGAACGCAAACCTCGACAAGCCCATATCCGGTTTTGGTCGGCGTCCATATAAACGGAGCAGACAGTGGCAGTTGGAGTTGCAGTTCCAAGGAGACGCAGACAGAGTTGAGCTGTGAGCTGTGAGCTCTGAGACCAGCCTCGCAGGAAGCTGACTGAAGATCCACGCATTCCGACTTCGACTACTAACCAAGAACAATTTATTTTTGAAGAACAACTTAGACTCACACCACCAAAACAAGTTTTACGAATATCACCTAAAGATACAAAAAAAAAAATAGTTATCGAAAAACAACTTAAGATATTAAGACTCGCCTAACAAACACAAAGTGTCACGAATCCATAGAAGCGGGTTGGGAGAAAGACGCAGTCCTGTATTCAGCAACCAGATATAAAAATATTTGTTATTCTTTTTTTAACACATTTGAATTTTTCGAGTTGTTACTTTATTTGCTTTTACATATACTTGTGCGATGTCCCCTTTGCTCGAATTCTGCTTGCATTACGGCCCGGCGACTGATTGATTTCGTCTACCTAAGATCAAATCACAACGTGGGTAGGTTAGACTAGAGATCAAAGCAGTAACCAGACGTTGGAGGCGAGCTGGGAACGACAAAGCTGATACCGAATCTAACCAGATTCCCATCCGAATCAGCCAAGGTTTAGAACGTCACATTTGGCGCCGCGACCAATACCAAGTCACATTGGTCATCACAGGATAGCACAGGCGCGGGAGAGCCCGGGGTGACGTCACACAATGCTGACGTCCTAACTACCATTACACATAGACTTAGTGAGACGCTTGACGAAAGCCATATCTCGAGAACCATAGCGAGTATCTCGCTGTTCTATTGCTATTAGTCTCCTAAAAAAAAATCTCTATTCAAATATTTTCTCTATTCTAATATTTATGTGTCATATACTAGTTATAAGCATCTCATCATCAAGTATGCCTTTTTTATCTCCACGAGACCCAGTTGTACACTCCATTTACGCAAAATTGTTGGTTAGGTTCCTCGTTATTTCTCACTTCCACTTTGCTATCATTATGTTCTGTGAGTATCAAATTTTACAAACCGTTTTTCTCATATGTTCCAGAAATTTCAACTATCTTTTCCTGATCCTAAGCACAACTATCTTTTCCGTTCTTATTTTCCGTAAAAAAAAAACTTATTGCACACATGCGCTGTCTATAGTATTCTCAACAAGATTCTTTAAATCGACATCCATCTTGCTTCAGAAAATTGTTCAACATTAATGTCATATAGCACGATAGTTATTTCATGATAGTTGAGTGCTTTTATCTTTGTTGCCAACTAAATTTTCCTGTTTCTTAATATTTCAAGATTCTAAAGGGCATTTTCTCTATGCCAATATTTATGTGTCAAATTTCTTATGGTCTCTTCATAAATAGGCACTTTTAGGTATTTTACTTTGATCTCTCCAATTAGCAGCACGGATTTGGAGCTGTTATCCTTCAAATTATCATACAGTATGTCTTCTTTCTGAAAGAGACTTCACGGCCATATCACCTCGAAACTCCTTTTCTAGTACGATCACTGAAGTTAAGCAACGTCGAGTCTGTTCAGTACCTTTGATCACTGACCATCTTGATATCAGGTGATGTGAGTTTTGATGTACGTTTTAATGGATGACGGCTCGGAATTTGAGATCGGAGAGCCGCCTTTCATTTGCATTCGTTATATTCTCTTTCGCACAAAAAACTCTTGGGGAAAGGTATGGAACAACCTTTTCTACCCCCAGTTATGAGTTACTGAGTAGAATTTGTGTCAGTAAATCATTATTATCTCTTAATTGATTCTTACAATCTAAAAATATTTTCCGGGTTTTAAATAAACTGCAAAATGTTGATAACCTGTAAAAAGCAAATCAACCAGAAAGAATCCTTTCTAAAAAGACACGGTATATAAAAGATTAATATCGTCCTATTAGTAAGAGCAAACATAAATTACCCGATAAAATATACAGGATGATTGAAGAACATATCACCCAAATTTAAGGGATAAAATGGCGACGAGCAGTGTATTAAGCTTATTAAATAATACGAATAAGAATCATATAAAAATGTATGATATTGAAAACTATTTAAAAAGCAACTCTTAAGAGAATGCTTCCTCGATCACAATAAACTGAACGTTTTCTAGTCTAGGGTCAAACGTTATCTTCTCCCCACCCAGCCCCATAAACTGTGCCTCTTACATGTAATCCTCTACCTCGAGTAGCTCTTGGGCCTTGTACATGATCAGCATCATTAAAAAAAGATTAAAAAATGTACCCACCGTGCGACCTGTCGGCTTCAGCTTCAGAATATGCCGACTGCACGTTAACAGAAGTCTTCCCACACTTACAATGAAGCGTCCTGGGTATGACGATAAACTACATCCGGCAGCAAGCCCTCTGACAAGGTGGTTTTGAGGAACATGGGACCACCTCTTAATTGCTTTTGTTCCCAGGTCCACCCTCACTCCGGGTGGTAGCACATGTTAGGTCCATGCAATGGGAAAATAGTTAAACCTAAAACTGGGATGAAGACACTATGAAAGTGTAAAAATAGGTATTTATATTAAAAATAC
>OZ010572.1:102406413-102413913 GCA_963932145.1 Acanthosepion lycidas
TACGTCAATGAAACCTGATCTACAAACTGAATTCATACAAATACGTATATATTTTATTCATATGCACCTCTTCTCAAAAGCTTCTCGGCATTAAATAACCCATTGAGGATTCCGTAAAACAAAATCAACCAAACCAAAAAGTCGTGATCAAAACATATCCAACAAAAAGTTTCTAGTCTGAATAATGCGCAAAAAAACCTTCTAATGTGTAATTATTTATCAGTTGCTTTTCCGTCACCGCAGGCTGATTTGGTCGCTGATTCAACGTGTTATCTTGAAAGAATTTAGAGTATTCCATTGATAGATACTAACTGGTAGCTGCCTTCTTTTAAATAAATGTCCCTTTACGAAGATACGAATATTTGGGGCCAGAGGTCATAAGTCAATATCTTTTTCATCAACGAATATCTTTCGGCTGTTTACAGACAACTTACTGCTAAATTTTGTGTGATTCACAGTGGAAGTCACAAAACTGGAATCATCAAATCTGTCTTCTTTTTTTTTTTTTTTTTTTAACCGCGAGCGAAAAAAACAAGTCGACATCTTATCAAAACGAGACAGAACGTTGAATAAAAAAAATCTTTCAGCATTTCACGCATTATATCTTTTATTATTATTATTATTATTATTGGGCATTTAAATTTTGTTTGGAACATATTTCTAGGAAAAAATACTTAATAATTTCCCACACAGACACAACGACACACACCAGTGCATACCTACCTATATATATATATATATATATATATATATATATATATATATATATATATATCCAGTCGTATTCGACGTATGAGGGTCAAGCAGCTCAGTTTTTAGGAACCAACAGCCAGACACCAGCACAGGTGATTTGATTATAGTGGTGAAGGTTTTGTGCCGAACTATTCACACTTTTTGAAGGACCGAATACAGTGACCTGGCTCCCTACATTCCACAAGGCCCCTCAAATGAAATGAGTTTATAGTTGTTCTTCTCCTAGGCCAGTTGGCATCCAAGGCGATAACACCAGCTCTGTTCTGCTATTTACTCATAGTTGAAGGGAGAAAAAGAGGATTCAGACCAAGGATATTAGCAAGTATGTGAATGTAATGGATTCGACTGGAATTCGAAGTCGGCTGTCCGATTACTCCATCCAAGCCGCTCTATCCATTGCTATATATATATATATATATATATATATATATATATATATATATATATAGATAACTAGACTCGTTTCGAAAAACCCTCGAATTTTTTATTTGCAAATAATCAAATCAATCTCGAGGGAAAAAAGGTTTTAAAAAAGAAGCAGCTACAAACATGTACTACTTTCCCTGACGATCCGTTTAGGTGAAACCTAGGTAGGTTTGTCTGGCTCACTAGGTGTATATATATATATATATATATATATATATATATATATATATATATATATGTATGTGTGTGTGTGTGTGTGTGTGTGTGTGTGTGGGTGTAGGTGTAGGTGTAGGTATGTAGAAAAATAGGAAAGAACACGTTGGGTAAATAATCCAGGGTTCTTTAGTATTTTTCTTTTTATTTTTTAAAAAACAGTGCACCATACTGAAGTAGAGCTTAGATTATAATTATTTTTCCTGAATTTTCACTTAAGGGTGAAACAGGGCTTGTTTCTTTAATTCAATTTAATTGTGATAATTATATTGATGGTTTCGGCTCTCGTTTTTGAAACATGAGAACTTTTATGTAGCGAAGGAATCATATTATCAAAAAAATAATTATATATATATATATATATATTAAACGTTATATTTAGTGGATACCCATATTTGAGTAGACCCCCTTTATTTATTAAACACTATATTTATTTATATCCGTCTACAGGCCTGAATATTCGAGAAATCTTACTAAATTAAAATTAGGGGCGCTCCGGCAGGATTCGAAACTGCGTAGCCTTTGGCAGGAGAAATCGTCGTTAGATCCGACTTATTTATAATGACTCAGCCGATCATGCGAAGTCAAATGGTGTCTTATAAACGCAAATCTTTCTTCGTCTTTCAAAACATTCATATCTGCTCAGTTTCGTATCCTCACGTAAACAAATCACTTTCTAAAGAACTGGGACGGTGCTTTTCGAATTACATATAGTAACTTGAACTCCCGCCGAGTGCAGTTTCAAATTTGATTCAATTTCGAATTTTTTCGATTAAATTAGGGATTATTAAGCTAGGACCGATTTTTCTGTTTCTGCAGCATTTTTATTGGGAATTTCAATATTTGTTTTCGATACTCATTCTGATATCAGTAATCAAACACTTGCATATTATATTCCAACTAAAATGTGTCTGAAAAATAATAAAATTCATAATACATGATACCAATATTATTAAATAAATTGAAATATGCGTAAGTTATTCAATATATTACATTATTTTTTATAAACAAATATCGTGGATGTTTGGTAAATACTTCGTATGTGAAGACGCTATGTGTGTATGTCATTTTAAAACATAATCTTTATACCTGGAAAATTGTACTTCATGACTTTGTGATAAATAAATAAATAGATGCATGCTGGTTTGATGCTACGTATTTTGAAATAAATGTGAGAAATAAGCATGCATAATAAAAAATATAATTATTGGATTGGTGCATAATTATCAGGCGTTTTTTTGTAGGCGTGTTATTTGATAAATGAAAAATTGCTGTTTTGTTTACTTTTTTAATAAAAATATTTTATTTTCAGATTATAAAAATGCGTGGTGATAATCGTACGCAGCAGAATAATCATTTAAAAATGTTATTGTTGAATTGTCATGTTTCTATTTTCATAATAAATATTGTTGAAAAAACGCCTGATAATTATGCACCAACCCAATATTATTTTGAAAAATACCTAAAAAAATGAAATTATGTACACGAAAAGGTAGCATGCATACTTTATACCTTACCCTACCTTCTCAGGTTTTCAATTCAGCATCGACCTCCACTAGGACCGCATGCCTACCAAGGCCAAAGAACTCAGTCTGACCTATTATTTAGCTTATCCTTGGGGGATAAGTTGTGAATACATAACTTTTTCAATGATATTGCGTGAACGTAACGATCTCGACTGAAATTCGAACTCCGCTCTCCGACTTCTCATTACTAGCCACTATTCATTACTAATCAAACCCAGGATCCCAACCACAACTGTAATTATTGATGTCTTAATGAGCCACATCTTTAGATTTCCATTTCAAAATCCTTGTATTTTGACATTTTGTTTTTTTAAAGTTCTTCAAAGATACAGTATACGGGAAGTGCCATATTAATAAAATAAAAAAAAAATAAAAAAATAAAAAAAAAAAGCAAAAAAATAGCACGTACTGATTTTGTGGTCCTTGATCAATATGTCTGGATTTTCTGTCTGTTTGTATCGTAAGATCCAGTAAAATTTTTACTGATCTTATATCTGTAACCGGATCTTGGCGGTTTCCATACCAATTCCTTCCAGTTTCCTACTCCTGTAGATTTAGCAGTGCAGATATCGGTCCAACTAATACCGTGAAACTTGATACAAGAGGACCAATTGTTTCCAGATACTCATTATTATTATTATCATCATTTGTGTAGATTATGTTTCCTGCTTTGTAGGTTAAAACTATGGTCGTTAGACCCTATAAGAGAATTGTCATTTAATTGATAGCACTTTTCTTAGTATATGGGATGTTACTATTAGGGCGATATTCTGGGCAACTTGTATGTTGATGTTACCTGGGACACTGTTAGCAAAATTGACCATTCCTTTTCTCATGAGGCCCAGTGCTCCGATTACTACTGGTACAGTCTCAGCCTTCATTCCCCATATCCTGTCAATCTCGATCTACAGGTCTTTGTATTTGGACAATGTCGATCATTTTCATGGAGGTGTTTCTCTCAGATGCCACTACTATGTCAATAAGCATACACCTCCTGAATTTATTGTCTTTTATACTAATTTCGAGTCTGCTGTCTTTTATTTCCCTGTCGGTTTGAATTGGTATGTCCCAGAGGATAGTTACATCACCATTTTGAGTTAGTGTCAGGTCGGTGTTCATACCATCTCTCAGTGGTTTCGATTTTGTGCTACTTGCATATCTTTGAGTGCACATATGTCGCTACCTTGTTATGTCTGTGGGGGTATTCATTTTTTGCTAGTCCCGGGCATCCTGACATAATATGGTCGAAATTTTCACCATATTTTCCTTAGATCCTGCATTTCGGGTTAGTTCCATCCTTGATTATGTGACAGTGATAGGATCTGGTTGCGAGGCTTTGATCCTGAGCTGCAATAATTAGGCCTTCTGTTTCAGGTTTCAAACCAGTGCTCCTCAGCCACTGATATGTTTCTGTTGCTCAACATCTGGTTGTTTCACTTTTTTATGTATTTGCCATACGACGACTTGTCCTCTCGTTATTTTTTGTTTTTTGTTTTTTTGTAGTTTCATTTGGCCAAGTTGTTTTTCTCTGTTCATTATTATTATTATTATTATTATTATTATTATTATTATTATTATTATTATTATATTATTATTATTATTATATTATTATTATATTATTATTATATTCTTATTCTTATTATATTATTACATTATTATTATTATTATATTATTATTATTATTATTATATTATTATTATATTCTTATTATATTCTTATTCTTATTGTATTATTACATTATTATTATTATATTATTATTATTATTATATTATTATTATATTCTTATTATATTCTTATTCCTATTATATTATTACATTATTATTATTATATTATTATTATTATATTATTATATTATTATATTATTATTATATTAATATTATATTCTTATTCTTATATTATTACATTATTATTATTATATTATTATTATTATATTATTATTATATTATTATATTATTATTATATTCTTATTATATTCTTATTCTTATTATATTATTACATTATTATTATATTATTATCATATTATCATTATTATTATTATATTATTATTATATTATTATTATATTAATATGTTATTATTATATTATTACATTATTATTATAATATTATAGTATTATTATTATATTATTATTATATTATTATATTATTATATTATTATATTATATTATTATTACATTATTATTATATTATTATAATATTATTATTATATTATCATTATTATTATCATATTATTATCATACTATTTTTATATTATTATATTATTATTATATTATTATTATCATATTATTACATTATTATTATATTATTATATTATTATTATATTATTACATTATTATTATATTATTATTATTATATTATTATTATTATATTATTATTATATCATCATTATTATTATATTATTATTATATTATTATTATTATATTATTATTATATTATTATTATATTATTATATGATTATATTATTACATTATTATTCTATTATTATAGTATAATTATTATATTATCATTATTATTATATTATTATTATATTATTATATTATTATTACATTATTATAATATTATTTTTATATTATTATTATATTATCATTATTATTAATATATTATTATTATACTATTATTATCATATTATTATATTATTATTATATTATTACATTATTATTACTATATTATTATTATATTATCATTATTATATTATTATATTATTATTATTATATTATTAATATATTATTATATTATTATTATATTATTATTATTATTATATTAATACATTATTATTATATTATTATTATATTATTATTATTATTATTATATTATCATTATTATTATTATTGATACTTTTTATAAGATCAGAATAACATGTCATGAAATGTTTTCCGACTACAACTGATCAAGAAAGGAAATTTATTTAATAATTTTTCAGAGATTTTAATGGTATACTTCTGAACTGAAAAAATAAATAAAAAATTGCAATTGATTATTTAATCAAAAGAACATTATTTTTCTTTGTTAAACTACATCTAAATGACCATTAAACTATTTACTTTTGTATTATTTTTCGAATAAATTTATTACTAGAAAAGTTATATCTTTGTCTTGCAAAAGCATTTTTTTATTTCTCGTTTACTTGGTTTAATGTGGTTAACTTAAGTTTACAGTTGAGTCAGTCAACGATAACGAATTAATATTCTTGTCTATATTTTATTTAAATTTGTCGTAATTCTTTGGGTATAAACAACAACTTATTCAAGATTAATCTGTTGTCCCATGAGAGGAGAATGACACTGGCAAAAGTCTGGATTGTAAGTTAAATGCAATTAGAGCGAATGGAAGAGCAAAATGATTCTTTAAAATTTTCGCAGTAAAATTAAATATGCATATATTTTCAGTAGAACAAAAACATCCCCAAGTGAAAAGTCCAGGTTTATTCAGATCAAAAATAATTTAAATTTATAAAATGGTGCTTGATAAATAAAAAAAAAAAATTATTTATATTTCCAACCAGTTTTTTTTTAAATGTTATAAAAAATTAGGAATTTTTCTTCTCTTATAAATTTGAATGACGTGCAAATGATACAGTGTTAAACAATTTAATGGGTAATTTATATTAGGATAAAATCCGAAATGTCAATTTTTTTTTTTAAAATCAATTTTTTCTTTCAAAGATTTATTTTCCTGCATGTCGTAGGTCATCAAAAACGAAAAAATAAAGAATATTTAAAATAAATTTAATCAATAAGTAAAACATTATTCTAAGCAATGTGTGTATTCATGTTTTGTTTTTACTTATTTAATTAGCAACTGAATAATTTTAGCAAATATTTAGAAAATTAAATTTGATAAAACTCGATATTCGTTCAAAAAGATATAATGATTTTCATCCATTCTTCAGGAGAAAATGTTGATCATATTTGTTTTAATAGACTTCAAAAGTAAAAGACATAAAAACAATCAATATTTATGAAAACAAATCGAGTAAAACAGAATTCTATTTTATAAAACACATTTAAAAGATAAACATTTGAGATATTACATTTTTTCTTCGACCACTTTTAAATTACATCCATATAAGATCAATAGAGCTTATTCTCTGTTATTCTTAAGTTGTAATTTAATGACACGATCACTATCAGTTCGGGTAGGAAATGCTTAAATAAATAGCCAAACATTTATAAAGACTATAAACAAAATAAACACATGTTTATAAAAGTCACAAAAGAAAGTTTTTAAAATGAAAAAATGCAAATTATTCATTGGCTTGATCAACTAACTTTATAAGCATTAATATCCAGTGTTATTTCCTAAGATGAGAATTCAATAAATAATTATAGGACTAAGCAACCTAATTAAATTTGAAATAGATAATTATGCTATGATATACAATTGCATCACCAATGTAATTATAATCGTAATATCGAATGAGAAGAAGAATTCATATTTCGTGAAATATGATTCTATTTTCCTAATGGGATCCAATAATTCGTCGCAATATAAGCACTAGTCACAATATATATATATATATATATATATATATATATATATATATATATATATATATATATATATATATATATATATATATATATATA
>OZ010572.1:102418913-102441413 GCA_963932145.1 Acanthosepion lycidas
TGGATGTGAAAAAGTATTTGTTGTTAACATTCTTTTTCATTCGGTTTTTCCAGTTACGAGTCCTTTTTTAAAGCTGATCGTTTGTGTTCATTTTGTTTAGTTCTTTTTTCGTAACAGATTTAATGTTTAGTATAGAGCTTAGAAAAAATTCGCAGTGTGAGATAGGCAAGAAGTAAGGCATGTAGCAACATCAGCACGGCGAAGGTCACTCCTTTAAAGGCAAGGAAGGGCAAAAATATTTTAAGTCAAGTGATAGCGATTGCTGTATGAGTCGTACGACTTTTGAATCAAACACGGGCAACGCCGAGCCATGCTGCTAGTATATATATATATATATATATATATATATATATATATATATATATATATTAACTGATTTAAAACATGATTTTTTGCTACACAGTAAGAACTATATTTCAAAAATGGAAGCTAAAAACTTTAAATTTAATTTTGTAATTAAATTAAAAACATTAGTTCCGTTTTATCCTCAAGCGAATTTTGCAGTAACTTATTTTTTAAATTTACTGAGTTTTCGCTGGAAGGTAAATTCATAATTTACAGTTACCAAGGATACAGAGAAATCCAATCATCCAGACAAGGGGTGGTAGCGTGTTCATTTTTATTAACTTTTGTTGCATCAGTTATTTGTTACGTTCGAAAAAGGGGTTAAGTTTAGGTACGAGTGGGGATGTATTTTTCAACGAATTCTGACATCCGTTAAATTCATGTCGTCTGGGGTTTTTTGGTCTTTTTTTTTTAAATTTTATTGTTAACGGCAAAAATTCTTATGGCATTTTTCTATTTGTATACTTAAAGATTTTTGTAGGGTGTGTGTTTAGGTTATATTTAACTACTATTTTAAAATATTTTTCCCTTTAAATTTTAATAGACTATATTTCTTTTTAAAACAAGTAAATGTAATAAAATTATTATTTAAGGAAAATTTTTTGACAATGACGGAAAACAATAGCTATTTCATTTGTCTGATTCAGTAAATTTTTAATTTTTAATTTTTTTTTAATATTTTATATACAACCTAGTAATATATACTTTCTCATGTATGCACAAAGGACATGGGTCATTTATTGGCTTACATATTTTAGCTTTTCTTATTAGTTTCTATTTTACTTTAGGTGTTTTGTTAGATTTTTTTAGTGTCAGAAGTACTTTGAGAGATATGTTTAGGTTAGAATTTGTTTTATTTATTTAAGTAGAATTTTAAAGGATGTTTAGGTTAGAATACGTTTCACTGTACTACAATTTTAAAATATTTTCACTGTTAATTTTAACAGAGTATATTTCTTTTTAAAACAAGTATATGTAATAGAATTACATTATATAAAATTAATTTTTAATATCAAATATAAGTATGTAAAATATAAGTATGTAATATTTTAATTTTATTTTAAATATTATTTAAGACAAATTTTTGACAATTACGGCAAAAATAGCTATTTGATTTCTGTGATTCAGAAAATGAAACGTGATATTTATGCTCAGAGATTTAGAAAGATCAATACAAATGCAGAAGGACATGTACCTGTGTTTTATAGATTACGTAAAGGCACTCGATTATTTGGTTCTACAGAAGGATGCTGAGAATACCATGGACCAAACATGTAAGCAACGACGACGTTTTAGAGAAAATAGAAGCAAAAAAAGATACTTATACTTAATCTCAGGTATAGACGGATGAAATTTATACGGTAGATAATGAACAGAGGGCTTGGAAAATCTGATACTCACAGGAGAGGTTGAAGACGACATGGACAGAGGAAAACAACGCATAACATACTTAGTAAACTTCGTAAATGGATGGCGATGCAGGGTTAAGAAGAATAAAAAAGTAAATTTATTAACAGCTAGAAAGGACACGAAATTGTGTCGAGCCATGATCGCCTTCATCCTGATGAGGCTCTGCACATGAGGAGAATTGTGTTCGGTTTTCCCCGAGTGCTCCATACTTTCGGCCTTGTGTAGTATCTAACACAGTCGTCGTAGCAGTGGATGTGTCTTGGGCAAAATAATCTGGTGCAGCTTTTCATTTAAAAGTTTATGTTACGGTGAGATATAACAAAAAAAAAGAAAGAAAAAAACAAATGAATCGCGAATATAAGTGTACAGATACCGAAATGTGAGTCTACAAATGTAAGTGTACAAATGTAAGTGTAAAAATTCTCAGAATGCTATCAGAACGCGCAACAGAAATGCAAATGGATATATACCTATATTTTATAGACTTTTTGATAAAGTACTTGACAAAAAGCTGTTTGAACTGCTAGCTAATCTTGACATATTTGGGAAGGATCTTGCCATAATACAGAATCTATACTGAAAGCAAGCCGCCTACATATGGATAGAAAATGAAATCAGCATCTATACTAAAAGTGAAAGGTGCGTAAGACAAGTGTATGTCTTCTTACCAAATTTGTTCAACCTATACAGGAAGGCAATTCTGAGAGAATTAGAATGCCTAGTAGGATTCATTATTGGCGACCACAGAATAAGATATGCAGATGACACATTATTGATGGCAGAGACACGGCGAAAACCACAATTCCTGCAGAAAGTAGTGAAGGAAAGCGAGAAGAAAGGATGGTTGTTAGCAATAGGCACAACTCAACATGGAAATTCCGAATTGAAGATACCAAAATGAAACAATTACAACAATTTAAGTATCTGGATAGTGTTTTAAAAGAAAATGGAAAGTGCGACACTGAAAACCCAAGGCGTATTCGAATATCAAATGATGACTTTCAAAAACTGAGTAAACTATTACGAAACAAAGAAAATGATACAAAAAAAAAGTATCGAAGTGTTGGAATATACGAGACATCCTATAAATGCTGAACAATCTCTTCAAAGATGAAGAACAGGCTTGATACAACAGAAGGATGCTGAGAATACCATGGACCGAACATCTGAGCAACGACGAAGTTTTAGAGAAAATGGAAACAAAAAGGATATTTATACTTAACATAAGGAAGGGAAAGTTAAAATTTTTAGGGCAGGTAATGAGGAAAGAGGTGTTGGAAAATTTAATACTCACATGACCTTTTGAAGGCAAGATAGAGAAAAAACAACACATAACCTACCCAGCGTGCTTGAGTAAACTAATAAGGAACAAGGCTTTGGTGAGAGAACCAAAAAGACAAAATGTATTAACAGTTACAAAGAACAGGAGGTTATGGAGAGCCATAATCACTAACATCCTGAAGAGACACGTCATACCAAAGAAAAAGATCCTATTATTAGGTTGGTGCAAAAATAATGACGTAATCATGTCGTTTTTTGACGTTAAAAATACGTCAAAAAACGACATTATTACGTCATTATTTTTGCACCAACCTAATACTTTTGAACGCTTTCTGAGTTGATACATGAGTTGACAAATAATGTGGCCCGTTATAGACGATAGAAGTTTAATGAATTCAGAGATGTCTTCCGTGAATGATTGACCGACCAAGACTAAAGATCTCTGTCGATTATTTACAAGTCTGTGAATACAGAGTTTAAATTCTAGACTGGCTGCCTCCTAAGGTATTTAAATATGTTTTAGTTTTTCATTCACTTCATGAATAACGAAATGTAAGCGGATAAACCGAACTTGTAAACGAAAAAGTGATGTATAAAAACGATAATTGCTGGCAACTCGTATCCACGGATTCGTGTCTACTAGAGCGGCTAGCTAAACCTTGTTGCAGACGCCTGTCCAGGCAAATTTATGTTTGGTCAAAACCCAACAATCACACCTGTTGTTTATACTGCAGGTATGTTGAGCGTTACAGTTTCTGGGTAAAGAGCGCCTTACCTAGCGTGATCAACAGTCTGAACACAACTAGCACGCTCAAAATGTCGGTCACGATGAGTTGTGACATCGTGCTAGCACAAACATCGACGGCTCTCAAAGTGTTCTGTCTATTAGATTTCACTTATAAAGTTTGCGTCAACCCGTTGTAGATTTTTTAGAAAATTTCTAAACGTGCCGCACGATGGGGTTGTCAAGAGGAAAAGACGCACCGACTGCGCAAATAAGGAAGAAATGCTAAGGCTCTTTGCAAATCACAAGCAGTCATAATTATCATGGGAGATCTAACCGCCAAAGACAAAGAGAAGGCAGGTGCTATAGCTGAAAGATTTGGACTCGGAACCTGGAATGAACGTGGACAAAATTGATCCAATAGTGACCAGGTAATACGCAACACATGGTTCCAAGAATATCCGAGAAGATTATGGACATGGAGGAGCAAGAGAGGAGAAAGCCAAAATTGACTACATCGCTATCAACAAAAAAATCTGGAATCCAATGGTTCACTGCAAAAACCTACCTAAGTGTCGACTGCGGAAGTAATCATCGTCCTGTGATATGTAAACTAAGAGCGATACTGCAGAAACTGAAGAAGGCTAACGCAGCACCCAAATTGCAATACGAAAAACTCCTGACTGACCCGTAACTGAAAGAAAAATATATGGACAAAGTGAAAGAAGATACGAGGGACACAATGGAAACTCGAATTGTGACGCACTAAGAGACGCTTTTGTTACATCAGCAAACGATATCATCCCAAAAGAGAATGGACGAAGAATAAAAAACGAACGGATGACTGATGAGATTCTCGACATGATGCAAAGAAGACAGAAAACTCTGCCAAGATACGGAACGGAATACAGAAAATTACAAAATGAAATAAGAACCAAATGCAGGAAGGCTAAATAGGGGCAAAACAAAATATGTGCAGAAGTAGAGATTGAGTACCACCAATAAAGGAGATATGCATAAACAAATAAGGCAACCAACAGGACAGAAGACCTGCTAGTCAAACGGCTGCTTAAAATCAAAGGAAGGAACGCTCATATTGGAGAAGGAAAAAATTATTCAGCGCCCGTTCGAGTATAATGAAAAACTCTTTCAAGACGAAAGAGAACAACCAGCAATACACAGACCTACCGAAGGACCTGACATTCTAAAAACCGAAGTAGAAGCTGCACTGGTCAAATTGAACAGAAACAAAGCGACAGGGCCAGACGGAATTTTAATGAAAATGCTAACAGCCTCAGAAGATTTTGGCATAGAAAAGATCATTGAAATAATAAATGAAATCTACAACAGTCGGGATATAGCGGAAAATCTCAACAGGTCTATTTTCATAGCACCGCTTAAGAAACTAAGCGCAAACGAATGTGAGCCCCACTGAACAATCAGCCTAATGAGACACGTAACAAAGCTCATCAACCGTATTCACCAAAATCAGTCTAAAGATAGGACAAGAATAGTGCGGGTTCGTCAAAGACACCGGAACAAGGAACGCGATATTCATGCTCACAATGTTATCAGAAAAAGCAATACAAATGCAGAAGGGCGTGTACCTATGTTTTATAGAATACGCAAAGGCGTTCGACAAGGTACACCACAATAATCTGTTGGAACTGCTCAGCAACCTTGATATATTTGAGAAAAATATTAGAATAAGCAAGAACATATACTGGCGGAAAACAGGATGCATATGAATAGAGATTGAGTTCATCAGATATACAAAAATAGAAAGGGTCGGATTTATTCAATCTATACAGTAGAGGCAGTTTTGAGAAAGTTGGAAATACTACCCGGATTCTTCATTGGCGGCTAGAATCTTCATAACATAAGGTACGCAGATAACACAGTACTGATAGCAAACACGGAAAAGACATTACAAAATTTTCTACAGAATGTAGCGAAGGATAGCGAGAAGAAGGGACTAAGCATATTGATGATCATGGATTCTGTCTTTTTATAAGAAGACGGAATACATGATCATGAATAAAAGGATGAAACCGAAAAGTGATTTCCAGGTCGGGGACACTAAAATTAAACAGGAGCGGAAAATTAAATATTTGGGAAGTGCTCTGACAGAGGACGGTAAATGCGGCGTCTGAGATACGAAGATGTATTGGGATGGCCAAAGTCGCATTCCAAAAGCTAGGCAAAGTATTACGAGACAGAAAGATTTCTTTGGTAACAAGGAAAAGAGTATTAAGCTACTACGTGATATCTGTCCTCCTATACCGCAGCGAATGTTGGACGGTCCCCTCAGTGATGAAGAAGAGACTCGAGGCATCGGAGATATGGTTCTACAGAACGATGCTAAGGATACCATGAACGGAACATGTGAGCAACGATGAGGTTTGAAGAGAATGCAAACCAGGAGGAAACTTATTTTAGGTTGGTGCAAAAATAATGATGTAATAATGACGTTTTTTGACGTTAAAAAATATGTCAAAAAACGACATTATTACGTCATTATTTTCGCACCAACCTAATACTTAACATTAGGAAGAGGCAGCTGAAATGAGAAAGAAGGGCTTGGAGAATATGTTACTCACAAGTCGAACAGAGGGAAAGAGAGACAAGGGAAAGCAACACATGACATACCTAGCGGGATTAAGTCAGTTGAATGTAGAACATGGCCTGGAGGAAGTAGCAAAGTGACAAAACATATTTAGAGCTACAAGGGATAGGGAGAAGTGGAGAGAAGTAGACGCCTACGTCCTGAAAGGACACGGCACATAAAAAGAAAAGAAAAGAATGATAACAGTGATATAATAATGTGTGTGTTTCAATGGGAAAATATTAATCAGGACTCCTTCTATTTTCTACGTAATAAATTACGTGCTAATTTTATTAGGGTGGCATATATTAAATTATTAAATCACTTGGACTTTGCTTGATTTATCGAATAGAATACCACGAGGCGTTTATTGAGCAATTTGTGCAGAAATCCTGCTAATCTGAAAAAAAAGCATTCTCGCTATTTTCACCTCTTCTTTGGATTATCATATAAACGAAATCACACGAGGAAAACATTTTTTATAGCGATACAGGTTTTCCGTAAAGAAATTTCTCAAGATAAACGTAAAAGTTTTATTCCAGAACGTGTATATGCACATGCTTTCACATTTTAAATGTGGAAGCCTCTACTCGCTGTTCAGTAGAGGAAAGGTAAACTCTGGTAGGAGTTAAGCGATAAAATTGTTTATGTTGTTTAAAACAAAAGTGAATTAATGCTATTCTTGCTATTTTTATTATTATGATAGTTATTGATCCTTAAGACATGAGTTAGCCATTTTCCTTTTAATATTTTCTTTGCCAATACACCTTATCTGAATATATATATATATATATATATATATATATATATATATATATATGTAAATGGACAACTTTAAAGTTGTCTGTTTCTTAATATAATTAATATTTGCTTTGTTTTTACATTGAGCTCTCTGGGCTAAATTCTCCTTGCATTATCGATACGGCTTACCAAATAACTCTATTAACTCACTATTAATATATAAAAATGTAAAAATGTACATATACGCACAAATACTTGCACAAACTTAACTGCATTTATTCCTCAGATTCTATAAATACAGTGCTCAATGTTATGAAACAGAGCTATAATCACATATTAGTGAATATACATATACAACGTTGATAACATTCATAGAGTTAATGCAAGCTTCAGGTGTGGAGATTCTGACCGTTATCTATCGCGTTTCTCGTGATGATGATTCAAAATTTTGTGTACAAATTTGTCTATTTAAAATAGAGAATTAACTGTTAATAATTTATATTGTTCAAATTCATAAGTTCGGAAGTTGAAGAATTAAAAATAATAAATTATTTAAATCTGAATTTGAATTCGAAAGTAAACAATATATCAAGTGGAGGTAACTCTCTGTTTTTAGCATAAAATACCCAAGTTAAGTCTATTAACGTAAAGTTTAAGATTAGAAATATATATATATATATATATATATATATATATATATATATATATATATATATATATATATAATATATATATATATATATATAAACTGAGTGTGACTTACAGATTACAAGCCAAAAGAAGTCAAAACTGTCGGGGATTACTAGTAATAAAAGACAAGGAAAAAGAAGCATAGATAAAATTGCTCAAGGTCTAGTTTATCCAGAGCTCAAGTGGCTACATTCTAGTCGCCGGAAAATCACGAGAGTGTGAAACTTAAGTAGCATACATACAATCTTTAGAATTATATATATATATATATATATATATATATATATATATATATATATATATATATATATATATATATATATATTGAACAATAAAAAATATTGAAAAATTAAAATCTTCAGAGACACTAGGTTTGTAGATTAATATTCTTTTGTTTTTATTATTATTATTTTAGATTCCTCGACTAGTTTCGGCCGACATGGCCATCATCAGGAGAAAAAAAAATCTGCTTGCTGCTAGCAGTGAACTAGAGAAATGAATGTCTTGATGGAGGAAATAAACTTTTGCCTATAGTTTTCATTTGTTTTTGTTTTTTATTTTTTTATCTTTTTGACATGAATTTTTTAACATTCCTTGTGTTGGTCAAACAGCCTCTTTTAAGTTGTTATTTGAGATAAGAGCTGGATGGATCAATGCTGCTCTGAATTTCCCTGGTAGGTTTAACAGTTTTATTGGTTCCTGGGGAGGGGATGTGTCTCTGTTAAGTGTGTGTGTATGTGTTATTTGGTTCTTAGGGAGTGAGTGAGTATGATATGTATAAGCGTGTATATTACTGTGGGTGTGTGTTATCATTTCGCTCATTAGGGAGTGAGTGAGTATGATGTGTGTAAGTGTGTATATTCGTGTGTGTGGATAAGTGTGAGGCCTCAACACCTCCGTGAGCATGTCTGTCTTGTGTGGGTGAGAAATATAGGTATGTTTTGATTTGTAGGGTTATAAATTAATACTATCTATATTGTTAAATTTATAGTTAAGCCCAGCTGGATAGTGTGATTTTAAACGTTGTATCCACTCATTTTCATGGAACTCTACAATCTTTCTAATGTTATCTGCTCTGGACTTTTCTATTCTCTCAATTAATGTGAATTTGGCGCAGGTTTTGAAATCGTGTTTTTCTAGGCGGAAATTTTGTTCTACAGGTAATCATTTTTCATGGGGAGTCGACTTAATTCGATTGCGATAATTATTAATTCTGTAGTGAAAGGGCCATTCAGATTTTCCTACATATTGTTTCTGGCATAGTGTGCATTCTAGGAGGTAAATTATGTTATGACTTCTACAGTTAGAGTTGTGGTAGATTTTGAAAGTAGATTTAGTGACTGGGCTAGTGAATGTATTCCTGTGTTTAATGTGGTTGCAGCATAAGCTTCTTTTGTTGTTACATGATTGTGAAAATCCTGTTGTTTTTGTTGTTGGTTTATTACGGATTACCTTGTCCCCTGAAATGTGGTTACTACCTATGATTTCTTTTAGGTGCTTAGGTCTACAATATGCTGCGATACACTATATATATGTGTGTGTGTGTATGTGTGTGTGTGTGTGTTTAGAAAAATAGTATGACAAATTAGGAAAAAGTTTTTGTGAATTCTGTTTGTTGTTATATAAAATTATACAAAATTATATATCGTTATATTATATATGTTTTTAAAAAAATTCAGTATTTGCTTTCAGTACGCATTTTTATACAAATCTGGGTATGAAAAAACATTTGCATATTAAATTCCAACTATTATGCGTGTGTAAAAAAAAAGAAAAAGAAAAAGAAAACTTGCATAATCTATTATAGCAAAATTATTAAATAAATTTAAATATACACAACACAACTTATATTCCTACAATTCACTTTTTTGGCAAGTAGTTCGTAGCTGAAGACGCCATGTGGGTGTGTCATTATAAAACGGGATCAGTATGGCCGAAAAATGTTGTTACATGACTTAATGGCAAAAAAAAATATATAAATAAATGCTGGTTTGATGCCGTTACGTATTTTGAAATAAATGTGGTGAAGAAACAAGTATGCGTAATAAAAAATTTTTATGTAATTATTATTTTGAATACCCAGAGAAAAAAAATAATGACGTAATAATGTCGTTTTTTGACGTATTTTTTAACGTCAAAAAACGACATTATCACGTCATTATTTTTGCACCAACCTAATAAGTGTACGCAAATGAAGTGTTCATATTTCATGTTATTTGACAGATCGCGTCGGGAGATGTTATTAAATATAATTTAATATTTAAATAAAAAATATTCAGTGTTATTATTGTTTAGGTAATAAGCATTATGATAAAGCAACAAATAGCTATATTGTGGAAAAAGGAATTTTTGACAATATACGCACTTTTTATGTATTTATAGTTATTAAACTTTTATTAAAAACAACATTTTTGTACATGTAGTTATTGATAATATTATACATTAATTACTACTTCTTTAAATCAATAAGTTCTTGACATTAATAGCTATCTGCTGATGTGTTAAAATTTTGGAATAATGCAATAATAATAATTTAAATTTAACATCTCCGATAGATGTCGCGATCTGTGAATAAGTATTTATTTCCCAAAGCAGACGTTTGCTGTTTTTTTCTTCTTTTAATGAACTTTAACTTTGAAATTTATAATATATCGAATAGTAAAAATGTTACAAATTGTGACCTCGAAGGTTATCGCGATAGCAATTTGCAATCCTATTCTAAAAAAAAAAGTCAACTTTTTCCTACAGGACAATGTTTGCATTAAAGGCGTGTTTTAAATGAAAGCTAGGTTACAGTCAGGGAACAGTGATAGACCAACGCCATTCTGATATTGTTGCTTTACTATTCGTTCTGAAAGGGTGTGGTTTGATAATTGAACGTCCATCATTAAATTTGATCGTTTTCTGATCTGTATATAAAAACAGTTGAGCAAAAGCACAGCGCAAACAGAAACAGACTGTCGTCGATGGGTGTTCACTTCAATGTCCACTTTTATATTTACATACGCTCTAACAGTGATATTTAGCACTTTCATACACAAATATAGCATACCTTAAAACTATACTTTATCACATACACGCACGCACTTACACATAGACACACCCATATATATATATATATATATATATATATATATATATATATAGATAGATAGATAGATAGATAGATAGGTAGATAAATAGTGGTTATAAAAATGCTAACATTAACTATAGAGTCATTTACGATGTATTAAACTAGGACATAAATTCTTAGCTTTAATTGATAAACACTTCCCCACCAATAGTAGGCTTAGTAATATATTTAATAAGAACACCCTAAAATTGAGTTACAGCTGCACTGAAAATCTAGAAAGTATAATAAAAAAACACAATAATAAAACCCTTAACAAACCCCTATGCCTGAATATTATTAATAAAAACCCTACATTTAAATCAGATAATAATAGTGAAAAATTGTGTGATTTTAGAAACCCAGAAGACTGCCCATTAGAAAATAAATGCTGCATAAAATCTGTGGTATACCAATGTACTATCTAATCCACTGAGAGTCCTAATACTAATATCATATACATTGGGTCCACGAAGAATGAATTTAAAGCCAGATGAAGGCAGCAAAATGCTCTTTCAACAATATGAATAAAAGAAATCAGACTTCTCTATCTAAATATTTTTGGCATCTGAAGGAAATAAATAGAACACCTAAAGTAAAATGGAAAATTTTAACTAGGACTAGAACTTGTAAAACTTTGGATGACCCATGCCCTTTGTGCCTCCATGAGAAACTGCACATTATTAAGTTTCTAAATAATAAAAATCTATTAAGCAATAGACATGAGTTAACGGTTTTTTGCTGACATCATCAGATTTATGCACTGAATTAATTAGCTAAAAACAAGCTTACAATAAAATAACTTTTATAATCTATAGCCCAAATAAATAGTTTAAATACCCTACAAAAAAAGATAACCTTTTATGAAGTCAAAAAACAAATGTTACGGCGGTTTTTATATGCACAAATCCCTTTCATAAAGAAATAAAATAAAAAGAATAAATAAATCTCCATAGACACGTAAACCAGACTAGGCGAAAACATCTTCCGTTTTAAATTTAGACACCCCCACCTTACCTTGACTTGACATCTATGAAAGTAACTCTATACTGATACAAATTATTAACACTCAACACCCCTAACTATTTTAAACAATTCGCCCTGGCTGTTATCGTGGAAATTTTGATTTCAATTGTGAATATACTATTAAAACACGTAAATTTCAGAAATAAGTTATTCCCAAAAAAATTTCGCTTGAAGATGGAACAGAGCTTACTTTAAGTCAATTTAATTCAAATAATTATATTGAAGTTTTCGGCTCTTGTTTTGAAACATGAGACCTCTTATGTAGCGTGTTGGAATCATATTTTTAAATAAATAAATATATATATATATATATATATATATATATATATATATATATATATATATAAATTCCAAGAGGACAGAATCCAGGTAGAACTCAATGTCCCGAACATAGTAAGAATATAATAAAAAGGCTTAAACACTAATATTCCATGGTTATAATTTATTCACTGGAATCGCAAAAAGAAATCAGAAAAAATAACCCCTGAAATAAAATTAAAAAATTTCGTGAGAGTGTATGTATCAGAGTGGGGGACGAATGTGAGGGGTAACAGAAAGTTCTAGAGAGGGGTAACAGACGAGAGAAGAACAGGAAGGCCCAAAAGTGAAGGTGAGGGTTAAAATTTAATAGAGATAAATTCAAAAGAGAAATCAGTTAAAAGTGTGATACTGATAAAGTTGAATTCTTTTACGATGCATAATTTATTCTTAAATCGCTGACCTAAATTAATTTAAAAACTGACATCGGAAATGGATTTATACATTTGTAGTGACATTTCGCACAATAATCTAAACTTAAAAATCCGAAGATGAGAAGGAGAGAGAAAAGAAAAGAAAAGAAAAGAAAAGAAAAGAAAAGAAAAGAAAAGAAAAGAAAAGAAAAGGGGAAAGATGGATGGCGGGGAGTGATAGAGTGACTTGTCAATCTCAAAACCTTGTTCAGATTGACAGTTTAAAGTTATTAAAAGGAGACTGGATGTACATTAGGATTTTTCAATTTGGGTGTTTAAGTGGACTCTGCCATCAACATCCTCTCAATATGGGATACGATTACTTGGGAATATTTTTATCTTTTGATCCTACCTCGCACGCGTCGGCGCACTTGTGAAGCGAGGATAAAGCTGAAAGCTTGTAGCGCTAAAACCCGAATTGCATCTAATCTTGCCCATCGTTCTGCACATATCTTCCAGCCTGTCGTTGGGTGAGATTGAGGCAATATGTTGGAGGTTAAATGAGTGGTGATATATAATGGAAGGCTGAAAAGCACTCAGACCGTTCAAGAAAGCCTTACCAAAATAAAATCTAATGTATGTTCTTTTGATTAGATTCAGGAAAGTGCGCTATGATGATGACTTTTCAACACTTCTCGAATTTCTGACATTCGTTTTATATTCTTTTCCTCGTGCTTTCTCGATAATTAATATTTCTTTTTTTCCTACTCAGGAATTTTAGCTTTAAACGGTACATGACATATATATATATATATATATATATATATATATATATATATATATATATATATATATATATATGATCGACTCTCTCGTCGAGATTCGACGTATGAGGGTCAAGCAAATCAGTTTCCAGGAAACCGACAGCCCGACACCGGCATATGAAATTTGATTATAGTGGCGAAGGCCTCGTGCAGGACCATCCACACTTTTTGCAGGGACGAATACAGAGACCTGGTGCACCGAATGCCACAAGGTTCCCAAACGACCCTCCGCAGGTTTTGAATTCAGAGTTGTCCTTCTTCTAGTCCAGTTGCCATCCATGAACCCAGTCTGTCCTGCTATTTTACCCATAGCTGGAGGGAGAAGAAGAGGATTCATACCTTTCCCAAGGGTATTAGCACGTAAGTGAATGTAATGGATTCGACTGGAATTCGAACTCGGCTCTCCGATTCCTCAATCGGCTTCGGCTTGGATTGATATATATATATATATATATATATATATATATATATATATATATATATATATATATATATATATATATATATATATATATATATATATATATATATATATATATGCGTGTGTGTGTGTGTGAAAATATATAGAAAATAGGAAAGAACTGGTTAGGTAAATAATCCAAAGTTCTTTCGTATTTTTGTTATTATTTTTAAAAAATAGTGCTCGATACAAAAGTAGAGCATAAATATAATCATTTATATAATTACTTATTTAATATATATATATATTTAAATAAATAATTATATATATATATATATATATATATATATATATATATATATATTAACCTTCACCCAATACAAACCTTTGAGCCACCCAAGGTAGAGATTACTGTGTGATGTAGTATGAACGTAAAAAAGGGTAAGAAGTGGAGATCATGGAGTTATACAGAAAAGATAACTGTGAACCCTAAACTTGAAGAAATCAAGATTGAAATAATTCGATAAACAGCCTGTAGAGAGCCTGTTAAAAAAATAATAAAACAACAAAAAAAAAAAAGAAAGCAGTTCTTGGAAGGAAGATGGCCGAGTGAAATTTACTCCCTACGAATGTAATATAAATTATTACTATAAACGTTATATTTAAATATTATATAAGGAATAATACCGAGTTGAAAAATAGAGGATTATAAAACAATGCCCTATTATGTCATATTATAAAAGATAATATATTAATAATGTTGGATTATGTTAAATAATGTCGGATAAACTCGCTTTATAAAAATACACTAATTTCGGAATTATATAGAGATAACTCCGTTTTTATTACTTCAAACGTTATTATAGTGAATCTTCGTATTTGAAATAGACGCCCAAATTTATTTTTTACTTTAAACAGAAATCAAACCTGCGTACTCTTTTTTTTTTTTTTTTTAGAAGAGACTACCGTTTTATCCGGTGAGCTTAATCACTCGGCTATGAAAAGCGTCACAATACAGCAAGAAAGAAAGAAGCGATGTGAATTATCGCCTGACAATACCTCATAATTAATGGACTGTTCCTATTTGTCCGCCTAGATAGAGCGAGGAAGACACTACCTGGTTTCAGTGAGGATAAGAAAGAAAGAAAGAAAGAAAGAAAGAAAGAAAGAAGCGATAGGAATTATCGCCTGCCAATACATCATACATAATGGACTGTTCCTTTTTGATCGCGTGGAAAAAGTGGGGAAGGCACTACTTTGTTTCAGTGAGGCTAAGAAAGAAAGAAAGAAAGAAAGAAAGAAAGAAAGAAAGAAAGAAAGAAAGAAAGAAGCGATGGGAAGCATCGCCTGTCAATACCTCCTAAATAATGAACTATTTCATTTTGACTCCCTGGAAAAACGAAACAATACATATCAGAGACGCTACTTGGTTTCATAGAGAAAATGAATGAAAGAAAAAAGTGGGGAAAATAGAAGTGTTAAACGTCTACTTCAGTGAAATCTAAACAGTTTTCAATCTCAAATTTTTTCACTGGTATCCACTTCTTAAATCAATTACATTGTTATTGTAAAATTTTGTTAGAGCAACACCTTTAAAGCTCAAATATTAATGATATGATAGGGATATTTCTAAGGATATTTTATTGTCATTGGAATCGCCATGAGCTAATTCAATTTTTAACTAAAGAATTAAAATTCATCAGAAAATTCAAATACAAAAAGACTGAAATATTTACGGGTTTTTCTAGTTAATATTTCTTGGGCAGAAGTTTTAATTAAAGATTTCTAACATTTATGCATAAATATTTATGGGAACAAAAATTCAAAGTTCAATATATTGCATCAAAATTTGCTTCTTTGTTTTCTCTGAGTTGAATGAATCTTTCAGGTAAATTGTGTATTCTGCCATATTGGACTGACAAAAATCTTTTATTCATATAAATTCATTTTTTTTTTTTTTTTTGCCATTAAACTATTTCCCTTTTTATTCTGTTTCTGTCTTTTACGAACATATGTCACCTTTCAGGAGAATTCTGTCTTCTGTCAGAAAAGAAACATTATGTATTTGATTTGCTCAAGTCTTCAATATATTTATAAGCTGAAAACGTTGCGACCACAACTGACAACGGAAGGAGTGTTGCAGGGTGTGAACTAAAAGATAAAAGGACGGGGACAGGTCGAGAAAATGCGTTGCTTTTGCATGAATCTTCCTTCCAAGTTCTATGACCCTTTAGTGTGTCAAGGGTACAACATGAAAAAAAGTGTGTTGTCTAGCAAGGAAAGCAGTTTGTCAACAAACATCCGTTTTTGATGATAGTAATTCGTAATAAATAATTTTACCAAACATGAAAATAACCTTTTTCTGTAGTTGGTGCTCTATTAGGAGCGCCAAATATATCTAACCAGCATTTTGTTTTCTTCGTTGAAATAGAAGAGTATTAACGATTTTTGGTCGAGCGTAGATTAATTAGAATATTTTTTATGTTGATTTTTTAACAATAAAACCATCCAAAATAAGAATACGAAAATACATCTTTCTATGTATTAGGTTGGTGCAAAAATAATGACGTAATAATGTCGTTTCTTGACGTATTTTTAACGTCAAAAAACGACATTATTACGTTATTATTTTTGCACCAACCTAATACAATTCCATTTTCAGCTTATCAAACTAAGTTTCATAAGCAGTCAATCTATTATGTGTGTGGTGATATGTGCTGATAATGACAGTTACTCTCTAGTAAAAATTGTGGTTGTGTTATGGAGTAGTTTCACAGTGGAGGCTTGTATTTGTTCTAAGTCGGCCCTAAAATAGGTTCGACGTACAAAACGTTAGGAACTTGATATAATAGGTAATGACGCAGAGAAATCTATTTGTGGTCGCTGATACTTTAATATCCGACTAACGGCCGTCCGGCATCGATTGACTGCGCCACTCACTGAGCGACTATTACTACTCCTACTTATAATAGATGGGAGAGTCTATTAACTATAGAATAGGTGTGTTCCACTATAACAGGTTGTCAAAGTCAGAATTATATATTGACACAGAAAATACACCCCTGTAATTCCTGTGTGAAAACAATGATTGTTTAACTTGTCCCTACTTGCTACTGTCTCATTCAAAGTAATCCATTTGTGAAGCTTTGCAATCCGTACGACGATGTTACCCTTGTTGGAAATCTTCTTAGAACACGTTTTTTTTTTGCACTATTTTAAGTATTATTTTCTAACATTGCTGAGTGAGAGTAAATCTTTGTCCACCAGGGGCTTTTTCAATTAGGTTAATAATCAAAAACCAGAGGAAACCTAATTCTCCATGAAATCCTAATCATGTATTTCATACAAAGATTCTTTAACTCCTTTTCACCAACTGTATACTAGAAACATTTACAACTTCTTCTATTTCTCGGTACTAAATGCCTGATCTGATCTGAAAGGAGAATGTGGAACATGTCTGCATAACAGATTCGTTTACCTTGAAACAGACGAACATCAGGTGTATTGTGACGGGACATAATCAACTTGTGAGGCCAGTGTTCGGTTTTTTTGCTCAACAGATTCCCGTAAACTTTTCAGAACTACCAAAGAAACATTTTTATTTGTCGCTGGTGATTTTGGCTACCGACTTCTAACAATTTGCTTATCTCATAACTGTCTGCGTTAGTAAAAAAAAAACATAATTTCTTCATAGCATTTCAGACATACGGCCACATCACGTTAAAACACAAATTCTCATACAAAGTACCGAAGTTAAGCAACATAGAGCCTGGTCAGTAGCCAGATGGGAATACTAGATACTGTAATATTACGGTAATGTATCGGAATTCTTAATCGGAGATTTCAGCTGGGTTCGTTATATTCACTTACGCTCAAATAACCTGAAGAAAGGTATGAATCTAGCTCTTCTCCCCCAGCTATGGGTTAAGTAGAAAATTTATATCACTAAACCGTTAGTATCTAAAAAAAAAATCTAAAAAAATTTTTCTGGTTTCAGATGACCTGCAAGGAAAGGGTTGATAAATCGTAGAAATCAAACCAATCAATGAGTTGATAGAATTTTTACTCTATCTCCTGTTAAGAGGGTCAATGATTCTCGATACTTTCATCTATTAGGTTGGTGCAAAAATAATGACGTAATAATGTCGTTTTTGATCTTTAAAAATGCGTCAAAAACCGACATTATTACGTCATTATTTTTGTACCAACCTAATATCTTCACGAAAAACATAATTTTAAGCCACTACTCGAAATTCGCCAACAGTATAACATTAATACGTACAACTACGTCTATTGCCCGGAAACAAATGGCTCATCAGATCGGTAAGCGGAAGTTAGGCCATGTCCGGACGGGCCTTCGTATTACCTCGCAGAGGACACCTTTCGGGAATCAAATTGTCATACATCGTACTTATGGAATAAATTGCAGTAACCAAATTCCGACGCCCACATAGGCAGTCATTTTAATAAATGAAATTAATGGAAGAGTTAATTAGCTTCGTCTAAATGTTGTAGAAATATACACTACGGAATTTATTTGTTGCACTTGCAAAACCCCATTATATTCGGTTATAGAATTGGAAAAGAAAGAGGAAGCGGACAAGACGCATTTTTTTTTCACTCAGATAAAGAATCCATTTAATTTTTCAAACCACTGATCGCATAGAAAGGCGGGAATAAATATACCCCACTGGGAATTAGACTTTGGCTTAATTAGTATTAGGAATAATTGGTTGTTTTTATACATATTCTTGGTTAAAGTCACGTAATCTTGACGTGTCGAATAACTATATTATGTGCTTTCCTATCATTGGACCATGTGCAAAACACAGTTTTTTTTTACATTTACTAATGCTCGATTTATGATCCAAGGTAAAATACATCTTGGAATAGTAATCTTCAAAACAAGCAAGTCAACACAAATAGTTTGATTATGACATGGTCACTCCTCGCTTACGTTTCGTTTTTGTGGGGTCTACTTTTTATACGCTTTGAACTTACCTGGCGTGGACGATCCAATTTATAGCTTTCATAGCTGAATGAAAACATACATTCTTTAGATCCACTAGTTCTAACCATCGCAGATAAGACCGACCATTGTATCGAACTAGTCTTATTCCTTTCGTATTCCACTGATTAGATGTAAATTCCACTTGAACAGCTTCTACCCACGAACCGCGACCTTGTGGAAAAGGATGCTTCTTCGGTTACTAAAATATTAACCTATTCAAGTCTTGTGTCAAGCATTATCTTCCCCACGTATCCTCATAAAATGGGCTCATTACTTCTTACACTGTAACCCTGTACCTCGAGTGATTCTCGTAGTGGGTGAATATTATTGTAAAAAAGCTCTAAATAATGTTTGTTTTCTTATTATACTTCCCAGTCGCCATTTCTGCTTTTTTTCCTGTTATTTATTATTATTATCATTTTTATTTTCTTTGCTTTCTGGCGTTTACACATTTCTTTCCGGGTCCCACCCAGGGACCTAAGGTTAGAAATGGCATCATGACACTTTTCACTGACAAAAAAAAAAAAAAAAAATTACATAGATAGAGCCCTTCGTAAAGTGTGGGCTGTACTTGTCAGAACAATTTTTTGTATCTCCTTGAGGCATGGGCTTCCAGGGATCCCTGCAATTAGTCTACTGCAATCTTTTCCAACCAGTCCTAGGGCTCCAACTACAACAGGGATTGTTGATGTTCCCATATGCCACATTTTCGAGACCTCTATTTCAAGGTCCTTGTATTTTGACAGCTTTTTGAATATCTTCAAAGATACATTGCAGTCAGCAGGGACTGCCATATCAATAAGGAGGCACCGTTTTTGTTTGTGGTCTTTAATAACAATATCTGGGCGGTTGGCCTTGATTGTTCTGTCAGTGTGAATTGTGTAGTCCCATAGAATTGTAACAGGTCCTATCTCCGTAACCGGGTCTGGGTGGTGTTCATACCATTTTCTTTCAGTTTCCTTCCCGTAGAAGTTGCAGATTTTCCAGTGCAGATGTTGGCCTACTCTGTCATGTCGGGTTTTATATTCAGTGGATGCCTGTATCGTGCAACCTGATACAAGAAGTTAGCTTCTTTGGTACGGGCAGAGTATTGGCCATGAAGCGGTTTATCTTGCCATCGCTTCTGTATCTGGTCGGGTGCATTCGTCTTTGCTGTCTTTTTTAAGTATTTTGCAGTTTCAGTCGGTGTATTGTGCTTTACTTGCACCTCTACGCCCATTTGAAACTCATTATTACTATTATTATTATTATTATTATTATTATTATTTGTTTATTTATTTATTTATTTATTATTAGGAGGAGGAAGAGGTGGAGTAGTGGATAGCGGCTCGGATTGGGGAAACGAAGAGCCGATTCAATTCGTGCTAATGCCCCTGGCAAAAATATGAATTCTCTTCTCCATCCAGCTATGGGTAAATAGGAGGACAGACTGGGTTCTAAGCCTTGGATGGCAATTTGACTAGGAGAAGGACAACTTTGAATTCAAAACCTGCAGGGGGTTGTTTGGGGGCCATGTGGCATGTAGTGCACCAGGTCTCTGTATTCGGCCCTTCAAAAAGTGTGGTTGGTTATGCACAAAGCCTTCACGAATATAATCAAAACATTTGTGTTGGTGTCTGGGTTGTCCGTTCCTAGGAACTGAGCCGCTCATATGTCGAATATGACGAGAGATACCACCATTATTATTATTACAATTTTGCAAAAGTTACTACCACTGCTATCTCAAACAGTATAGCTACTACGTTTTAACTGTTATTAACGCAATGTCGTTTTCCATTGAAAGATAAGCTACTGAAGCGACGGAAGAAATTGAGGTGAATCATGTAGGTGAAAAGGTTATGCAAATGTGTCATGTCAATTGATTTAGAACTGATGCTCTGAAAGCAATTTTCAATTTAATATGTTCGATATTATTTGTGAAAACTCGAATATCGAAGATTAAAAGACAACCTCTCTAGTTTGCTGTAAAAAAAAAAAAAAAAAAAATAGTGTCTTTAGCCGAAATCAAGATCCTAATAGTTTTAAAAAAGAATACTGACAGGCCATGATACTTAGAAACATAAGTAGGCTGAAATTGATGAAGATTGTTTGTTATCGTAAAGATGCCATTAGGCGGAGTAATAGAAATGAGAAAAACACTCTAGCAGATAATAATAATAATAATAATAATAATAATAATAATAATAATAATAATAATAATAATAATTAGTTTCACAGTGGGAAAATTTCCTGGTTTTCCTATTTTAAATTTCTAATGAATCTTAATTCCTCAGTTAATGATTGATAAGCTCATAGCGAGTTCTACAATAAAAAGTCCGTAGAAATTCCGCTATCGGATCGTTAAATTTTTGAGCTTAACAACTTTAAGAAAATATTGTATTAGGTTGGTGCAAAAATAATGACGTAATAATGTGGTTTTTTGGCGTTAAAAAATACGTCAAAAAACGACATTATTACGTCATTATTTTTGCACCAACCTAATAATAATAATAATAATAATAATAATCATAAATATGAATGCTGGTCGTTATTTTAAGAAGTAAGGGGGTACAAATGAAAAGATTTGAAATTAACAACTTTTTCCATTTCACTGAATCAACACTTCTATCTTCCCATTTTTCTTCTATCTTCTTTCTGATATATCTTTCGTCCTGTCACGTGATCATAACGAAATAAAACACTATTTATAAGGTATTAGCGAGAAACGTTAAATATTTCTTTCTTTCTCTGAATCGAAGTAGCGTCTCTCATATGTCTTTCGTCTTTTATCGTGATCAAAACGAAATATATTATTTATAAGTTATTGGCAGGGCGTAGCGGTCGTGAAAACTATCGAAGGCGCGGAGGAACAATTTTATAATAATAATAATAATAATAATAATAATAATAATAATAATAATAATAATAATAATAATTCCCAGGAGTGTATGTTAGAATCTGAACCAAGTTGGAATCTGGCGTTGAATAACTCCCATCGATGACTACTTCGACCAATTTGTTGGACTTTCTGGATCATAAAATTCCAGAGAACTTGTAAAATCGTCATCATTGTTATTTTTCTTTAGTTGCTAATGCGTGAGTTTTTTGCTTTACAGAACCCCTTATTATTAGACAAAGTTGTCATTCAAGGTCTCCCAAATATGACGAAGCCTTGGGAAATTCTAGAAGAACCTTTGTGAAATTGGAAATCAGCAAACTGATTCGGAAGACATTTAAAATCGGTTCGCAATGATCGTCTTAAAAAAGAAATGAATCAATTTCTTTATGTGCGCTTTCGCATCACCCGAGGCTTACGTCAAGCCTCTTGGCTGACATGACAAAATTAACAGATTATACATATATATATATATATATATATATATATATATATATATATATATATATATATGTATAAATAACGTGGTATATATATATATATATATATATATATATATATATATATAAAGTGGTATATATATATATATATAAATAAAGTGGTATATATATATATATATATATATATATATAAATAAAGTGGTATATATATATATATATATATATATATATATATATATATATATATATATATATATATATATATAAAGTGGTTGATGTGCTGCTGAGTTAAAACTCTTTTCCCTTACCATCTCGACAATATCGCAAAAAAGTTGTTTCTTCTATTGT